>OX465568.1:19048300-19648300 GCA_950022955.1 Xestia ashworthii
AATTAAGCCTGCGACGTTTTTTTTCTTTTGGCGAGTAAAATTTTTTTTTTTCGTAATATTTTCTGTCGTTCCGCGGCCGGCGAGGGTTAAGATAGCGAAATTAGTATCGGTATGAAATATTGAGTAATTTAATATTTGTAAGGTGGGTGGCGACTCCAACCCTTTTTGTTCTGTTTGATGTTCGTATTTTTTTAATCAAGATTTACAACGGGGTGGTGTTTAAATATTATATTTGATATTTTATAATTTGGCGCATGTGTCGTTTATGGTACTTATTTGGTGGGCACAGCGATTAGACGGCATTGTTTTCATAAGGCTTCGTTATAATTAATTATTTCAGATTTAAGTAATATTTTAGCATAGGAACATCGACGAAAAACTTAAGAGAACCAGACGTGTTAGAAAAAAGGCCTGATGAATGATCTTTCCATAATAGTATTTAAAAAATCAAAAAACTTTATGAGACACACAAACAGCATATTGTCAAATCAGTAATCTAAGTATTAGTATACTTATTACACTGCGTATAGTAAACATTATCATGTACTGTATTCAGCAATGAACATTTGAGTTTGAATATAAGCTTTTAACGTTATCCGGGTCTCACAGACCCATAGTCATTATTGAAAGGTTAAATTCAATTGTGCGGTCATTGACATTCATCAAACAAGGAAAAAAGCTTTTAAGAAAAACGTGGTAAGGTTACACCATGATTCTTAAAGTTATGCCACTGTGAGAAAGAAGGATATAGATTCTTTTATATTATTACAAGTAGTTACATTATTTAAATGACGACGATGACGTGGTGAATGGGTAATGATTGAAGTTTTTTTTGCGCGCACTTTCCCTTCTACGTACCTACTCATACATTCTAATACAAGATTCACGAATAATGACTTGAATGAGGATGAAGGAGAAATGATGATGACGCACGATTTCAGAAAGTACCTACGATAGCAGATACAAACACTTTCAAACGTCAGTTTTTTCAACTAGTTAAGGTCAATGTTTCCTATTTGAGAAAAAAACTCAAAACAAACTTTAAAGGAGACTGAGTTCTATCATCACTACATATTATAAAACAAAGTCTGTCTGTCCCTATGTATGCTTAGATCTTTAAAACTACGCAACGGATTTTGATGCGGTGTTTTTTTTTATAGATAGAGTGATTCAAGAGGAAGGTTTAGTATATAATTTTATACGGCATCGGCTAATTAAAAATAAAATAACCACGACAAGGACCAGCAACATCCGTAGAATAGAACGACAGTAAAAGAAACTTATAAACTACGTTAGTTACAACTTATTATGTTTTAGACACAAGCTTTTTGTTTGAGATGCATCTACGAACTATAGCCCCAAAGGGTAGTAGTACCTCGCTCCTATAGTCTTCAAGATGGAGTTGGAGCTGGCTCGTATTCTGCAGAGCAACGATACTGACTTCTTTCTAACGATCGCGTAAAAGTCTGCACTGCAGAAACGAGGCAGCTCCATCAACATCCTGAATCCATTATTATACTGGACCTGTAGAGCGCTGATGGTCTCCTGAAAATAATTTGTCAAACCGAGATGTTTGTCTTGTTGAATAATGAAGATTCTGTCAATCAAATACTTTGTACAGTTTCCACCTAAGTATAACACCCATTCACAGACCGACCTAGATAATCACGGCTTAACCTAGAAGATCTACCTGTATAGCTGTTAATATTTAGCCGCTTCACTCACTAACTCACTTATCTTTCTACCGTCTCACTTCCACTCGTAGATTTGGTACCTTATCTAACCGTGGCACCACGCTGACTAGCCCTCATAAAGCACAGCATGATTATTTCTGATATCTGAATAAAATAATACAATAACAACTTACCTACCTGGAATATTTTTCATTGTCATAACATTCGTTATCAGTGATAAAAATTGCAAAACATAAGAATTGAAATATTTTGAGTGTTCAGAATTGAATGACGTCAATTTCATATCAATTTTGGTAAATCATTATATTATTTTTTAAAGAGAAGTTGTATTATTTATGACACTCAGAAATAAAGTGAAAAGGTTAAAATGAATCAAAGCTCATTTGGAAACTACATCTACATCTTTCCTCTTTAAATGTCTCAGGCATGCTGATTCACGGGATAATTAGTTACTTAAACAATACGCTTATGAATCCGAAAAATCATAGATGCGTGTCTTGTGTTCAAACAGACCTATGAATTGGCAGTCCGACTGTCACATCACTATTTAGATATCTTAGAATTGAAGGCACAGAAATGACTACATATTTAGCAAAATACCATTCACCTTACATACTAACTCACAACCAACCTTTCCGTACCATTTCTGACACATTTCTGTTCCAAACTACGAGTACCTATATCATACATGGTAACAATCAAACATCTCAGTAGCGATGCACAAACATACAAACACACAAACATGCAGAACGTCAGTTGATAAACAAAATGGCTGTCACCGATGCGATGGTAGGTGGGTGAATAAATAAATACATACAGTACTGCATCTAGGACGAACAATGTGGTCTACGTTGGAATTGAGAGGATAAGACAGCATTTAATGAGAGATTTTATTTGACACTAGATGTCGCTACGTAGGCATCTGGTATAAACAACTGTCAAATTGTATTGAATTGTGTGCTAGTGAAACTTTTTACCGAAATGTCATCGTATTTGGACTGTTTTACAACATAAATATGGATTACGGACAAAGAAAAGTAGCTGAACTAAAGATTACAGCAAAAGGACCCACCACTTAATAATAGATATCTTATGCGGCACAACACTGAGGTATTTAATTAATGATTTAAAAGAAAATGAAATGAAAAAATATTCGTAAACTATATGAAACTCGTGTATTTTGATAGATGTTTAAACCTTAAGCCAGTGCTGCCACCTTGTGGTTTTGTCATTTCAGAAAACCCTCATTGTCAACTAACCACACGAAAAAGAAAAAAAAAAGAAAAAAAAATGTTATTGGGTTTTCCATCTGTGAATTCTCGGTAGCATCCACGAGTTTGGATTTGTGCCCAGTTGCGGGGTGAGTCCATCGCCCCCTTGTAAACAGACTCACTTGTAAACAGAGTCAGGGTGTAAACAGACTCTTCACGAACCTAAAATACAGTCCTAAACTAACTGTTTAGCGTTGCATGTTACGATGATCAGTGATGATCAGTGTAATCGCAATCACTACATAATTATTATTTTACAAAGTCATCCACCGCGTATGTCTGTCTGTTCGCGATAAACTCAAAAACTGCTGCACCGATTTTCATGCTGTTTTCACCAATGGTTCTCGAGGAAGGTTTGTTTATAATTTGTACGAGAGCGAACGCATCAGCTATATAGTCACCAATATCTCTAAGGTATGTGTAGTGATAACACGAAACGTTTTTGACACAGTGTGACGTGAGAAAACCGAAAGTTGTCACACTGCCAACAGGATAAAATAGTGGAAATACAAACAAAAATAAGACATTTCTCGGTAAAAAATAATGTTTAGGTGTGCTTTTTAAAGTGCGTACCGTGGTAGCAAACAAACATAATCTAACTATTAAAATAGACACTATCGCCAACTCATGTCGCCGAAGATAACATCGCGCTAGTAATCCCCGCAAAAACAACAAAAAAAAAACTCTAAACTCAAAGCATTTATTTCAATTAGACCATTACAGTCACTTTACAATAACAGAAAAAAAAGAGAAACTACAGTCTTAGTCACAAGGCGTAATAACTTTTGAAAGTATTGTAGTTGATCATTACAAAGCGTAGATCTCTATGGAGAATAATGGGCCAGAAAGTCCATGGACACTCTTTTATTCTCTTTGCTTCGGTGAAGGAAAACATCGTAAGGAAACCAGCATGCCTGAGAGATATTTCATGACGGCATGTAAAGTAAAGTCAGAGGTCCATGGGCGGCATAAAAACTCTGACACCAAGAACTAACCACATGATAAAGGAAGATTCAAAGGGTTATGTAGGTGTACCTTAGAACACCTAAATTTCACCAATTGTAACTAAGTCCAATGTAATGAGTCCCGTACGGTATATCGAATTAACCTTGAACGATACAACTGTCTACAGAAAGCATGGTTCACTGATGAACAGTAATACGAGAAAACTATTAGTCGATAGCATTATTTAGCGACAGCACGTTCCGCCGAATAACGCTAGATAGAATGAATGGTTGGCCGATACCAAGATTTGCCGATGTGTAATAGGGGACCAGCCTATTGCCATCAATAGCTGCTACTGTGAAATAGAAAAACCCAATACTTAACACTTTGACCAACCTGGGACTCAAACTCGGGACCTCATGCTCGTTAGTCTCGCTTGCGACCGATAGACCAACGAGGCAGTCTACACATAGACTTTGACTTGACTTTTACAAATCTTCTTCAAGATTTCTAAAAGAGTTCTTCAGTACTTATAGCATAGACAATTATTATCTTTATTCTCTTGCTCTTCTCCCAATTATTATCTTCATTCTCTTGCCCTTCTCCAAATTATTATCATAACTCTTTTGCCCTTCTCCCAATTATTATCTTCATTCTCTTGCCCTTCTCCAAATTATTATCATAACTCTTTTGCCCTTCTCCCAATTATTATCTTCATTCTCTTGCCCTTCTCCTAATTATTATCATAACTCTCTTGCCCTTCTCCCAATTATTATCATCATTCTCTTGCCCTTCTCACAATTATTATCATAACTCTCTTGCCCTTCTCCCAATTATTATTATCATTCTCTTGCCCTTCTCCCAATTATTATCTTCATTCTCTTGCCCTTCTCACAATTATTATCATAACTCTCTTGCCCTTCTCCCAATTATTATTATCATTCTCTTGCCCTTCTCACAATTATTATCATAACTCTCTTGCCCTTCTCCCAATTATTATTATCATTCTCTTGCCCTTCTCCCAATTATTATCTTCATTCTCTTGCCCTTCTCACAATTATTATCATAACTCTCTTGCCCTTCTCCCAATTATTATTATCATTCTCTTGCCCTTCTCCCAATTATTATCTTCATTCTCTTGCCCTTCTCACAATTATTATCATAACTCTCTTGCCCTTCTCCCAATTATTATTATCATTCTCTTGACCTTCTCCCAATTCGTTTGAGGTCGGCGCAGCATGGCTTCTTCTTCCTTACTTCTCTATTTTTCGTCATCTCATCAGACACTTCTTTTAAGCCATTTCATTCTTAACACAGTCCATCCATCGTTTCTTTGGTCTTCCTCTACTTATATACTCATACACATGATATTTTCCTCATTCCTCCGCATCACATGCTCATACCACGACAACCGGTTACCACACCACTTTTCAGTCACCGTTACCACTTTCAGACTTCCACTTCAGCATAGATACTTAATTATATTCATTCTATTGTTACACAATTAAAGTATCCACTTCGATGTTATGATAATATCATTGGAATAGAACTGAATAATATGGAGTATCGCTATTGTTTCCCTCAAGTTCTTCATTGTATAACTGATAAAATTATATCAATTATATCAGTGTTATCAATATTGTTATCGGGGATTTACTAGCTTCTGTATATACTCGTACAATTAAATTTGTAGAATAAGTCTTTGTGCATCTGCGATATGATTTTACGAAAAATTATTTGATGTATGACGTGTTCTCAAGGACGGTTTTTAATGCTGATGACGCTTATCTGATATCGGAAAACGGAACTTCTTGAAGAATGGAAAGGAATTTTATGTGTAATACTCGTACTAGCTACATGCCCAATCGATCCGGGTCTTAAGGCGACTATACGAGCTAAATTAGCAACTCTATTTGTGGTGGTTCAAACTTTATTTGAAACATTGTTGGAATAAAGTTCTAATCAGCTTGTACTACTAAGTGGTTGTTACGACAGTCACTGTGGGCCGAATAGTGCGAAATGAGTGGTTTCGATCAATTTACAAAAAATCTACTGATTGGACTAAAAAAAAACACTGTGATGATAATATGTTGCTTGTAGAAATAACTTCGTGTTTTTTTTACATGAAGTAAAATTAATTGCATGTATCCTGAAGAATATCATGTATATTTCTGATTTTGTTTATTATTGCAGTGAATCATATACTTTCAGGGATTATAAAACTCGCGTTTAGCTTCTGTAGTCGCCTTAAGAGAAAGCAAAATTAAAGTGGAACCTAACTTAAATGTAACCCCTTGTTTATATAACATTACGCCTATGATCCCTGATGGGTTAATCAGAGGCGTACCCACATTTCACCAGTTTAAGTCCCAGGTAATAGGGACCTTCCAAACACCAAATCAAATGACGGCTCTGGGTGGAGCGGAAGGGAGTGTCGGCCTTTACTGACTAAAACCCATCCATGGCATGTTCCTTTTTAGCCCTTTGTGTTCCAGGGCCGCAGTTGTTCTTTAGAACAGTCCCTATTTCGAACAGTAATAGGGACTTTGGACCAAAAATTCGAAGACTTGTGACATCTACCAACCCGCACTGGGTACGCGTGTTTGATTTCAACTCACTCCCTCTCATAGAAAGAGGGCTTGATTCCCAGCAGTGGGAACATTATACGCTGATTATGCTTATAAGGAGCTCGTGGCTAAATAATAACAGCCGCTCGGGTCGATCTTTAGGCTAAGCCGTGCTTTCCTAGGTTGGTCGTTGAATGGATGACCACCCTTACATATTTCCCGATTTTCTTCCGTGCCTCGGCAAGCACGTTAAGCTCTTGGTCCCGGCTGTTATTTCTCCATCTTTGATATTCGTTACATGTAGTCCAGTGGCCCAAAAAGTCTGACAACCAGCCTTACCATGTGGTATCGTATTAACCAGAGTCAACTGGGTTGTGGAGTTCAGATAGTCAGTCGCCCCATGTAAAATACTGGTATTCAGCTGCATCCGGTTAGACTGGAAGCCGACCTCAACATAGTTGGGAAAAGCCTAGGCAGATGACGATAAATGCTAATATTGCTTAAACTAGTACCCAGACCAAATCAAACTGTTATAATTTCTAATTTTAAAAGCATGTCCACACTAAACCAAACAGCCGCGCGTTGCTCAAACTATGGCGAACTTTCCACACACTGTGCTCGGTGTGAAAGCGCCGTTCCGATACAGTTGCTATCTTACACAAATATACAACTACCCTCCCCTGTGTTGCTCTATATATATGTTGCAGCTTCTATTTTAGAGAGATTTGTATTGAAAAAGCTGTGAATGAAAGCCAATTGTTCTCTTTATATTAATATTTTTATTTTTAAGTTTGCATGCTGATAGAAGTCAGCGAAATATGTGAAACCTTTTAATTTATAAGACCACCATGTAGCATACCATATTTCATGCAAATAAAGAATCTTGAATCTTGAATCTTTATGAAGTAATTCATCCATATGTCATCAAATCAAGCGGCGCGTGAGTATTCCATCGGGAATTTCTCAGTAGTAGCTAATGAGTCTGGATAATAATATGTACCGGATTGTTGGCAATAGGCTCGCCCTTTATTACTTGGCACTTAAACAAAACTGGCGAAATGTGGATGTACTAGTAGATACACCTCTGTCTAACTCCTCGGGGGTAATATACAGGCGTGATGTTTTGTTATGTTATTTTTGGAAACTATATTGCATACGCAAGATATAGAAACAAGATAAAGAAACAAGTTACAGAAACAAGTTACAGAAACAAGTTACAGAAACAAGTTACAGAAACAAGTTACAGAAACAAGTTACAGAAACAATGTCGTGCAACTTTTGTTTGCCCTGAAAACAGTCTACAGGGCTTGATAAAAAACCAACCCTGCGTAATAAGTATCTTGTGTACCGAAACAGATAATCGTCAAAAAGCTTCGAAAATCAAAGCTTCTTGGAGAATTAAATTAAAACCAATCGCCTGTTTCATATTCAAAGGGATGCCATCAAAAGAACGTCAAAGATAATCAATTTTACAAATATCCCTCCCCCCTTCACCCCCAACGTACGTCTTTTTCTTTTCCTATGAAATAAATCTTTTCAGACAACGCTTGAAGATGGATGTGGTTACAACTAAAACGTTATAACTCCACATTGCCAATCCACGAAATTGTACTCTATCAAGTTTCCTAGTAAAGTTCAAATTCGATTGTGTTTTGATCTGGCTGTACAAAAGACGTTCCGATATACAAAAATATGATAACACTGTGTGAAAGTATCGAACTCAACTTTATTAATACTGGACGCAGTGCATTTTCCACCCTCTTTCCCGCTTCTAAGATTTAATTTTGAATGTCCCCTCTGCAGATAGGACCTTTTCAAGTCGAGTAATTGTCATCAATACCGTATCGTCTGTATTATCGTATATATCGCAGCATTAAGACTGAACCGTTCAAGGGAAAAATTGGTTAATAAATGTTCTATTAAGGCGCTTACACATCATTCTATTTAAGGATTTTTGCGTTATTAAATTTTGTTGAGCATAAAAGTATTAAGTTTAATTAATAACTGGCGAAATGTGTAAACTTTTAGGTACACTTCTGTTTGAACCTTTGAGGATTACCAGGCGTGATGATTTATGTTTGTTGTTTTTGTATCTGGTGTACACGACACAAGTCTTGCTTAGTGTGGCACTAGATGGCGCTGTGTGTAATTTCCAGCGATTTTTTTTTTTATTTAATTCACGGAGGTAAATGTCATAAGGAAAGTATTGAGCATGAATGTAGATGAGAAGGGGAAGACTAAAGAAACGATGTATGTACTGTGTGAAGTATGATATGGCTAGAAAGGAGGTGTCTGATGAGATAACGAGTAATAGAGCGTATGGAAGATGAAGACCTGCCGACCTCAACTGAATTGGTATAAGGGCAAGAGAATAATAATTAGACAAACTATCTCAAAGGGAAGAATTGAAGAAAAAGACGTGTTGCGCCGACCCCGAATATGCCACGTTCCCACTTTGTCGTGATGACAGATAATCGTGTAGTTGTAAGTGTCGTGGCTTGTATTTAAATGGAGGTGTTCACATATCGGACGACACGATAACTGTCGTTCATGGCTTTTGCCGACAAAAAACCGACGATAAATGAATCGTCACGACAGGGAACAGTTAAAATGATGATGACTTCTTTGCTATTGGGTACCTATTCCGATATCTACTTATTACGGAAATTGGTTATTTCAAGCGCATGATTTTATTGGATCACTTCAGTTGATATGCTATCTAAATAGCCTCTCTCTCTATGTTTAATATCTTTCAAATGATACCATAATTGTTGTCGATACGGCTGGCTTATTTTATCAATTTTATTGCAATTGTCAATCGATATGCATAAACTGGGATTCCCCTAGAATCATTTCATGATATAATGTTTTATTTGGGGTTTCCCGCGATTTGAAGTAGAAGAGCTGTATATCTTGATAACTAAGTACATACTTAAGTAATTAACCTCGCGTAATCACTTAGCTGATCCGCAAAGAAAGATAATTTGATGCTTCCATTTTGGAGGAAATGCATTGTGCATAAATAATCCATTGTTTCAAGGATTTGATCAGATGATAAACGGGATTTGGCTTAAACTTCGCTCAGAACTGGAGCTAGAAGCTCAGTTAAAATCACATGAACTGAGTTCCGCTTGCCATGATCGCGTTCTTCTTCGTTTGTAAAAGCTTCCCTTAGAAATTCGTCTGCTGAACAGCATTAAGGTGGATGCTAGCCCGCGAAATTCAAATTTTCTAACGTTTTTTAATTTGCAGGCCTAAAAACCCACGCTCCCACAGTTGTCTTACCTCGTCGTATGAGTAGGGACCTTAACCACTGATCACATTATGACGTATCTGTAGTACTCCCTTCGACTGCAAGAGATAAATACGATCATTTATTATTAATGGCCGCTTTAGTATCTTGATTCAATGCTCGTTACTGCTCAGATTTATTTACGGATGACTATCGGCTCTTTGTCTTGGCTTGTTCTGATGTTTTCTTTCCATAAGATTTAGATAGCTGTTATACTCGTATAAAAGCTATCTGACTGTTGTAGTGTTTTATAGAATACTAGCCGATGCTTCGCCCACTTAAAATTATATACTAAAACCTTCCTCTTGAATATTCAATCTATTAAAAAAACCCGCATCAAAATCCGTTGCGTAATTTTAAAGATCTAAGCATACATAGGGACAGACAGACGCGGCGGGAGACTTTGTTTTATAATATGTAGTGATAGTGATAATGATAATGTTGACTACAACATCATCATCTGCCCAGCCTTTTCCCAACTATTTTGGGGTCGGCTTCCATTTGAACAGGATGCAGCTGAATACCAGTATTTTATCTGGAGCGACTTCTTATCTGACTTCTATAACCCAGCTGGTACCGTTTAATACCACTAATAAGACTGGTTGTCAGGCAGTCGGACCACTACCTGTAATGGCTGTCAAAGATTTAAAAGTGACAACAGGGACCAACGGCTTATAGTGCTTTCCAAGGCATGAAGGAAATCCATATACGAACCTAGATGACCTCCGAGTCCGCATACTGTTGACTAGTTTGTTGCAGTTTTGTTTTTCCGCCTGTAAAAATACAAATTGAAAAAGGTATTAAGCGGTTATGTCTTCTTCTTCGTATGCACTTTGCGTCTGAATGACTTCTATTTTTTTCACCCTGTGGGTGAACGTGTGCAGTTGATTATAAAATTGCAGGGTAATATGTATTCGGTTACGACTGGGTGCTGCGCGCCGACCTCCCTAGTGGTGTCAGCGTCGTTTGCTACGCAGACAACACCCTGGTGCTGGCACAGGGGAGATCGCACGAGGCGGCGGCCGAAGTGATGACACGCGGGGTTGCGATAGTCGTTGAGAGGATCCGGCAACTGGGTCTCGAGGTGGCATTGCACAAGTCCGAGGCCATGTGCTTTCATGGGCCTCGGAACGCGCCACCGTCGGGATCCACACTGACGGTAGGAGGGGTATCCATCGGCGTCGAGTCGACGTTGAAGTACCTAGGACTCGTCCTCGACAGCCGGTGGAACTTCGTGGAGCATTTCCGACGTTTGGCCCCCAGGCTGGAACGGACCGGGGCTGCCTTCAGGCGGCTCCTGCCCAACCTTGGGGGGCCAAACGCCTCCTGCCGCAGGCTCTATGCGGGGGTCGTGCGGTCCATGGCCCTCTACGGGGCCCCAGTGTGGGCGCGTTCCTTGAAGCGGCGTGCCGCTCATTATCTGAACGCGCCCCAAAAAGTGATGGCCGTAAGGATGGTCCGTGGGTACCGCACGATCTCCCGCGAGGCGGCGGGCCTGCTTGCCGGATTGCCGCCATGGGATCTGGAGGCGATAGTCCTCGCGCGCCTACACGAATGGCGCGCGGAGGTACTACGCCGGGGGGAAACTCCGCTGCCGCGGCAAATTGCCGCTCAGCGGACTGACCTCCGGCGCGATCTCATGGCGACATGGAGAGAGCGACTGTCGCAACCCCGTGCAGGGCACGCCACGATAGTGGCGGTAAGTCCCCTCTTTGAGGAGTGGCTAGAGAGGCGCCACGGCGTCCTCACCTTCCGCCTGACGCAGGTCCTCACCGGACACGGATGTTTCGGGAGGTACCTGCACCGAATCGGGCGGGAGGAAACGCCCGGGTGTCTCCACTGCGAGGATCGACCGGAGGACACGGTGGAGCACACGGTGGAGGTCTGCCCTGCGTGGGCGGAGCACCGCCGTGTCCTCGAAGCGGCGATCGGCGGCGGCGACCTCTCGCGTCCGGCCCTGGTTCAATCCATGGTCCGGAGCGAGATGGAATGGGAAGCCGTCACTTCCTTCTGCGAAGCAGTCATGCTAGCGAAGGAGGTGGCGGAACGAGAGAGGGAGAGATCCTCACTTCCCGGCCGCCGCGGGAGACGCACCGGGCGTCGAGGGCCACGTGGTGGCTACCGGCCACCGTAGATGCGGGCCTGTGGACGGTTGGCTATGGGCTAGCTAGCCGTCCGTCCGTCTAACGACGACAGGCCGTGTCGACGGCGCGTTCGTGTTCCACGCGCGCCTCAAAGAGATGTCAGCATAAGAGAGGGGCCCGCAAGGGCCGAAGCCTGCCGGGGTTGCGGGACTGTTCGAAAGAGATACCGCGGCCCCGGAACGTAAAGGGCGAGGAAGGAACATGGATGGGTTTTAGTCAGTAAGAGTCTGACACTCCCTCCCGCTCCGCCCAGAGTGGGAGAAGTCATTTGATGATTTCCCATCCTAAAAAAAAAAAAAAAAAAAAGGGTAATATGTATTCTGCCTCCCAAAGGTGTATTTTAATATTTCCGATACAAATAATACCAATTAAAACGAACCAAAAATAAACGTTTTTCATTCGAATACGGCTAAAAGAAATTAAAATGATTTAAGCTTTCTGTGTATGTAATAGTATGTATGTATGTACGAGTATGTTTGTTTGTATTTTCCTCCGTAGCGCTTAAACTATTCATACGATTTTGATGAATAAGGTGTCAATCGATTCGTTATTATATTATAGCCCGGGAAACAAAGGCTACATTTTTACCGACTTCAACAATAGGAGGAAGTTGATTTTACTTTGTAAACCCTTTTTTTTTTAGGAAGGGAAATCATCAAATGACTTCTCCCACTCTGGGCGGAGCGGGAGGGAGTGTCAGACTCTTACTGACTAAAACCCATCCATGTTCCTTCCTCGCCCACTTTGTAAACCCTGAATTAGAACGTGATTTTCCAGTAGTTTGGTTTTTTTTGTGGCTATAAACCACACAAATTCTTGTTGACATTCGTGTTAATAATCCGATTCTATTGTTCCAGAATTCAAGATGCCGCCCACCAAAGATTACAACACCAAACAAACCTACTCCAGGTCTACGTCTGATAGTGAGTATTATCTAAGTATATTTATCTTGTTCTGCTATTAAATGCTATAATTGACATGACCAGCCAGCGGAGCATGCGTTTTTCATACAAACGTAGTACCAAAATAATATGGAAATCAAATATATTCTTAAGTTAGTGTGTATATATTTCGATTGTATTATAGAATATCTATGCTCCCAAATAAATATTTGGAAAGAACAATGATAAAGACGAGATATGAGGAATTTAAAATTTTCTATAGAAAAAATATTTTTCTCATAACTCTTGTTTAAATCAGTGTACATTCAAAATATGTGTTTGGGAACCTATATAATATATTTTGTAATCCAATCAAAATAAACACACACTACCTTAAGAATTTATGTTTTATTTACAAATTATTTTGGTATTACGTTTGTATGAAATTGGCATGCTCTGCAGGTCTCTTAACCGTATCGATTTATATTATCATGTATGATGTAGAACAGAAAAATGATAATTGGGGAGAACAAATGCCTTTCGGCTCCATTAACAGGTGTTTTACAACCCTTTAGATTTATGTAAAAATAAATAATCTAGCCAGATAGATAAGGCTGGAAAACCCAGGCAGCTCGTCACAGTGACCAGTACCTAACAGTTGACAATCGGTGGCCTACTGCCAAGTAGGTCTTTGTTCTGCTGACCTTGTGTGACATATTTCTACAAGGTTTATACATTATACAATGGATATATCACCGTAAAATTGTCAAACACGTTATAATGTAATGTACCTAATCTCTCTAGCGATATTGTAAACTCTCGAAATATTGTCAAATGAACATCAACATACTGCTTACAATAAAACGCATTATTTTTCGTGATGGTAGTCAACTCACGCGGTGTGGAGGGAAGGTGGGGTCCCCCTTGCCCAATGGTACTATTTTCATAAAAAGATAATGTACCATTCCTGAGAAATACCGATTAATATAGCCTAACCTTAAAACACTTTATATTCCCCTAAAAAGCGTAGTCGACGGAGCCCCGCTTCGCGGGGCCCCTATTTCTGAGTGCAGGGTTTAAAGAAACCTAACTAACCTAACGGGGGGGTGCCCAAAGTCCCGATTATGGGGACAGAGATACTTCCGTATGTTCAGTTGACAATATTTCGAGAGTTTACAATATGAGAGAAACACGTTATATTGTAATATGTTTGACAATTTTACGGTGACAGATATATTTCATGATAATGTTTATATCCGACTAGCTGTTGCCCGCGACTTCGTCCGCGTAAACCACCCTTGTCACATAGGGGTATAAAAGTAGACTTCGACTTGTTCTCTGACCTACCAAATATACAAAAAAAAATATATATTAAATCGGTGAAGTCGTTTCGGAGGACTTCGATAACAAACAATGTGACACGAGATTTTTATGTATTAGATAACTTTGTCTGCGGCTTTGCTCACGTTGAATTTGGGGTAATTTTAATTAAAAAATGAGAGAATTTCATTGCGCAAAACTAAGAGTAAGTAAAATTCAAGATCCAGCAGACTTTTAAAGATATACAAATCTGGGTTGCTCATAAATTAGTTGGTTTCAAAGCAGAACAGAGGAACTTTGCAGAAGTATTGTGTAAAATCTTAAATTATTGTCTAGGATGGAATTACTATGGCCGGTAAATTACATAACGATACGTAGCTACGAAGACAAACTAAAGAAAAAATAGATTTGTGTTCAGTGAAAACCAAGAAAACGACACCAATGAAGGAAAAACGAAAAAAAAATCCTAGGTGCCTTCTTGGATTTCCATTTTGACCTCATTTTTGTTATCAACTACTCCGAAAACAACGCAAACGACACCCATGACGAAAATATTAAAAAAAAAACCCTAGACGGCATTTTGGATTTTCATTTTGACCTCATTTTCGATATCAGCGACCCCAAAAAAACATGAAAACGACACACATGACGAAAAATTTACTTCAACGCCATTTCGATTTAAATTTCGATCTCATTTTTGTAATCAGCGACCTCGAAAACCATGTAAACGACACCCGAGATGGAAAAACAAATACTTTTCTTCGGCGCTATCTTGTATTTATCAATAGTAGTACTCTTATGAGGTTTCGAATGAAATAGTCTTACCAATCTTGTTTCCCCTTACAAACTTTTGAGGCCCGTTTCACCCTTCCCCCTCTTCCCTTTTTGTCTAGGGGTGCACCCCTAGACTACATAAGGAGCCTACTTGCCAAATTTGGAATCTCTAGACCCAGCGGTTTGCGCTGTGCGGTGATTTTTAGGCTTTGTCACCCCATTTACCCCTCTTAGGGGTTGAATTTTGAAAAACCTGAAACCCGTTTCTACTCATTTACCAATAGGACTACTCTTGTGAAGTTTCGAATTAAATAGTCTAACTTATCTCGTTTCCCCATAAAAACTTTGGAGGCCCGTTTCACCCCTCTTAGGGGTTGAATTTTGAAAAAACCTAAAACCAGTTTCTCCTCATTTATCAATAGGAGTACTCTTGTGAAGTTTCGAATGAAATAGTCTAATTAATCTTGTTTCCCCATACAAACTTTGGAGGCCCGTTTCACCCCCTTAGAGGGTGAATTTTGAAAAATGTTTTCTTAGTGCACTTTTAGACCACATAAGGAACCTACTTGCCGAATTTGAAATCTGTAGACCCAGCGGTTTGGGCTGTGCGTTGATTTTTAGACTTTGTCACCCCATTTACCCCTCTTAGGGGTTGAATTTCGAAAAAACCTGAAACCCGTTTCTACTCATTTATCAATAGGAGGACTCTTGTGAAGTTTCGAATGAAATAGTCTAACCAATCTTGTTTCCCCTTACAAACTTTGGAGGCCTGTTTCACCCCTTTTGAGGGTGAATTTTGAAAAATCCTTTCTAAGTGCCCCCCTAGACTATATAAGGAACCTACTTGCCAAATTTGGAATCTATAGACCCAGCGGTTTGGGCTGTGCGTTGATTTTTAGACTTTGTCACCCCATTTTTCCCTCTTAGGGGTTGAATTTTGAAAAAAACTGAAACCCGTTTCTTCTCATTTATCAATAGGAATACTCTTGTGAAGTTTCGAATAAAATAGTCTAACTAATCTTGTTTCCCCATACAAACTTTGGGGGCCCGTTTCACCCCCTTAGAGGGTGAATTTTGAAAAATCCTTTCTTAGTGCACCCCTAGACCACATAAGGAACCTTCATGCCAAATTTGGAAACTGTAGACCTAGCGGTTTGGGCTGTGCGTTGATATATCACCCAGTCAGTCAGTCAGTCAGTCAGTCAGTCAGTTTACCATTTTATATATATAGATTAATCTTGTTTCCCCATACAAACTTTGGAGGCCCGTTTCACCCCCTTAGAGGGTGAATTTTGAAAAATGTTTTCTTAGTGCACTTTTAGACCACATAAGGAACCTACTTGCCGAATTTGAAATCTGTAGACCCAGCGGTTTGGGCTGTGCGTTGATTTTTAGACTTTGTCACCCCATTTACCCCTCTTAGGGGTTGAATTTCGAAAAAACCTGAAACCCGTTTCTACTCATTTATCAATAGGAGGACTCTTGTGAAGTTTCGAATGAAATAGTCTAACCAATCTTGTTTCCCCTTACAAACTTTGGAGGCCTGTTTCACCCCTTTTGAGGGTGAATTTTGAAAAATCCTTTCTAAGTGCCCCCCTAGACTATATAAGGAACCTACTTGCCAAATTTGGAATCTATAGACCCAGCGGTTTGGGCTGTGCGTTGATTTTTAGACTTTGTCACCCCATTTTTCCCTCTTAGGGGTTGAATTTTGAAAAAAACTGAAACCCGTTTCTTCTCATTTATCAATAGGAATACTCTTGTGAAGTTTCGAATAAAATAGTCTAACTAATCTTGTTTCCCCATACAAACTTTGGGGGCCCGTTTCACCCCCTTAGAGGGTGAATTTTGAAAAATCCTTTCTTAGTGCACCCCTAGACCACATAAGGAACCTTCATGCCAAATTTGGAAACTGTAGACCTAGCGGTTTGGGCTGTGCGTTGATATATCACCCAGTCAGTCAGTCAGTCAGTCAGTCAGTCAGTTTACCATTTTATATATATAGATTAATCTTGTTTCCCCATACAAACTTTGGAGGCCCGTTTCACCCCCTTAGAGGGTGAATTTTGAAAAATGTTTTCTTAGTGCACTTTTAGACCACATAAGGAACCTACTTGCCGAATTTGAAATCTGTAGACCCAGCGGTTTGGGCTGTGCGTTGATTTTTAGACTTTGTCACCCCATTTACCCCTCTTAGGGGTTGAATTTCGAAAAAACCTGAAACCCGTTTCTACTCATTTATCAATAGGAGGACTCTTGTGAAGTTTCGAATGAAATAGTCTAACCAATCTTGTTTCCCCTTACAAACTTTGGAGGCCTGTTTCACCCCTTTTGAGGGTGAATTTTGAAAAATCCTTTCTAAGTGCCCCCCTAGACTATATAAGGAACCTACTTGCCAAATTTGGAATCTATAGACCCAGCGGTTTGGGCTGTGCGTTGATTTTTAGACTTTGTCACCCCATTTTTCCCTCTTAGGGGTTGAATTTTGAAAAAAACTGAAACCCGTTTCTTCTCATTTATCAATAGGAATACTCTTGTGAAGTTTCGAATAAAATAGTCTAACTAATCTTGTTTCCCCATACAAACTTTGGGGGCCCGTTTCACCCCCTTAGAGGGTGAATTTTGAAAAATCCTTTCTTAGTGCACCCCTAGACCACATAAGGAACCTTCATGCCAAATTTGGAAACTGTAGACCTAGCGGTTTGGGCTGTGCGTTGATATATCACCCAGTCAGTCAGTCAGTCAGTCAGTCAGTCAGTCAGTCAGTTTACCATTTTATATATATAGATATATATCAAACGATTTTTATGATAGATATATTATTTTATCAAACAATACAAAAATGGTTAATAAATTATACTTTTTAAGTAATTTTTGGCATTTGTTACTGTATTTCTACTTCCCAAATGTAGGTAGCGTTGGAGTAGACTTAAAACATAAGTACTCTTATCCATAAATGGCGACACTTCTGCTGGCATTCATGGCGTCAGTCGTGATTCTAGTACGTAGTCTGATTTTAAATAAATAAAACATTTCAGTTTTTTTAGCATGTTATGTAGCACATATGCAAAAAGTTTACATAAATAATACAATAAAATAATAATATGGCTTTCATACAAAATGCATATACATATATCAAACTTGATATCGGATATATATCATAAATATCCGATGTTTTGATATATCTATCTATATACTTATAATAAATCTGTAGAGAGGTCAATTCTGTACATGAAATATATTTACAAAATAACTATCGGGGGGTGATTAGTGATCGATACTGATGCCAAAAATGCAATCAGTAAAATTTTTGTCTGTCTGTCTGTCTTTCTGTCTGTCGGTCTGTCTGTCTGTCTGTATGTTATTTATAGAAAAAAAAAGTACTCGACGGATTTTAACGAAACTTGGTACAATTATTCTACATACTCCTGAGCAGGTAATAGTATACTTTTCATCACGCTACCATTAATAGGAGCAGAGCAGTGAAAGGAAATGTTGGGAAAACGGGAGAAGTTACTTGGTTTTTTTAGCTTCCGTCGCGTGTGCAGCCTTAATGGTTAAAGCTACATAGAAATCATGTATAACGGAAATATTCCACATAAAATTATATAAAAAATATCCCAGGACAGCATATGTCTATCTTTTATAGTTGACTCACAATAACACGTGTAACTCCCGATAGCTTAGCAGTTCGGAGAATAAATGTGAATGTAAGTTTGTTTGTTGCGCTTTCACGCGACAACTACTGAACGGATTTGGATGAAATTTTGCACACAGATAGTTTATAACCTGGATTAAAACATAGGATACTTTTTATCCCGGCAGTAAGATTCCATGGGACAATAATCAAACTTCACGCGGGCGAAGCCGCTGGCAGAAGCTAGTACTTAATAAATATCGGATATTTTCGAACCCTGGTGTAAACGGACTCTTCACAAAGACGCCAACCAAGCATTATGTCCATCACACTAAGTAACCTACGCAAAAAATATTACTGGTGTGAAAAATCACGTTTTACAGTAAGACTCAATGTAACGCAATCAAAACATTGTGCACTGTGTTGATGGATGGATGGGGTGTTTAAAGTAAAAATCTTACATTACTTAAATAATTAAAAATAAAATAATTATCGCTGGACACACAGCGCCATCTAGTGCCACACTAAGCAAGGCTTGTGTCGTGGACACCAGATAGTTGAAATACTACTTATATACGTTTTTGTATGTAAATACATACTTATTATACTTATAAACATCCATGACTCGTAAACAAAAGTCCATGCTCATCACACAAACATTAAAATTTGCTCATACCGGGATTCGAACCCAGGACCCTAAGAACGTAAGGCAGCCTCACTACCACTACGCCGCCATTCCGGTCGTTGGGTACATTAAAACATGTATTTATAAAAATTATAAAAAAAAACTTGTGAGAAAATTAATGGAACTTTGACCTTCTTTTAGCAGAAGTTGCGGAGATATTGGTTCACCGTAACTTCTATTTGCGGTAAAATCAAGTTTGCCGTATATCTATGTTTTATTAACCCCATATTTTCTTTTTTTTCAGACGGCATGTCCATGAAAGCAAGGGTCTACCATCCAGCGACCAACCTCATGCCCACATCGCCCACCGGTAGGACCCCCTTTGGAGGTTCTCCTTTTGGCTCCGACAAACCTAACAGCTCATCGTATGATCGACAGAACAGCAACGGAAAGTACCACTGACGAACCCCTCGACTCAAGCCCGGAATATGACAGTGGGGACCTAATACTTCCGAGCTCAGAAAACTCGAATATCTCGGAAAACTCGGCTAAACTCGGCTAAACTCGGCTCGGCTCTGATATTCAGACCCAATACTTATTATCGATTCGCGTCGACGTCTCTTCCATCCTGTATATAGGCTAATAAACGCATTACCCTTCCAGTTGGGTAATAAGGTATGTTCAGACAGGACTACTTTTTTTTTAAGTTTATGACGATACTAGCTGACCCACGCAACTTCGTCTGCGTCACTTGAGAGAAAAAGCTCACAAAAGGAATTACTTCACCCCGTTTTTGCAACTTCTCTTATTGGTCGTAGCGTGCTGTTATTATACCTCCTCAATAAATGGAGTATCCAACACAAAAAGAATGTTCAAATTCCAACCAGTAGTTCCTGAGATAATCGCATTCAACTGAACAAACAAACTCATCAGCTTTATAATATTGGTATAGATGTTTTTAATGAATATAATACGAGTATCAGTAAGTTATTGCATTCCACAATGTGTAGTAGATATAGTTACAATGGTCGTATAGGTATCTATAGGTAAGAAGTTATAGGAAGAGGCCTTTTCCCAGCAGTGGGACGCAGTCTATCAAGTCAGTAACGGTAATAGAAAGGCGGATCTTATTGTTGTTATTAGAATTTCTCTAGTTTTTTTTTGTTCATTCCATGTAATGATTTGACGATTTGTAATATGACGTACTTATGAAGTCAGCTAATAACTTATCATTGTTTTTTAATTAACCACAGAAAAGGGAAATTAGCTTACAACGAATTGATAAATGTATTTTATAATTTCTGGTCTGTATCATTCAAAATATTAGTATCGAACGTTATGAATAAATCAAATCACAGTTTTAGATTATCCAACTTTAAATTGTATATAAGCCTGTAAATATTGTAATCTAATGTGAATTTTACTGTCAACTTATAACGTATAAAATATACATAAGTAATAATTTGAAAATAATATTTTTATTTCATCAATTATATCTGTTGCTTTTGTATTCAATCGCCATGTCTGAACAATTCCGAAGGGCGAAAAAATCACTGAATATTAAAAAAAAAATGAAAACAGGTTTATCAATCAAATATGAATGTAATTTAATGTGTAGGTATTAATATTACTTGTAAATATTGTAAAATATATGACGTGTACCTATTTTTAAGGAAAAATAAATACTCTGTTTATATTTATGTCGCATTTAATTTAATTTATTTTATCCTTAATGTTTTGCATTTTCTGGATGTATCCTCAATCTGGCGTATTATTAAATAGCAGTTTGTAATAAACCTTTTCTATTTAATTTGCCCGGTTGTTTTCAATGAACTACGTGGTGACATGTCATGCGTTTAATGGATAACCTGTGCGAAATCACCACAACGGTCAAGAGCAGTTTAGTTTTTAATTTGTTTCTAAATCTTGATTTATTGCTTAGCCAGATAGATAATGCAATTTAAGTGATCGTTCCGTGAAATGAATGAGTGATTGATCATCACCATCTGCCTAGCCTTGTCCCAACTATGTTGGGGTCAGCTTCCAGTTAATATTTTACATGGAGCGACTGCCTATCTGAAGTATCTGACCTCCACAACCCTAGTTAATACTCGATAATACTCGTACGATACCACTTGGTAAGACTGGTTGTCCGACTTTTTAGGCCAATGACTACCTGTGGCTGTAACGACTGCCAAAGATGGACAAATGACAGCCGGGACCAACAGCTTAACGTGCTTTCTGAGGCACGGAGGAAACTCGGTATGTAATGGTGGTCACCCATCCACAGACCAACCTAGGCAAACACGGCTTAACCTAACGATCGGCTGTTATTATTTAGCCACGAGCTCCTCGTGAATTAATTATTACGTTCGTTCGTTCGTTTCGTTAATTAATTAATTAATTGTTCGTGTGTATTTTTTTAAAGAGATTTACAAAAAAAGTGACGAAAAATTTCATTTATTACTTAGGAACTTACATATTTTTTTTTTAATTGTTATTTAAAAAAAAAAAAACTGTCCTAATCATTCCGCGTTCGATGATCGAGTTTAACTATGTCTTTCGGTTCCAGAACGACATTTAAATAAGGGTGGATAATGGTGCTCGACAACGTGCACCTCTACTAAGGTCCCATGTTCACCGAAAAGATAACGGTCTGATTATCTAAAAACAGCTGTCACTGTGACATGTTCCCATACAAAAATGTGTTTTAAACAGCTGTTTTAAGATAGTCAGACCGTCATCGTTTTGGTGAACATGGACCTTAATCCTTCGGGGATAAACCAATAATTAACCAATCATCTAAACTGCCTCGTTTTTCTTTTGCACCACTGCTCATGAGGTCCGTGGGCTCAATTCCCAGGTTGGGCAAAATGTTATTGGGTTTATCCTTCAGAAACTCAATAGCAACCGCATCGTCTTTTTTTTTCGGATGGGAAATCATCAAATAACTTCTCCCACTCTAGGCGGAGCGGGAGGGGGAGTGTCAGACTTTTACTGACTAGAACCCATCCATGTTCCTTCCTCGCCCTTTATGTTTCGGGGCCACGGTATCTCTTTTGAACAGTTCCACAGCCAACCGCGGCGTCTGGATTTGTCTCGTTGATGGCAGCAGATTCGCTCCATGTTCTAGTGAAATATGGGTGCATTATTAGGGTACACCTCTCACAGGTGATGATGACTTTTCCATCATCGTTAGGTATCACTGATATATTGTATTCTCTACTTCATCATCATCATCTACCTAGCCTTTTCCCTACTACGTTGAGGTCGGCTTCCAGTCTAATTACTCCGGCTTACTGTCAAATATTATAAATTGTTGTGCCCGACAGGGTCCATGTGAACTTTATTCAAATGATAAGATCTTGTAAAACACATGTGATATGCAATAAAGAATTGAATTGAATTGAATTTAATTAATCGGATGCAGCTGAATACCAGTATATTTACATGGAGCGACTGCCTATCTGACCTCCACACCCCACCTGTTACTCGGTAATACTGGTAATACTTTCGGGCAAATGACTACCAGTAACGTTTGCCAGGACCCAAATGACCGGGACCAATTTACTAAAGAGCCTAACGTGCTTTCCGAAGCACAGTGAAATTAGTAAGTTATGGATGGTCACCCATCAAGAAACCAACCTAGGCAAGCACGTCTTAATCTGAGGATCGACCTAAACTGCTACACTTTACACTTTTAGAGGGTTGTACATACATGTCACCTACCTGTCACGTGATTCATAGAAAAATCAAAGAAAGCTTTTCTGTGACGTTAGACACAGAATAGCTAATAGTAGGTACCTACTAGCGTACAGTGTAGGTATGTTACGGTACGTAACGGTACCTACGTTATTTTGTCTGAGGCATAAAGGGTCATTTTAAAGGAATAAAGCCAGTCTACCTATAGGTAGGTACTTATAGGACTGGGAATCAATTAAATAATGCATTGGACATTGCATTTAGGTACTTACACAGCGAAGCTACGTCAGTGAACAAGAGTAGGTACCTAGTGAAAATTGTATGAGGTCATTGCTCTGTTAGTGGGTAAGTTAGGTAGGTAGCCTAGGTAGGTAGGTACTAGCTGATAATTATTACCTGACTATATTGGAAGTTTTTGAAGACCATAACGATTTTGGATCAAAAGAACGAGTTATGTCTTTAGGTAAAGGAAAGCAATTGCCTAACAATGGAACACAACAAGCTAAAGTGATGGAGGTATTACCCAAAGGCAAGAAAAAACTTTAAATAAAGTACTATTGATCAAGTTTAAAATTATTGTTAAGCTAGCGCCATCTGTCCAATAAATGCGGACCTATAAATCGATAATGGCTTGCAAACTGTTCAACAGATGGCGCCGTTATAAACATGTTAGCGTACAATTTTTAAAGAACACAGTTTTAAATTATTTTAAAATGGTTACTCCGGGCTCCGTATGATAATTAAAAAAAAACATTTATTCCAACAATTCGTTATTTAAGATGCACAATGTGCCATCTGTGAGTCCGTCTCGTGACTTTCAAGGACTCAATCAATACGTGGTTGTATTAGTGTTGTCATAAAATTATAGATGTCGCTCTTCTCAATCTGAATCTCGTCTACAAATGGGAACCAAGTAGTTTTGGTCGACAATAGTGCATGCACACTTGTCTATGTCTGTAACCAGTACACTCGATTATACGCTCATCATCATCTGTCAAGCCTTTCCCAACTATGTTGGGGCCGGCTTCCAGTCTAACCGGATGCAGATGAATACCAAGTAGGTACCTATTCCACGACTGGGTTTTTCTATAAGGTTATCTGTAGCAGTAGGTTTCTTGTTTATATATGCTATGTGTTATAAATAGGTAACTGGCGGAATGCGGTTCCGGTTATAGGCTACAGCTAACAAAAAAACACACAGCGCCATCTAGCGCCACACTAAGCAATGCTTGTGTCGTGGATACCAGATAGTTGATATACTACATTTATATACTTTTTATTTGTGAATACATACTTATTATACTTACATATAAACTTCCATGACTCGGAAACAAATGTCCATGCTCATCACACAAACATTTTCTCCTGCCAGGATTCGAACCCAGGACCCTAAGAACATAGGCAGCCTCACTACCACTACGCCATTCGTTCGTAGCTATATGCCTAATCTATTGACGGAGACAGGCACGATATTATGATGTGTGGTTTTACCGCCAAGGGGAGGAGCTCGTGACTAAATAATAACAGCCGCTAGGGTCGATCCTTAGGTTAAGCCGTGCTTGCCTAGGTTACATACTTACTAAGTTTCTTCCGAGCCTCGGAAAGCATGTTAAGCTGTTTGTCCCGGCTATCATTTGTAGATCTTTGACAGTCGTTACAAGTAGTCAGTGGCCCAAAAGGTCTGAAGGGGTATCGTATCATAGGGCACGCCACGATAGTGGCGGTAAGTCCCTTCTTTGAGGAGTGGCTAGAGAGGCGCCACGGCGTCCTCACCTTCCGCCTGACGCAGGTCCTCACCGGACACGGATGTTTCGGGAGGTAGCTCCACCGAATCGGGCGGGAGGAAACGCCCGGGTGTCTCCACTGCGAGGATCGACCTGAGGACACGGTGGAGCACACAGTGGAAGTCTGCCCTGCGTGGGCGGAGCACCGCCGTGTCCTCGTGGCGGCGATCGGCGGCGGCGACCTCTCGCGTCCGGCCCTGGTTCAATCCATGGTCCGGAGCGAGACGGAATGGGAAGCCGTCACCTCCTTCTGCGAAGCAGACATGCTAGCGAAGGAGGTGGCGGAACGAGAGAGGGAGAGAGCCTCCCTTCCCGGCCACGTGGTGGCTACCGGCCACCGTTGATGCGGGCCTGTGGACGGTTAGCTATGGGCTAGCTAGCCGTCCGTCCGTCTAACGACGACAGGCGGCGCGTTCGTGTTCCACGCGCGCCTCAGAGATGTCAGCATAGAGAGAGGGGCCCGCAAGGGCCGAAGCCTACCGGGGTTGCGGGACTGTTCGAAAGAGATACCGCGGCCCCGGAACGTAAAGGGCGAGGAAGGAACATGGATGGGTTTTAGTCAGTAAGAGTCTGACACTCCCTCTCGCTCCGCCCAGAGTGGGAGAAGTCATTTGATGATTTCCCATCCTAAAAAAAAAAAAAAAAAAGGGGGTATCGTATCATGCACCCGGTCTAACTGGGTTGTGAAGGTCAGATAAACAGTCGCTCCATGTAAAATACTGGTATTCAGCTGCATCCGGTTAGACTGGAAGCCGACCCCAATAGAGTTGGAAAAGGGCTAAGCAGATGATGGTTTTACTGCCAAACCACCGCACCCATTCTTTTGTTCTATAAATACACTTAACTAACGCCAAAGATAACACATTATCATGTAATTACAATTAACATGCTATAGTATTAAAATTGATACTTATTAAGCCTTTACGTCGATTAAAATATACACAAACAATCATTAAAATCCTTTATTTGATTTTTATGATATATCGAAGTAGCTAATTCATTATTCTTACTGCCTTAGCTGCTTTGGTCTTTGCTTAATAATAACAGCCGATCGAAGGTTAAGCTGTGTTTGCCGAGGTTGGTTCGTGGATGGGTGACCGAGTCCGACCGAGTTTTCTCCGTGACTTTTGAGTGAAATTTTGAGCTGTTTCTATGTGGATTAGAATCGTCACGAACAAATAATGTTTTTTCTTGCTCATGGGGAAAGATGGAGAGTTATCTTTTAAGTCCCATGTAATAAAATGGGGCGAGCCATTTGCCGTCAACCCAGCGCAAATCCAGACTGCGTGGCTGCTGCGAGAAATTCCTGATTCCATCCTGGTCAAATTCAAGAGTGAGCTAAAGATCATCAAACTGAACAACTTTCTCTATGGAACCTCATACATTTGGTCGAGTAGGCATTGCAATTTTGTATGAGGCCGTTGATTACTTTTTCGGGATTACGATGGTGGTTCCATGGAGAAAGTTGTTCAGTTTGATGGTCTATAGCACACCCTTGAATTTGACCAGGATGCAAAGCGACTCGAGTTTCAAGATTTAAATTTTGTATGAGGCCGTTGATTACTTTTTCGGGATTACGATGGTGGTCCCATGGAGAAAGTTGTTCAGTTTGATGGTCTGTAGCGCACCCATGAATTTGACCAGGATGCAAAGCGACTCGAGTTTGAAGATTTAAATTTTGTATGAGGCCGTTGATTACTTTTTCGGGATTACGATGGTGGTCACATGGAGAAAGTTGTTCAGTTTGATGGTCTGTAGCGCACCCATGAATTTGACCAGGATGCAAAGCGACTCGAGTTTCAAGATTTAAATTTTGTATGAGGCCGTTGATTACTTTTTCGGGGTTACGATGGTGGTCACATGGAGAAAGTTGTTCAGCTTGATGGTCTGTAGCACACCCATGAATTTGACCAGGATGCAAAGCGACTCGAGTTTCAAGATTTAAATTTTGTATGAGGCCGTTGATTACTTTTTCGGGGTTACGATAGTGGTCCCATGGAGAAAGTTGTTCAGTTTGAAGGTCTAATAGCACACCCTTAAAGACCAGGACGCAAAGCGACTCGAGTTTCAAGATTTAAATTATAATTCTATTGTGGCAGACGTGCCAGTGGACTGTGTGTAGTGGGCGCTTAGGTAAATGATCTTGTGGTAAAATTTATCATGAGAGTGAGAAAGTGAAGAGTGAATGATGTAAATGCAAGTGTTGATGAATGTGAATGGGAGTGTTTGGGGAGTTTTGTGCTTGTCGTGAGTGGAGTGCATGAAGTGAGTGTATGTTTTTAGTGTGTTTTGAATATGGTAGAATATGGTGTTAGTGCGAGAAATTGGTGAGTGACATAATTAGTGAGTGCAATAAAATTATATAAAATCCTTCCACAGCAACGGGGAAGCGTATATATGATGGCGAGGTTATGGGAGATATTCTAGAATCTCGATCGTCGTGTTACTAATTGTTGGTGAAAACAAGAACTAGGTATTGAGTTAGGTGACACTTTGTGTTGCTGAAAACAAGAACTAGGCATAGATTTAGGCGTCACTTATTGTTGAAGGAAACAGGAATTAGGCATTCGTTAGGTGACTCTTAGTGTTGTTGAAAACGGGTAATTGGGCGTCTTGTTTTGACAAAATAAAACCATTCCACAGAGCTACGCGTGTAGAATAAGATCAAGGTCAGGAAGGGCCATTCCATTTAATAATATTCAAAAACAACAGGCATTTTCACATAGATCATAAGCCTCTATCAAAACGTAAGTACATTCATATTTTATTAAGTTAAATCAACCAGATTGTAAATAAAAGTTGTTTTTATTTACCATAGTGACCACTGGTTTGCACATCAGATGTTTCTGATCTTCGACTTTTTATAAGTCAACAGGAAATGCCCATCAGACTGAACCACTTTTGCTAAGACGTTATTCTTATATGTGTTATGGTGTAGCTGGGCTATTGGAGTTCCACAACAGGTGTCCCAGATTTTCGATTTTTATAAGTCAACAGAGAGAGCTCATCAGATTGAACAACTTTTGCTAAGACGTCATTCCTATAGTTATGTGTTATGGTGTAGCTGGGCTCTTGGAGTTCCACATCAGGTGTTCCAGATCTTCAAATTTATTCTCTCAGCAGAGAATGCTCATCACGTGGAACAATTTTTGCTATGGTGTCATATTTGTATCTCTTATAATTTAGCTGGTCTGTTGCGGTTCTGCATCAGGTCACAGATTACCAGATACTACACTCCATGTACTTACACGCGGTAATCACCGGTAACCCATAGCGCAGTGGGTTGTCAACAGCCGCGCGGCACGTACGTACCTACGCATATTCCCCAAAGATAACTTATTAAAACTGTTTGACCGATTTCGAATACTCTCTACGTTAACAATCGGGAATTTAAAGAAGGGAAAAAATATTAATCATTACATCAAAATAAAACACCTCTACGCAATTTTTTTTAACAACACTTTTTTATATATTTCGTTATTATACTTATTTATAAAACAATTATAAATTCTGATACATTAAAACATGTTTTATTTTATAACGTACCTATACTAAAAAACTACTATGTTGAAAATTAAGTAATTAGGCGTCTTGTTTTGACAAAATAAAACCATTCCACAGAGCTAGAATAAGATCAAGGTCAGGAAGGGCCATTCCATTTAATAATATTCAAAAACAACAGGCATTTTTACATAGATCTAATAAAAGCCTCTATCAAAACGTAAGTACATACATATTTTATTAAGTTAAATCAACCAGATTGTAAATAAAAGTTGTTTTTATTTACCATACTGACCACAGATTTGATTATTTAATGTTTATTCAGACATGGCATTGACTAGAGTTGCCATTAATTTAGTTTTTCTTTGCAGGACACAATAATTGATTTTGATCTGCACATTGATCGGTGCAAAAGGGTTTTCCTAATCTGAATTCCTGAATAGATTTATGGGACGCTATAAGTGGGCGAATACAATAGCAGGCTACTGTTTTTAAAAATTAATGGCTCTGCTAGTCAACCTCGCACTCAAAAGGTTCCGGCGGGATCATAACCACTGCGAAGTCATAGCACAGTGATTAGTGCGATTTTTACACAGTTCACATGGTTGTTTCAATGTTTGTAACCCTCGAACCAAAAGTCTGGACACGTGCTGAAATATCAAAGATATGGCGTAATATCCAAGTGTTCACGTACACAACGCACGTGCGGTCTAAGTAGCGGGCAAGCTAGGCTAGTGACTGGCGCGCGCGGTGGGCTCGCGGCAATATCAAACGCGTGAGATGTTTGTGTGTGTTCACGTCGAACTAGCGGCGGAGCGCGCGATTTACTCGCGACGTCAGGGAAGTTCAACCAGTATGAACTTGTCGCTAGAAACGGACTCGCGCAAACGTCTGGCGGCCAATGTGAACACAAACTCGGCACGTCTCCGTGCCCGCACCCGCTGCCGCGCCCGCGCGTTCCTACGTGAACAAGTACTTACAGTCAGACCTCACGTGCCTGACCTGACCTGACTAAGACCCTTTTAAGTGTGATCTCTGCTTTTACAAGCCGTCGAGAAATATCTCAGGCATGTTGGTTTTCTCACGATGTTTTCCTTCACCGAAGCAAGTGATAATTTATACAATACGCCCATGAATCCGAAAAATCAGAGGTGGTGACTTGGGTTCAATCTTGAGACCCATAATTTGGGAGTCCGACGGCCAATCCACTAGGCTATCATTGATATACCTAGTTAGGTAACTGTTGACTTTGACGTATTAAGAGGACCATAATACTAAGAATAAGCCATTAGAACAGTTTGGATACAGAACCCTAAAATTGGACGTAACTGAGATAAAATATCTGGTTAATGACTTTTTTTTGTGCAATTTTCTATTGTCTGACGTGCATCACGGAGGTGGCAATCGAAATTACTTTTAAATCGATTTGTCGCTATCCTTTCTATTTTCTAACTAATTGTTCTAAGAATTTGAATATCCATTAGTTAACCTGGTTCAATGTAATCGGTTTTATCGTTCTCATTTAGCGTTCTTTCGTTCATAAATTCTCGCAGTTTGTACTTTTATTCATTCTTGTTTGAACGCAAGATTATGTTGTGAATCGAGTCTATTTTTGTGAAAGAGTTAAGTTTAGACCTACTTTCTTAGTATACAAGTATCAAATGTATAACTACGCACCTAGTTAACAGAATTAATTGCGAGTATCATAAATTTTCTAATTTTATCTTACAAATTCTATATACAATGTTTTCACAGTGAATTTAGTTATTTCATTCGCTCGGTTAGATATCGTTTTTTTTTCTAAATAGTACCGAAGTATAGAAAACTGAAACACTTCCAAGAACTTCTAAATTGAATTTCTTTTCAATATTTTTTATTTCCTTTTACAAACGACCTATAATTTCAAAACTAAGCCAAGTCAGAGGCCAATGACACTAACCACACGATAAAGAAAATCAGTTTAACTTAATATTATAAAGTAGAAGAGTTTGTTTGTTTTTTAGTTTGTTTGTTTGGTTGAACGCGCTAATCTCAGGAACTGCTGGTTAAACTTGAAAAATTCCTTTTGTGTTGGATAGTCCATTTATCCAGGAAGGCTTTAGGCTATATAACATACGCTACAATCATTAGGAGCGGAGCAGGAATGAAAAATGTTGCAAAAACGGGGATTTTTTTTTTCCTTTCGTTTTTCTCTCTTATATGACGCAGACGAAGTTGCGTGGGTACGTGTGAGCTATAGGCTATAATTTATCTTGGAAACTTGAACACCTGATGCAGAACCGCAACAGACCAGCTAAACTATAAGAGATACAAATATGACACCATAGCAAAAATTGTTCCACGTGATGAGCATTCTCTGCTGAGAGAATAAATTTGAAGATCTGGAACACCTGATGTGGAACTCCAAGAGCCCAGCTACACCATAACACATATTACTATAGGAATGACGTCTTAGCAAAAGTTGTTCAATCTGATGAGCACTCTCTGTTTACTTATAAAAATCGAAAATCTGGGACACTTGTCGTGGAACTCCAATAGCCCAGCTACACCATAACAGATATAGGAATGACGTCTTAGCAAAAATTGTTCGGTCTGATGGGCATTTCCTGTTGACTTATAAAAAATCGAAGATCAGAAACATCTGATGTGAAAATTATTGCAAAGCTATCACTAATTTCACTGTATAATTATAAAATAACATAAGTTGGGAGTACCTTCACGCGGTGAAGGCGGTAACAGTTTAGGACTGATTTTCCATGACGATGGTATATCATTGAAAATTTGACTCAACTGGCCAAAACTCTCATTTATTATTTTATTTTATCGAATAAATAAGTCTTCGGGCTTATATTATTTGAGTGTTTAATTTCCTTTTCCATTTATCTTCGTGACTCGGTAGCCTACCCGGTAACGCAGGGGAGCAGTCAATAAGTTTTTAATTGATCAGTTATCTTCACAACAAAACTATAACCATACCTAGAAAGAGATCAAATCTTTCCCAATGTTCCAAAGGAGTTATAAGATTGAGGATCATAAGATCCCAAGAATCTACCGAAGAGCGTCAGGAGAGACTTGATGCTGTTCGAGAACATCAGGCTGCAGCTTGCTCCGTGGAAACCTCTTCGGATCGCGAAGCACGCCTTCGTTCCCAGCGTATTTACGCATCTACATCTAGGTCTCTAGAGACCAGTGAACAATAGATGTGGGACTGTCTGCTGATCGTGAACGTAACGCATTTTCTCGCGGATCACGGATAGAGAATTGCGCTTGAGTTCCCAGCGTATCTACGCATCTGCTCCTAGGTCTCTAGGGACAAGTGCGGAACGTGATGCACGACTGTCCGCTGATCGTGATGAGCGACATGCATTGTCTCGCGAATCGGAAACGTTTACCGATACAGAATCACGCTTTAGTTCTCAGCGTATTCGCACATCTACTAACAGGTCTTTTGAAACGACATGCATTGGCTCGCAAATCGGAAACGTTTACCGATACAGAATCACGCTTGAGTTCTCAGCGTATTCGCACATCTACTAACAGGTCTTTTGAAACGAGTGATGAACGTGATGCGCGACTAACTGCTGCTCGAGATTATCATAGATTGCCCCGAACACGCACACAATAAAATATTCATAATCAGTTAGAAAGTGAGAGAGAAAGAATTGCTGGAGTACGGCATGAAGAGACAGAAGAAGAGCGCAACGAACGTTTGAATTCTAATCGACTTCGACATAGAACAGAATGTCGATAACATCTTAAGAATCGGATGTGTCTCAAGTTACAGCCGTAGGGGATAAGGAACGGAGTGCATTTACGTATACTCCTATGATTGAATACGCCACATATTCCACCATCCGAGGTATGGTTCAAAATTGTACTTTTTGTGAAGCTATTAAATGGCAAAAAGAAACAAACGGTATGTGTTGCTCAGATGGGAAAGATCCGTTATTTTCCCTGCCCGGGCTCTTAGAATTCGACATCTGACGTTTCAGATCTTCGATTTTGACGACCCCGTTGTCGCTGGCATAAGCAACAGGATTCGCGTACGAAGTCGCGGGCAGAAGCTAGTTCATAATAATCTTGCAAGACGTATGAGGTAACTGAGCTCAATACCGTGGATGGTAACAATATTTTGTTTTTAAAACAGGACATTGAACAGGATTTGACCTCTTTCTAGGCATGGTTATAGTTTTGTTGTGCAGATACCTGATCAATTAAAATCTAAGTGACTGTGCGTTACCGGTTAGGCTACCGAGTCACGAAGATAAATGGAAAAGGAAATTAAACACTCAAATAACATAAGCCCGAAGCCATATTTATTGGTTAAATCAAAATAATAAATGGGAGTTTTGGCCCGTAGAGTCAAATTTTCAATGATATACCATCGTCATCGAAAATCAGTCCTAAACTGTTACCGCCTTCACCGCAAGGAGGTACTCCCAGCTTATGTTGTTTTATAATTATACAGTGAAATTAGTGATAGCTTTGCAATAATTTTCACATCAGATGATTCTGATCTTCGACTTTTTATAAGTCAACAGGAAATGCCCATCAGACCGAACAATTTTTGCTAAGACGTCATTCCTATATGTGTTATGGTGTAGCGGGGCTATTGGAGTTCCACAACAGGTGTCCCAGATTTTCGATTTTTATAAGTCAACAGAGAGTGCTCATCAGATTGACCAACTTTTGCTAAGACGTCATTCCTATAGTTATGTGTTATGGTGTAACTGGGCTCTTGGAGTTCCACATCAGGTGTTCCAGATCTTCAAATTTATTCTCTCAGCAGAGAATGCTCATCACGTGGAACAATTTTTGCTATGGTGTCATATTTGTATCTCTTATAGTTTAGTTGGTCTGTTGCGGTTCTGCATCAGGTGTTCAAGTTTCCAAGATATATTATAGCCTATAGCTCACACGTACCCACGCAACTTCGTCTGCGTCATATAAGAGAGAAAAACGAAAGGAAAAAAAAACCCCGTTTTGCAACATTTTTCATTCCTGCTCCGCTCCTAATGGTCGTAGCGTGATGTTATATAGCCTAAAGCCTTCCTCGATAAATGGACTATCCAAAACAAAAGGAATTTTTCAATTTGAACCAGTAGTTCCTGAGATTAGCGCGTTCAATCAAACAAACAAACAAACAAACTCTTCTGATAATATTAGTATATAAGTATATACTCGTAGTATATAGGGTGACTGGTAATTAGTGTACGATACTTTAACACGTGATTGTGCTCATGATAACAAACAACTTTTACTATGGGACCAACCCTGAAATCGCGAAAAAAATATCAGCTGTTCAGTACATTTATGTTCGCTTATTGTACTGAACAGCTGATATTTTTTTTGCGATTTCGGCTTTGGTAGCACAATATCGTGTTAAAGTTTCGTACACTAATTACCAGTCACCCTATAGATGTTAATAAAAATAACAAAAATAAGCAATTTAGTAAATAATAAAAATAAAATTTGAATTTTTTTGAAAAATAAATAAGTGATTGAATAAAACTAAACTGGGGAGTATATTTTTTGCAAAATGGAAGAGTTTGAGTCTGAAAAAAGTGTGGAATATAAAAGTATGTGGCAGAAGAGGAAATATTTCTTTAGACAGGTATATTTTCATTTGTTTATATTTATTTGAGTCCAAGTGCTAGTACAAGTGTTGTCTTTACTAAACAGACTATTTCCGTATGTAAAAGATTTAAAAATCTAGTCGCAATCTCATCTTAAACTCCCGCTTAGCGCCAGGGAGCAGCCCAATGATATTTTATACGTTTGTTTGCAATTTGATGATGATGATTTTAATTCTGTAAATGAATACACACGTGTAACGGTCACGAATCATATTTTATCTATACTAATATCATAAAGCTAAAGAGTTTGTTTGTTGTTTGAACGCCACTCTCAGGAACCACTGGTTGTAATTGAAAAAATATTTTATCGAGGAAGGTTAGAAAGGCAGGAACGACCATGGGTAGTTCCTTTTATGTTCGTTGGTGGTGCGTTAGGGGTGAAAACTGTCTTGGTCTTCCCCAACTGAGATTGTAGTAAAAGCGACTAAGTTGTTTTAGATGGGATATAAAATCGCCTTCACTAGTGTCGATAGATAGGTACTTAAATATGCGACCCTCACACTCTGGGTGACAACCCCCGCTAGTACCTTACTGACTGACCAATATCAAATCCTGTGCAGGTGTACAAATACAGCTCTGTTTACCTCTTTGATTTATACATACGTGTTGTTATGATACGTGTTGTGTGTTGTTGTTGTTGTTGTTATGTTGTCAGCCGCAAGACGACGTCCACTGCTGGACATAGTCCTACGCTAAGTGTGTGTGTGCCTGCGACTCGCATCCAGTGGATTCCCGCAACCTTCACCAGATCATCGGTCCACCTAGTGGGAGGCCTTTCAACGCAACGTCTTCCGGTTCGCGGTCGGCACTTCAGAATTTTTCGGCCCCATTGGCCATCCGTTGTGCGAGCATTGTCTGGCATTGTTTGGCAATTCTTCGGGCTACGTCGGTAAACTTGGTTCTCTTGCGGATCGCAGACTGCATGTTTTGATGCATACAGGTCAGAACAGAAGGTGGAACGTAGTTTGCGACACAGCTCCACATCCACACCCTGCTACCGTTCCGTTCAGATAGACCCTTTACGAGATTGGAGTTAGGGACAGACCCCAACACATCAAACTACTGCAAGCTTTCAAACTTTAGTAAATATTAACTTTATCGCAAAAGCAATAGGTCCATGGTCGATTGAATAAAAGGAAAAAATAAAGTTTCAGTTAGCTTGATACATCAACGACGTCGGTACATCAACACATGATTGAATGGAGGTTTTTTAAAGGTTTTCCCTCATCGAACGTCGATAACCATTACTTAGTGATTTAGTAGCAATAAAATATAACGATCTTATAATACAAAAATATTTATATTTTCCTTCTAGTATTTACAATCTAAACACACTAACACTATAATAGAAATAAAAATATGTACAAGTATCAAAAAGGGTTACAGGGCATCTAAAAATTCGTCCACTTCGCTGCCAACAGGAAAAGTGCCCAGGAGGCTGGCAGCATTGCCACGTTGGATGGCAATACTGATTCTTTGCCCAAAAAATAGGCCCGCCTTCTGGTCTTATAATTATACCAATACAGGGAAAATGCAAGGAGCTTGTACCTAAATAATAACAGCCTCTCGTGTCGATCTTTAGGTGTGCTTGTCTAGATTGCTCTGAAGATGGGTGACCACTCATAACATACCGAGTTTCCTAAGTGTCTCGGAAAGCAGTTGGCCCCGTCTATCATTTGTAGATGTTTGACAGTCGTTACAGGTAGTCAGTGGCCCAAAAAGTCTTACAACCAGTCTTACCAAGGGTTATCGTATTACCCAGTACTAACTGGGTTGTGGAGATCAGATAGGCAGTCGCTCCATGTAAAATGCTGGTATGTTTAGACGCATCCGGTATTTTGGTTAGATTGGAAACTAATCCCAACATAGTTAGGATACGGCTAGGCAGATAATTATGACAAGGAAAAATCATCTTTTCATATAGGAAAACTACGAGTAAGCTGAAGTGATAATCAATCAGTGTTAACGATGATGGAAAAGCCTTTTATTTGCAAAAACATTGCCCTACCCTAGGAATGTCTCTTGTATCGTGGGTGCGTTTACAAACATTTAAACTCTCATACACAAATAGCCACACCCTAAACTACTACCTGCATGCCATACAAATATTTATTCTGTTCGGGGATCGCACCGGCGACATGCAGCGCTGCAGCCAGTCGCCCAGTCACTGCGCCAACCGTCACAGTGCCGTCATAAGAGTACTGTTTCAATTGTGATGGTCAGTTGCTTAGGCCCCTAGTATTCCAATATTCAGTATCCTCGCGATGCATAATGGTTATTAGTGTAACCTAAGCGTAGGTCTTGGTCTATTGTATATACTGGGTATATTGATTGACAGCCAATTAACTTGGAAACCGCAGGCTGAAGAAATCTGCAAAAGATTAAGCACGTCTGCGTATGCTCTCTTCAATCTGTCCAAGAAAGTTAACATTGATACATTAATGGTTGCATATCACGGTTTGGTGGTCTCTGTTCTAAGGTTTGGTGTAGTATTCTGGGGTAATTGTTCCGAAAGGGAGTCTATATTTAAAGCCCAAAAGCGATGCATAAGATCCATTTTCAATCTCAAGATTACAGATAGTTGCACTCCTTTTTTCAAGAAACACAAAATATTAACTTTTCCTTGTCTTTACATTCTCGAAGTATCTATATTCGTTAGAACTAACCAGCATTTATTTCCTACAATAAAAGATACGAGGTTGCGAACTACTGCCATGAGATCAAAATATCAGAGTCTTTTGTGTACTGGTAGATATAACACAGCTCTGCTTAAAAAAAACATAATGGGTATGGCACCTATTATCTTTAACAAATTGCCAAATTGTATTAAGGACCAGCCCTTAATAAAATTCAAGAAAATACTATCGTCTTTGCTGATAGAGAAATGCTATTACTGTTTAGAACTGGCAATTATTTTAATTTAATTTTTTGTTTTTATATAATGGCAACAAGGGGTCAACAGCTGTCTATTCTTTTTCCATCATCTTGTAATCATCACGTATCGTGTGCAATAAAATATATTCCCAAATAAAGCATCGTTCTTCATCACCCTCCGCATTTGCTACTGTTTCGCCCATTGGTCCTTCGAGCAACTAGAACAGAAAACAGCGACTTTCGCGCAAAAAGGGTGCAAAACGAGAACGCAAAAGGACGCAAGACCGCTCTGACGGCGTCGTCCATCAATCGCTGCAATAATTTGGAAAAAACACACGCAGGACACGTGAGCATCATTTTACATTTTTCAAGACCTAACCATAATTTCAAAAGGCTGCAAGATATTTCACCTGGAAATCAAAATTCATCCATATTTTTTTCTACGTCTGTGAAAATATTCAAAAGCGGAATCCATTTTCTTCTTTTCTTGTCGTCATACGTCATTACGAAGAACAAGCGAGCGAGACGCAAAATTTTATCTCCAAGTGGGAGCGAGACAAAAAGAGTGGGAACGAAACAGAAGACTTCGTGCGAATTTGACGACGGCGATGTCTCTGCGACGGAGGATATACAAACTTAACCTTATTTGATTGTCAAGATTTTTGATTTTTTGCCGTTAACTGTCAAACTTGAATTTTGCTGTCACTCGAAAAGCCTGCTCAAGAGAAAAATAAGACGCAGCTATTTTATTATTTTCCATTCCCAAGTGCGAGTAATTAACTAGTAGTAATCTACTTATAGAACAAAATAATAATAATTAGTTATTCTAAGATTTGTGCAAAAGTATTTGTAACAAAACAGTGTTATATTTGGAATATAATCCGCCGAGATGCCTTCTGATCCAAAGGCTATGTCGCCTGTTGCTGAGCGAGGATATATAAAAGCAACAATAACTCGCATATATCAGCAATACACGGATGATCTGCTAGCGACCGAATCGGAAACCAAGTTATCCATAATCATCAAGCGACTAAAACAAGCATTTGCCGACTATGAGGCAATCAACAAAAGGTTATTTGATGATTCAAACGACAGCGAGGATGTAAGCTTGGTGGAGGATAAATATTACGCCGCTCTCGCATATCTATATGATTTGATAAACTCAAAATCAGACATCGCAAAGGCAACAGACACTTCTTCAGACTTCATGACCTGCACAGAATCATCTCCGGTTCATAAGCCAAATAAATTAAAATTACCCGTCATCCATATTGAAAATTTCGACGGTATGCTAAGTTCTCAATACGTCACGTTTATTAATATGTTTAATTCTCTGATCCACAATGATAGTGCTTTGGATAACATTCAAAAGTTGCATTACCTGAGGTCATTTTTAAAGGATGAGGCATTCAATTTAATTAAGGACTTGCCTATCGCAAATATCAGTTACTTGGAGGCTCTTAAATTGCTAAAAGACAGGTATTATAACAAACATAAAATAACGAATGAACACATAATCTCGCTTCTCGATTTGCCTATGTTAAATCGCAACAGCAACATAAGAGAATTCGTATCTAAGATAAAACAAGCTATCGTTTCTTTAAAAAATTTAGGGCTGTTAGTAGACAGTTGGGATCCTATTTTATTTGTTGTGTTATCCCGTAAACTAGAACAATATACGGCGAGGAATTTTCAACTCGAGCGAGACATCACTAAGGAACCAACAGTTGCTGAGCTACTGACTTTCCTTGAGAAGCGGGCCTTGGCAAATGAGAATATTGAGCCATCAACATCATCTCAGGGTTGGAAGTCAACTCCAAAAATGGCAATCCATGTAGCTGTCCAGGGGATATCCTGCTTAAACTGTAAGTCCGATAATCATAAACTATTTTCATGTAAGCAATTTCAGTTACAGCCTTCTGAAAAGAGAATTCAGTTTGTCAAAGACAATAATTTATGTGAAATTTGTCTTAATAATCACAAAGGAAAATGCAAATTCCACTTCAGGTGTACTCATTGCAAGCAAAGTCACAATTCTTTAATACATCCCGATGAAAATAAGCAACAGACAGCTCCTGTCTCCTTATTTTCCAATAATAATAACATGAGCACTAATATCTTACTTCCCACAGCTCGCATCAAGTTATATTCTCGAGATAGAAGGGAAGTACATGTCAAGGCGATTCTTGACTCAGGGTCACAAATTTCCCTGGTGACAAGCAAAGTTATTGATGTTCTTGGGTTGACTCCTATGCAATCTAATATTAATATCATGGGAATCAGCAATACCATGAACAACATTAAATACGCAATTCCTTTAGAAGTACATTCATTGACATCCAATTTTAAAACATTAGTTAATTTCCATGTAGTTGATACTATTACCTGCGAATTACCACAGCATCAAATTGATTTGGTCAAACTAAATCTACCGGCTGGTTTACAGTTGGCTGACAGCAATTTTAACGCACCATCTGAAATAAATATGCTTATGGGAGCCGACATATTCTTCCAGGTGGTCCTGTCATCCAATCCTGCTATTAGTGATGCCTGCAATAATCCCCGGGTGTCAAGCCAGTTGAACAACAAGCACCATGCACCATGCCAACCTGCTTTAATCAATTCTCAGTTTGGTGTTATAGTAGCTGGAGCTTTGCCTATGCACACTAACCATTTGCATGCTAACCAGGTATCCCTTTTTTGTCATACATGTAAATCTGATGCCAATGAACTTGATAAAACACTTAAACAATTCTGGAAGACAGAAAGTGTACCAGAAATATTGAATGAGAAGAGTAGTGAGTCTGACCTTGCTGAATCAATATTTACGTCTTCAGTTAAGCTTGAGAACAACCGATTTACCGTTGATTTACCTTTAAAATTCCCATTGGGGGATGTAAATCAAACATTAGGGGTTTCGTTTGATCTTGCTTTATTTAGATTTTTAAATCTTGAGAAAAGATTGCAAAAGAATATTAATTTGTTGACTCAGTATGATAAGTTCATTGAAGAATACATTGCATTAGGGCATGGTCACTACGTTGATATAAACTCTTATAATTTTGATGTAGATCCTGTTTATTTTCTGGCTCATCATCCAGTGTTCAATGAGTCTAGCAAAACAACACCACTTAGGGTAGTCTTCGATGGATCTATGTTAACCACAAACAGAATTTCACTTAATGACATCCTGCTTAATGGTCCCAAGGTGCAGAGAGATCTGTTTGATATTTTATTATTGTACAGATTTGGCGATTATATATTCTCATCTGATATCAGAAAGATGTTTAGGAAAATTAACATAAATCCTGACCATAAGCCGCTTCAAAATATTTTATGGCGTAATAATCCACTCGAACCCATAAAATGCATTTGCTTAGATACAGTCACATATGGACTCAAATGTTCCAGCTTTTTAGCTACAAGGTGTTTGATTGAATTAGCCAATCGGTATGAAAAGGAATTTCCTCTTGCATCATTTGTTTTAAGAAACTGTACATACGTAGATGATATCATTTATAGCCATTCAGATATACAAAATTTAATTGAAACAAAACTTCAATTATGTGAATTATTGAAACTTGGTGGTTTTGAGTCTCATAAATGGGCATCAAATAGTATGGAGTTAGTTTCTGATATTCCTATTGATAGACATCATTTTGATAATTTAGACTTTCTAAAAGATAATAACTGCAATATTAAAACTTTGGGTTTGAATTTCAATTTAAAAGATGACTGCTTTATCATAACTAGTCCAGACAGTAATGTATCAAAAGGTATAACAAAAAGTAGTATCTTAAGTTGCATAGCGAGATTTTACGATCCTCTAGGGTTTGTAAGTCCTATAATAGTAAAAGCAAAGGCAATTATGCAACGGTTATGGGCAGATAAGGTTGATTGGAATTCAGAACCATCTAAAGAAATAGTTCGTGATTGGCAACAATTTACAGACAACTTAGCTTGCATGAAACCTATTCGTTTAGATAGAAATATACCAGTAATAGCTACAACAACAGCTATACAGCTTGTTGGGTTTGCTGATGCATCATCGACAACTGGCTACGGGTGTTGCTTATATTTGCGTGTCATGGATATGTCACAACAGCCTAAACTTTTCTTGCTTTGTTCTAAGTCACGTATAAACCCACGCTCAAATCCACTTACTGTGCCCAAGCTTGAGCTAAATTCAGCGCTGTTGCTAGCAAAATTAGTTCACAAAGTTAATTCTGTGTTAACAATTAAATTAAAAATTGATATTGTTATCTTATATAGTGACTCTAAGATAGTACTTGCATGGCTTAACACTGATTTAATGAAACTACAAGCCTACGTAGCAAATAGGGTTAGGATTATAAATGAGCTGACAGGCGACTGGAAGTGGCTACATGTACTTTCTCAGGACAATCCTGCGGATCTTATTAGTCGAGGTGTAGAGCCCCAGGAATTACACAGTTGCGCCCTATGGTGGACTGGTCCGGCATTCCTGCAACAAAGGGGGTACAATTTCGAAAATAATAATAATCATTTACCTAAGAATGATTTACCGGGTCTAAAAATACCCCCAGACACGTCAGATTCTACCAATGTAGTGCTGCTAACATCAAAGAGTAATAGTTTCTTGCAATTATTTGTCACTAAGTATTCAGATATAAATAAAATGACTCGTATCCTTGCGTATATTCTCAGATATGCTGAGAATTTAAAAGCTAAAAGTAAAAATAAATATGCAACAATACAGCTTGACGCACTTTCTGCTGATGAAATACAGAAGGCGTTGTTAATTATTATTAAATATGATCAAAATGTTCATTATACTAATGACATTAATTTATTACAGTCCGCTAAAGAAGTTAATGGTCCGTTGTTACCATTACATCCATTTCTCGATAAAGATGGTCTTCTCCGAGTAGGAGGAAGGCTTCAAAACTCTGATATAAGTTATTCTCAAAAATATCCCATCATTTTGGTAAAAGGTTCTAAAATAACAGAATTGATTATTCGTAATGAGCATGTGAGGCTTTTACATGCTGGACCCAGATTATTGTTATCAGCTATTAATCAAAAGTATTGGTTGATCAATGGTATTAGAGAAATTAAAAAGGTAACTCATAGATGTATGGCTTGTTTTCGAATTAAGGCCAAAGCATCCAAGCAGCTCATGGGTTCACTTCCGAGAGATAGAGTTGTAAAATCGACGCGAGCCTTCGAAAAAGTAGGGATTGACTTTGCCGGCCCAATTGATGTAAAGCTGTCACGAATAAGAAAGTCAGTGATAGGTAAAGGCTACATCTGCTTGTTTGTCTGTTTTAGCACAAAAGCGATACATTTAGAATTGGCATCAGACCTTACCACGGCTACCTTTCTTTCATGTTTTAAACGTTTTATATCTCGCAGAGGCTTACCAAGTGACTGCTATTGTGATAATGCTAGCACCTTTCGGTGTGCAAGCTCTCAGTTATCTGAACTATACAAATTATTTAATTCCGAAGATCACCAATCACAGGTAAATAATTATGCCACTCAAAATGAAATCAATTTCCATTGGATTCCGAGCTATAGCCCAGTATTTGGGGGTTTATGGGAATCGGCTGTAAAGAGTACTAAGTATCATCTAAAACGCACGGTTCAAAAGGCCACTTTGACCTACGAAGAATTAAATACGGTTTTAGTGCAAATAGAAGCAATTCTGAACTCTAGGCCACTTTTACCAATGACCTCAGATTGTAATGATTTTACCTACCTTACACCAGGGCACTTTCTCATAGGAACAGCTTTAACCACATACCCGGAACATGATGCAAGCGATGTATCACTTAGCAAGCTAAAAATGTGGAATATCCGTAATCATATGGTACAATCGTTTTGGAAAATTTGGTATAGACACTATTTGAATATTTTGCAAAGTAGACCAAAATGGAAAAACCGGCCAAGAGCGTGTCGGGCCACGCTCACTGTAGGGTTCCGTAGCTTCCCAGACCATTAAAAATACCAACATTTTTCGTCAGCAAAAATAACTTTGTTTTTCATAGTATTTGTATGAAAAACAAAGTTATCATTTGCGTTTTTTTGAAAAAGTGCTATATAACTCAAAAACTATTCAACTCATCAAGTTGAAAATAATTTTCCTAGAAAGTTCATATAAAGGTCTACTTCTGTGATTTTTATCATATTTTTTAAACTTATGGTTCAAAAGTTAGAGGGGGGGGGGACACATTGTTTTTGACTTTCGGAGCGATTATTTCCTAAAATATTAATATTATCAAAAAATGATTTTAGAAAACCCCTATTCATTTTTAAATACCTATCCAACAATATATCACACGTCAGGGTCAAAATTAAAAAAAAAATCGCTCCCCACTTTACGTCTGGGGGAGGTACCCTAACAAAAATGTTTTTTTAAATTTTTATTTTTGCACTTTGTCGGCATGATTGATATACATATTGGTACCAAATTTCAGCTTTCTGGTGCTAACGGTCACTGAGATTATCCGCGGACAGACAGACAGACAGACATGGCGAAACTATAAGGGTTCCGTTTTTTGCCATTTGGCTACGGAACCCTAAAAATGTACAGTGTAATATAAGCGTAGGGTCACTTGTCCTTCTTGTAGAGCAAAACACTACAACAATGAATTGGCCAATGGCCCGAGTAACCCGTGTGTTTCCCGGAAAAGACAATTATGTTAGGGCCTTTGAGGTTATGACCCCTAATCATAAAACTCACATTAGATCTGTTACTAAAGTTTGTTTATTACCTTTAGAATAATAACTAGCTTAGATTTTGTAATGTATTTATATGCAAATTCCTAGACATTTCATTTTAATTTTTATGTTAGTCATAAGAAGTGTGTTTTTATTTTTACCATCATAAGGGTTATAAGGTTATGTTATTGATTTTATGAAAGTTGTATCACAATAAATAATTTGTAATAAATGGAGCAACAAATCATTGTATCTATTTATTATTAATTTTCCTAGTTCACAAAGAGAATTGTTTTGTTGCTCAATTTTATGTTCTGTAGCTCAGATTTAAATATTTATAACATATTTCAAAAGTGTTTATAAAGTTGCTGATCATCTTCGCGGCCCCCAGCATGTTTAGAACTGGCAATTATTTTAATTTAATTTTTTGTTTTTATATAATGGCAACAAGGGGTCAACAGCTGTCTATTCTTTTTCCATCATCTTGTAATCATCACGTATCGTGTGCAATAAAATATATTCCCAAATAAAGCATCGTTCTTCATCACCCTCCGCATTTGCTACTGTTTCGCCCAATTACTCTGTTAACGATTTTTTAAATGATGAATTGTAAATTTTGCTTCACTTTATCTCATGTATTATGTAAATAATTTTAGACTTAGCTGATCTATGATTTCACTTTGAATTTAAGTACTTGATTAGTTTTTAAATTATCTGTAAGTTAACCACTATATTTTTGTATGCCAACAGGCAGAATGTACTGGGAATATATCTGAAACTAACACCATTATTGTAACACCTGCATTCTATACAAATAAAGATATTATTATTATTATTATTATTAATGGATTTTGGTTGATTAATTTATTTAAATAAGTTCGTACTTCACATTTATCAAAGTGACGAATGAAGTAGTATTATACAAATAAAAATATACAAGTCCGTGATTCTGATCAATACAGATCTGTCGTACTGTATTGATCAGAATGTTGGGCTGTGAAGAAGTTGGATGAAAAACGATTGCATGTAGCGGAGATGAGAATGTGGAGTGACAAGAATGGATAAAGTAAGGAATGAGTATATTAGAGAAAGTTTGAAAGTGGCACCTGTTACAGAAATAATTGAAAAGGAGTAAGTGATGCGGTGATGCCTGACAGGGATGCGCCGACCCCAAATATAATGATATAAGGGCGAGAAGATGATGAGTGTCCAATGAAATAGCTCTAATATGAAGAAGTATATTTGACTTAGAACCATGGTCACCAAAAAGGGAATGGTCTGATTATCTAAAAACAGCTGTCTAAAACACGTATTCATTGTTCACTAAAGCAAATCTATCGATTAAACACGTTAATCAACTATTTTCTCTAACCGAGGTGGGAGAGGCTGTTTAATAATAATCATTTTATTATCTTATCAGGCAACTAAGGCCCATAGATGAATGTTGTTTAAAGTCCCGGTTAGTAGTTAATCGGTGTATTTTGACGTTTGCAAGACGTTTTTATTAAAAGGTAAAGTGTCAAGACAGATAACAAACATTGATAAGCTACAACCACTGACATAATATGAAGGTATTATAACTACACAGATATTATTGTGAGAATTTAACATGCTGTTTGCTTTGAATTACATTATGGAAGAGGATGACGTTTTGGCCGAGTGTGAAACCGTTGAAAGACTTTTGCAAACTTCTCGTTTGTATTTTTATTTGGTGGTGAACACCGAAATTCCCGCCTCATGTTAAAATAACTGTTTATGTATAGCGGGCCGATTACGAAACAGTTGGTTATTTTACTGTTTGTGAACATGGCCCTTAGAAACCTGTATGCTTTAAAGCCTAGTCTTTAATCTCTAAGACATAGATACATACACAAGTCATAATAAAGATTCGTCCATTACAAAGTTGCAACCCTGTTATGCATGTAGGTTCCCGTTATTATCTCATCCTAAAACCCATCTTAAATCAGTAAAAAACCAGATTGATTAATGGATGACCTGAATAAGGACCTGAATAAAGACTTGTTTTTCTGCAATTCATTAAGGCAGGCTTAATACAAATTATAAGTATAAACTATGGACCCTAGCTTTTTTTTAAATTAATTATTTTATTTTTGAATTGTTTTTGTTTGTTTTAACTATGGACACTTTCATCGTGCACATCTTGCTACATTGTTCTCACATAATGCACCATCTCAACAGGAATGATGTAACCAAGATTTTGTAATATCATTATGATTTAAAAGAGTGGCCATGGAGTTTCTTGCCCGTTCTTCTCCATAGAGATCTACGCTAGGGAATGGGCAACTACAGTACTTTCACAGTTTTTATGTCTTGTGACTGGGACTGTAGCTACATTTAATTTTCATCTTTGTTTCGACAGTTCAAAAGCGCCTGTAACTGGCCTACTTGAAATTTTGATTTTTGATTTTGACTGGTTCTCTGTCGGATCACCTCGTTCCGGATGTAGTGTTATGTGTTACTATAATTCTAGAACAACTACTAATGATTCATGTTCTGTACATTCCAGATGCTGATCAGCAGTGGAGGATGGACGTGCTACTTCATCATGGGCATGACGTTCGGCGCCTCCACAGTCTTCATCCCGCAGATCAGGAAGGAAGCCAATTCATTTGATGCTGTCAGTGAATCTACTGCTTCTTGGATACGTGAGTTATAATTTTTTCGCTTTTTAGTACCCGAAGGGTAACCACGGAACCCTATTTTACTAAGAAAGAATCTTCTGTCCATCCGTTTACAGTCCGGCTGTCTGTCAGCAGGCTATATCTCATGATCCGTAACAGGTAAACAGTTGAAAATTTCACGGAATATGTATTTCTATAGTCACTATAACAACAAATTATCTTATCTACTGCAACGGTACGGAACCCTTCATGTGCCAGTCTGAATGGCACTTGGATGGTTTTTTTCGCAGCTTTTCTAGACATGTCACATTTAATTTTATTCACATTTGCTCTGTGTTGGGCTGACGTAGGAGACGGACCATGACAGCCTCCTTTTTTTTTGCGTGTCTTCAAATAACTACTCCCACTCTGAGCGGAGCGGGAGGGAATGGCAGACTTTTACTGACTAAAACCCGTCCATGTTCCTTCCTCGCGCTTTATGTTCCGGGCCACGGTATCTCTTTCGAATAGTCCGTTAGCCCCGGCAGGCTTCGGCCCTCTATTATGCTAGCATCTCTTTGAGGCATGCGTGGAACACGAATGCACCGTCGACACGGCCTGTCATCATAAGACGGACGGACGGAGAGCTAGCCCATAGCTCACCATCCACAGGCACGTGCCTACGGTGGCCGGGGGCCACCACGGGACCCCCTACGCCCGGTGCGTCTCCCGCGGCGGTTGGAGCGAGAGATTGTCCCCCTCTCGCGCTCCGCCACCTCCTTTGCGAGCGTGACTGCTTCGCAGAATGAGGTGGCGGCTTCCCATTCCGTCTCGCTCCGGACCATGGATTGAACCAGGGCCGGACGCGAGACGTCGCCACCGCCAATCGCCGCTGATAGGGACACGTCGGTACTCCACCCACGCAGGGCAAACCTCCACCATGTGCTCCACCGTGTCCTCCTCCGGAGGGGACTTCACAAGCCCGGCACACTATTCCCAAACCACTGTAACTTCTGAAAGCCACTACAGTGACGACCACCAGAAAACCACCGAGACGATAAAGCTCGACAAAGTCCCAGAGCAATTTAAGAAAAAAACAATTTAACTGTTTTGGATCTCGCAACGAAATAAATCAGAAAAGTATAGCGGAGGAGTAGGAAAACCATAAACTTCACTCCATATTAACAGGAGACACAACGAAACAAGACCAATAGGCACTCGAAGGGTCAAGCTGATGCCCAAGAGCATGAAACGAGTTCATTCGTTTCCGTTGTGTCAGAGAAAATAAGCATAAGGCATTAATTTATTTATCCCTGAGTGTAGGTGAAAACAGACATTTAGCATTCAAATAGGTGTCACTGTCGATGAAAACGGCAATAAGGCATTCGCTTGAAGGTTTGATCTAGGGCCTGATTCAGAAAGCAGTCATTTTCAATACGGCTCACATCGTGAGGAGGTTCATGTCTCTGAATCTACAGGTGAGCTTGACCCGTGCTGCCAATGGGTCTACCCTTTATAGCAGAACTTTTTATGTCATAATATTATTTTGCATACCAGCTCTGCATGATAGCATAATCTTCATTTCGCAGAAAATCGTTTGGCAGACACTAATTTCTCATACGTTAAAAACTCATAATTTTGTAAGTAAGAATCATCTTTAGGCATAAATTTCACATGCATAAGAATTAAAAGTAGAACCATCTTATCGCAGAAAGTTCACAGTCAGAATCATCTTTTGCCATAAATTTCATATCGATAGACATCTAAAGGCAGAACTATCATATCTAAGAAAGTTTACCTACAGTCAGAATCATATTAAGGCATACATTTCATATGCATAATGAAAATACTCATCTATCACATCACAGATAATTCATAAAATCAGTTGATTGTGAACACGATGTGATTGGTTTTTATTTCCCTGTAAAAAGCAGGCAATCATGCAAACGAGCATACATCGTGCATGTAGCAAGCATGCAGTATGCAAGCAATCATGCACCATGCATGCAGTGGACATGCAAACATTTAAACAAGCATATACCATGCATGCAGCCAGAATCTAGCACGCAAACAAGTATACAGCATGCATGCAGCATGCAAACAAGTATACAACATGCATGCAGCAAGCATGCACCATGGAACTAATGTAATGTTTATTGTTTTTGTACCAGTTTGATTTTTGTTGTAATTGTTATTAGATTTATTTTATTCTGAAAACTTTTACTGTCCTAATTAAATTATGCAATGTAAAGTGATGGCCTGAAACACAGGTTTAAATAAACCTAGATCAGGTAGGTCGCTACCTAACATTTGTTTTGACAATTTCGTTACCAGCAACGGCAGCAACTGTTTTATATATTGTAATTATAGTTTAATTATAAGCACTAATTATACAATTGTTAAAAATAACTCTACTGCACTTAAATGTATACTTTTGTAAACCTTCTTCTTTTAAATAAATTATTCTTATTCTTATTCTTATAACTAAGCATGCAGCAATCACTAACTTTTCTAGCACAACATATTGAATTTGAATTTTAAATTAAGGTTAAAAATGTTATAGAAATGGCAGTAATGCCAAATAAAATTATTCCAAATGAAATTCTGCCATCTTCATAGTATGCCATGTGAAATTATATCAGACAATCGTCGCTCTAAATAAACATTATTCTAAACGAAATTATGCGGAAATTCGGACATACAAACATTCGGCCAAACAGTAATGATGTTTAACAAAATATGCCTTTAAAATATTTGTTTTAACAAAATTATGCCAAGTGTGCTAAGGCAAATAAATTTCGGAGCATCAAGATTCTGCCAGATAGAAGGAACCCGCTCCCAACATCTACTCACTCAACTACATCATTAACAATTCATCATTATTCATTCTATCTTTATCATTTCAGCGGCCATCGTGGTTTATGCAGGCCTACCCTGGGTATTAATCCTGCCCGTCTCAATGAAATACATTGGAAGAAAGTACACCTTCGCATTCGTCTGCATCAGCAATCTCATCAGCTTCATAGTCTTCTACTTAAGTACCAAAGTCGAACACATCATCATCAGCGAAATCATCAGCGGCGTTAACGCTGGATCCCACTTCACAGTGTCAGTTATGATCATCACTGAATATACCTCTCCTAAGCACAGAGGTTTATTCTTGACTGTCAAATCTGCTACTCTCTTCTGGGGTATCTTTATGTCGAATGTCATTGGTACCTTTTTCCATTGGAGGAATATTGGAATTGCTGGCATCATTCTTAGTGTCTACAGTCTTTTGGTAGCTTTAATACTACCCGAGTCCCCATTTTGGTTGGCAACTAAACAGCAGTTTCAGAAATGCTCATCTTCACACAGATGGCTCATTGGAGAAGGAAAGCAGTCAAAAGCAGATTTGGAGAAGTTGATCAACTTTCAGAGGAATCTCAGTCTGGACAAGCCCAAACATTTTAAGTTAAAAGGATTCGTAACTAAATATTGTAATATCATATCGTCTAAGCATTTTTATAAACCGTTGCTTTTAAGTCTATTAATACAATCTTTATATGTATTTTCTGGTAAAGTTGTATTTAGTGTGTACGCTATAGATATAATTAGTAAAATAACTGCTGGAAATAAAATGTCAGCTTATACAGCCATGTTAATATTAGATGGTGTCACAGTATTTTGTATGTACATTGGATGTATATTTGTAAAAATATTGCCTAGGAGAAAATTATTAATTGGTTCTTCATTGATAGGAATTGGATTTCTTTTATCGATTTCTATGTACGCGTTTTTGATTAAATTATCAGTTTTCGGAGAGAATAATTACATAGCTATGTTTTTGTTAGTAGGGTATTCAATAGGCGTATGTTGTGGACCTATAATACTGACTCAAACTATTTCTGGAGAATTAGTATCCATAGAATCTAGAGGGCTTTCATCCTGTTGCATAGACTTATGTCTTAAAATACTTCTAGGTACTTTTGTTAAGATTTCTCCATACTTATTCAAGTCATGGAGTGCCCATGGTGCCTTTCTATTCTATGGGGTGTCAACCTCGATATTTTTGTTTTTTATTTATAAGTTTTTGCCTGAAACAAAAGACAAGAGTTTGCAAGAAATTGCAGAGTGGATGAAAGGGTCCGAGAAAAGTCCGGTATTGCATGAAGAAGTATTTTTTTTACCTGACAAGTAGTGACTGGAGAAGAACAAGCAATGAATGATGAAGACACTCTTGTTAAGAGGAGTCAAAGAAATCATTTTGCGGGACCTAGAAAGGGCCAGTAAACCTGTAAAAAAATACCTGTAAAAATGTAATAGAGTTATTTGTTTTTATTTCAGTAATGTTTTTTACGAGTAGTTATAAGTATCAAGGGTCTTCGTGGCTTCACTTTGTGCACTATCAGAATACTACTAATAATTTGACCGCTGTGACTTTGGTGAGGTAAAATCATTTTGGCTTCGTACAGGACCAATTTCGTTTGTTTTACTTTTTATATAATTTTGTTTTACTGTTAATTTTACCATTTCTTTTCCTGTACGGACTAGTTAACACTTTTTCTTTCTTTATTTAAATCTAATTAAACAATAACTGTCAAAAACTTTTTGCATTCGCCTTTTATTAGTATCTCTCTCCATCACGTTTTACCACAGCGTGATATCTACGAAGGCAATTATTCTCCCCACCATTGCGATATATTTTTGTTCTATACCATACCTGGGAACCTTCTAGTTGTAGTTTTTGGGGGTCAAGTTCCACCTTCTTGAAAATTGTTTTTAGGGTTCCGTAGCCAAATGGCAAAAAACGGAACCCTTATGGATTCGTCATGTCTGTCTGTCTGTCCGTCCGTATGTCACTGCCACTTTTTTCCGAAACTATAAAAACTATGCTGTTGAAATTTGGTAAGTAGATGTATTCTGTGAACCGCATTATATATTTTTGTTCTATACCATACCTGGGAACCTTCTAGTTGTAGTTTTTGGGGGTCAAGTTCCACCTTCTTGAAAATTGTTTTTAGGGTTCCGTAGCCAAATGGCAAAAAACGGAACCCTTATGGATTCGTCATGTCTGTCTGTCTGTCCGTCCGTATGTCACTGCCACTTTTTTCCGAAACTATAAAAACTATGCTGTTGAAATTTGGTAAGTAGATGTATTCTGTGAACCGCAATAAGATTTTCAGACAAAAATGAAAAAAAAAAATTTGCGGTTTTTCCAATACTTACTTAGAACTGAAACTCAATATTTTTTTTTTCATCAAACCCATAAGTGTGGGTATCTATGGAATTATGGATAGGTCTTCAAAAATGATATTTAAGTTTTTATAATCATTTTTATCTAAACTGAATAGTTTCCGCGAGAGACACTTCCAAAGTGATAAAATGTGTGTGCCCCTGTTTCTAAAATAAGAGAATGTTAAAACTAAAAAATATATATATGATGTACTATGTAAACTTCCACCGAAAATTGGTTTGAACGAGATCTAGTAAGTAGTTTTTTTTAATACGTCATAAATCTTACTAATCGTTACTTGCTGCTACGGAACCCTTCATGGGCGAGTCCAACTCGCCCTTGGCCGCTTTTTAAATACAATCTTTTAATGTAAGATTTTAACTATAAACACCTCCATGAACCCCCATACTATCTGATCAATCTATTAACATAATATTTTGAGTGCATTACATTTTATACACCCAAAGCTAAGTGTAGGTCTCTTCCAAATCTCTCTACCTTTGACGGTTTTGTATCACTCCAGGTTCTCCCGGTCACTTAAATGAGACGTCACCTAATAGACTGGAAATAAGATAAAATCAAAATCAAAGCATTTATTTCAAGTAGGCCAATAACAGGCACTTTTGAATGGTCGAAACAAAGATGAAAATTAAATGCGGCTACAGTCCCAGTCACAAGACATAAAAACTGTGAAAGTACTGTAGTTGCCCATTCCCTAGCGTAGATCTCTATGGAGAAGAACGGGCAAGAAACTCCATGGACACTCTTTTAAATCAAATTATTGTTACAAAATCTTGGTTACATCATTCATGTTGAGATGGTAAATTATGTAAGAACAATGTAGCAAGACGTGCACGTTAAAAGTGTCCATAGTAAAAACAAAAAAAATCATTCAAATAAGCCATGGCAACTAAGAGATGACCAGTCACAACTGACAGCGCCCGTTCACGAACATGGCGCATGGATCAGCACCATTCAGCTCAACCATTTTGAAGGGAACTAAATGCTAATAGTAGTAAGCTAGAAACATGAAAAATATATGTATAAATGCAAAATTAGGTTTGTATGTTTGTTTGTTACCTTTTCACGCCTAAACCATAGAACTGATCATCGTGAAATTTCGGAAATACGTTGTCAGGTGTACAGAAACGGACGTAAGTACCTTTCATCTAAAAAAAAAGCTACTATTCCCGAGGAAAACATCAGCAATAACGTTCTTATGTATATAGATGGCGCTACGTTTCTTTCGAATCATGATTGAATCATTTATCAATAAAGAAACTTTAGCATTGTGTTAGTTTAATTGTCAAATTCTAAATTAACGCGACCGAAGCTGCGGGTTAAACCTGAAATATTCAATACCATGTTCAGTATTAGTTGACACTTGGCCATCTCTTTTGGCTTTGATTGAATTGAAATTGTTCTACATAGCGAGTTTATCCATTACATTTGCAACGGTACCTACCGTTGTAAATAAAATGTCATAGTAAGCCGGATGTTAGTGTCATCAAAGGTTGATCTTATACAACGTGTAACGTTAAATGAGCAAAACCTGAAAATAGTTTGATCAGAATCACGAGCAGAAACAATTGAACCACTTTTTAATATGTCACATTTTTCAAAAAATCTTCATTTAAAATGTTTATTATCAGGTCAATCCATCACGTGCGCAAACCCGCCAAAATAGGTATACAAACAAACACAAATGGTTGCCGTCTAATTTAAATTTTCTCATACGCGGGATTATAATAGTTCTTGCCAGTAAATCTAATTGCGAGTACAACAAAAACAGCACATAAAAACTTTTTTTTAATTTTTTATTTAGCCTGCACTGTCCCACTGCTGGGCAAAGACCTCCCCCAATTCCTTCCATGTGCTCTTTTCTTGTGCCAAGCCTCGTGATGCGCGTCCAAATCGTCTCGCCACCTTTTTCTGGGTCGGCCTCGGCGGCGCTGTCCGTCTTCCGGCAACCATCGTGTGGAGACCTTTAATAAAAACCTTTTTTTTATGTTTTTGTTCTCTTTCAGAATTAGGTCAATTGAATTATAAATCGTTTGGGGTGTCTGAGGTTTTGCGCATTTATCGTAACACATTGTATAATCAATAAGTTAACCAACCCTCAGCTGCTCAAGTAGCGGTGGGTGTAGGATTGGAAGGTTACGAAAGATGTAAAAAAAATATTTCATATTACGCCGGCTGAAACTTTTCTCATAAATAGTTTACATCTTAATGATTTAAAAAAAATCTTCAGCTGCATGGTAGAGGGGGATTATGCGTCAGCCGCTCACATAAATAAATGATACGAGTCTGATAAAAAACTAAAAACAATCTACCACCAAGTAGTGAGTGTGTGATAGACTTTTAGTTTTTATCAGGCGTGCCTCATTTACAAGTTCATGCGAACGGCTTACGCATAATCCCCCACCACTATGCAGCTGACGACTTGTTTTAAGCTCAGTACCTATGATGTAAACTATTTATGAAACAAGTTTCAGCCGGCGTAATAAGGCTAACCTAACCTACCTCCCAATCCTACACCCAACGCGGGTGCGTCAGCTGACGCTGGGTTTACTTATCAATCTATTGAACAAGTTGGCAACCGATCGGCGTAAAACCATTACCTAAATTGCAACGGTACCTCCCTCGATGCTCTCGGACTATAAAGCTAATATCTGACTTTTAAACTAGGTGTTTGATTTTGTACTTAAGTCAATGTCTTTCAAAATTATACATAAAGGTTATAGTCCTTTTTCAATAGTTTATTGGTCCTCGTCCGTAATTTAAAGGTTTTTGAACCTATTGTAAAGTCCGTCAAAATATCCTTATTTACTTGTTTAGACTTAAACTGACGACTGAGACGATAAAGAACAATAAAAAAAGACACTTATCGAATTGTCGAAATAAATCACATTTTATCCATTAATTTAAAAGATTAGATAAAACCTATATTAACGTATAAGTGATTCTTCAATCGAAGTGCAGTTGCGAAGTGATTTGGTGCGAAATGGAAGATTACGAGTTGGAAAAACGTGTCGAAAAGAAAAACAAATGGGAGAAGAGGAAATATTTCTTCAGACAGGTACAATGTCTTTTAATATTTAGACTATAGCCTAGCATTTTTGATATTTTTTTTTCCGGATGGTAAATCATCAAATAACTTCTCCCACTCTGGGCGGAGCGGGAGAGAGTGTCAGACTTTTACTGACTAAAACCCATCCATGTTCCTTCCTCGCCCTTTAAGTTCCGGGGCCACGGTATCTCTTTCGAACAGTCCCGCAGCCCTGGCAGGCTTCGGCCCTTGCATCACATCTCTTTGAGGCGCGCGTGGAACACAAACGCGCCGTCGACACGGCCTGTCGTCATAAGACGGACGGACGGCGAGCTAGCCCATAGCTCACCGTCCACAGGCCTGGACCTAATTATTTTGTTTCTATTCTATTTAAGTACATGTGGACAATGTTGTGGCACAGGTCAAAAGATCTATGTCCAGTAGTGCTGAGTTAATTGATTGATTGAATCAAAACCTCCTTTAGCCAATATGGTTATTAATTCCATACACATCCTATCAGCCTCGTCGTTTGAAAATATTGGTTGGAGTTATTTTGCCAGTTTGCTATGAGAAGGTCTTTCTAAAATTTACTTCGTCTTAACCAAAATAATAATTTAGTTAATTTAAAATCTTAAAAGAAGAGCTCTTAGCAATATAATTACAGCCGCTTGGGTTAATTGGCTAGTTAGGTCAGTGGATGGGTCATCACATTATAACCAGTTTCCTCCGTGCCTCAGAAAACACGAGCAGCTGCCAGTATTTTACATGGAGCGACTGCCTATCTGACCTCCACAACCCAGTTAGTACTGGGTAATATGATAACCCCTTGGTAACTGTATGTCGAACTTTTGGGTTGATTGGCATTTTTTTTACGATAGCAACCAACATGCTGCCGAAGACGCACGAGACGGCGCCACCACATCACTATCTAATCTGTGTATCTTTAAAAAAATTATATTAATTATCTTATTGTAAAATAATACGATAGTTAATATAAACAGCAAAAATATATAAACACAATCACATTATTATCACTATAAACTTTTGATACGGATCAGAATTTTTACTAATTGCATGTGGAAGCATGCAGCTATGTGGAAACCATAGAAGTAAAACCCAAAACATCTAATTTCAGAATCTTATGATTATCTGTACATAGATCATATCAGAAGCATCATCTCTGTCTAGACTCTCTCACCTCTGGACTCAAATCCATCCAACGAGAAACAAGGTTTAAATAATAAGCACAACCGTTTAATAAAAGAACTAGGTTTATTATACTAAACCTACCGATGAATCTGAAACTACGTCGAAAATTAGAAGAGTATCACCATCATACTCTACCATTAAAAAGCGAACAGAGATCTTTTCAGAACCACTTGAAGAAGATCTAACTCCAGATTCTGCACGATCAGAACTTCGGAGACTGATCTAACTTAAATGCAAGCTGGGTCTACGCCACTCACAAGCTACGCCAGAACACCCTTTTTTTCGGATGGAAAACCATCAAATAACCCTTCCCGCGTGGGTGGAGCGGAAGGGTGTGTCTTTTACTGACTAAAACTCATCCATTTTCCTTCTTAGCCCTTTGTGTTCCAGGGCCGCGGTATCTCTTTCGAACAGCCCGCAGCCTCGGGCATCAGAACACCCTGTCTTTTGCCGGCTACTATCTACCACTCGAGGTTACAGTCTAATGAATGACCTTACCTCAGTAACCTCGAGTTTGCAAACACAGTAAACAAATTCTTTATCGTGTAACAGACGCGCATGTCGGACAGATATCAACAATCTTTTTCATTCTTATCTCCTCATATCTTTTACAACAATATCAGAATTAACGGTTGCAATAGTCCTGTCAGTTATGATTTACGATCGCACTACAGTATTAATTGATAGATTAAAGCGATTTTAAAAGAAGCCGTTTTTATGTAGAACTTTATCTAGTTATTTTTCTATAGTATTTGACATATCGGAAGAGCTCGTGTCTAAATAATAACAGCCGCTCGGGACGATCTTTAGGTTAAGCCGTGCTTGTCTAGATTGGTCTGAAGATGGGTGACCACCCATTACATACCGAGTTTCCTCTGTGCCTCGGAAAGCACGTTAAGCAGTTGGTCCCGACTGTCATTTCTAGATCTTTGACAGTCGTTACTGGTAGTCTGTGGCCCAAAAAGTCTGGCAACTAGTCTTACCAAGGGGTATCGTATTACCAGTACCAGTCAGATAGGCAATCGCTCCATGTAAAATACTGGTATTCAGCTGCATCCGGTTAGACTAGAAGCCAACCCCAACACAGTTGAGAAAAAGGCTCGGCAGAAGATGAGTTTTTGCCATATAGCATAGTAAATACGGACAAAGTTTACGATGCTCTAGTAAAGTTTGCTGATATCTACTGGAAGTAAGATACATAGGACCGGTTGATGTGGTAAGCAGAGTTGATGATAGTGAAAATATTGAGTATTTAATTTATCCTCATCTTCTTATGACAGATGATGATCAGCAGTGGAGGATGGACGTGCTACTTCATCATGGGCATGTCGTTCGGCGCCTCCACAGTCTTCATCCCTCAGATCAGGAAGGAGGCGAACTCATTTGATGCTGTCAGTGAATCTACCGCTTCCTGGATACGTAAGTAGTTTATCATTCAGATATAGAAAGTCGTCGACTCTACAAAAATAACAGGCTCTTCTTTAATGAGAAGGTCATTTCGATAAATAACAATAAGAAAGTTGTGGAACATTCTTCCGTTCCACTACGTATAACATTAACCTCCTTTTCCTTGGTGGTTGCGTAAAAAATGACGTTGCAAGTGTTACTAGCAAATCAATATTCCGTATTTTCAAAACAGTACAATAACATCAGGCGTTTGATTGAAGGGATTAAAAAAACATTGTTTTTAGCTCAAGCAAGAAAGGCTAAAAGTTAAATTTGTTTTTAATTTTTCAGTTTTTACTTACACCACTATTTTAATTTTTTTTTTCCAGCTGCCATCATGGTCTACTCGGGCCTGCCTTGGACCTTCATTCTGCCAATCTTCATGAAATACATCGGAAGAAAATACACATTTATGTTTGTAACCATCAGCAATCTGATTAGCTTCGTGGTTTTCTACTTCAGCGTCACAGTCAACCAGATCATCATCAGCCAGATCATAAATGGTATCAACACTGGGTCCCACTTTACTGTATCAGTCATGATCATCACTGAATATACCTCTCCTAAACACAGAGGGTTTTTCTTGACTGTCAAATCTGCCACTCTCTTCTGGGGTATCTTCATGTCAAATGCCATCGGAACTTTCTTCCATTGGAGAAACATTGGCATTGCTGGTATTATTTGCAGTGCCTACGGATTATTGATAGCAATCGTTCTCCCAGAATCACCATTTTGGTTAGCGACAAAGCAACGCTATGAAAAATGCTCGTTTACTCATAGATGGATGATGGGAACAGGCAAGCAAGCGGAAGGAGACCTAGAAAAGTTGATAAACTACCAGAAGAATCTCGTTTTGGAGAACAAATCTAAGAATTTTGAGATAAAAGGATATGTTGCCGACTACTTAAGAGTGATTTCATCAAGACAGTTCTACAAGCCTTTAATTTTATGTTTGTTAGTGCACTCTTTGTATATATTTTCTGGCAAAGTAGTATTTAGCGTTTATGCTATAGATATAATTAGTAAAATAACTGCTGGGCATCACATATCGCCCTATACAGCTATGTTAGTATTAGATGGAGTTACAGTATTCTGCATGTATATAGGGTGTTTAGTTGCGAAAGTATTGCCAAGGAAAAAACTATTAATATGTTCTTCTTTAATAGGAATTGGCTTCCTTTTATCGATTTCTTTGTACGCATATTTAATTAAGTTGTCGCTAGTAGTTGAGAATAATTATTTTGCTATATTTTTATTAATTGGTTATTCAATGGGACTTTGTTTTGGTCCTGTGATATTGACACAAACTATTTCTGGAGAATTAGTTTCAATTGAGGCCAGAGGACTTTCATCATGCTGCATGGATCTATCATCAAAGATACTTTTGGGTACTTTAGTGAAAATGTCGCCATTTTTATTTAAATCTTGGGGAACACATGGCGCGTTCTTATTCTTTGGTCTTTCTACATCATTCTTCTTATTTTTGATTTACGTATTCTTGCCTGAAACTAAGGATATGACATTGCAAGAAATTGCCGAATGGATGAAAGGGAAAAAGAACACTCCTGTTGTGCAAGAAGAGGCTAACTTCTTACCTGAAAAGAGTTAAACCAACTTGAGACAATTATTTATGTAGCTAGTCATTAACTTCGTCCTAATTAAGTTATAACTTTAAGATAGAATCTTTATCAACTTTTGGTACACTGATCGAAATAAAAAATACTGAAAATAGATGTTGAAATTTTATTTGTTTTCATAACTATTTTATTTTAGATATGGCAAGAAATGAGGTGTCTGATGAAATGTCGAGTAATAGAGAAGTATGAAAGAATAAAGCTAAGCTTAAGCACGCCATTTTAAAAAAGCAATATAATATTGCATTTTTTTTGTGTATATATTTTAATTTTGTGGGCACTCTATGATAAGAATGAGAATAAGAAGCATACTGCTCCGACATAAAAAAAAAACCGTAGTCAATTTAAATTGGGATAAGGGCAAGAGAATGCTGGTGAACTCTTTTATTTTTACTTAGTTTATTCAAATGATATATAGGGTACTGGTAATCGCGAAAAAAAAATCAGCTGTTCAGTACATTCAACTGGTCAAAAGGTTCTGAACAGCTGATTTTTTTTTCGCGATATCAGGTTTGGTCCCATAGTAAAAGTTGTTTGTTATCATGAGCACAATCACGTGTTTAAGTATCGTACACTAATTACCAGTCACCCTATATATGTCACCGTAAAATTGTCAAACACGTTATATTGTAATCTCTCTAGTGATATTGTAAACTCTCGAATTATTGTCAAATGAACATAGTGCTTACAATAAAACGCAATATTTTTCGTGAAATGCATGCGATGGTAGTCAACTCACGCGGTGTGGAAGGAAGGAGGGGTCCCCCTTGCCCAGTGGTACCACTCTCATGAAAAGATACTGTACCATTCCTGAGAAATATCGATTAATATAACCTAACCTTAAAACACTTTATATTCCCCTAAAAAGCGTAGTCGACGGAGCCCCGCTTCGCGGGGCCCCTATTTCCGAGTGCAGGGTTTAAAGGAACCTAAAACACGTTATATTGTAATACAACGTTTTTGACAATTTTACGGTGACATATACAATATTCTGTGTGGTCTCGGATTTAGAATGTGGCCATCTCAATCCGTTGGGATGGGGACGTAGGAAGCAACTAAGGGAGTTTAAGACCCTGTGCATACTAAAAAGCACTTTTGGTTCCCAACAACAGCATTCCCAAAGAAGGTTAGTGTCAGGCGCCTGCATGCAACATGAGTAGCGAAAATAAAATGCGCGATAGAACTAGGGCGTACCCCACAGGCGACGCACAGGGGCAGCACCCGGCTCGGTTGTTGCACCACCCCGGGCGGGTGCGACGTAAGAAGCGAGCTCCGGAAGTGAGATTGAGGTATGGTAGTTGAAATGTTGGGACCATGACTGGAAGAGCGACAGAGTTAACAGATGTACTCACAAGAAGACGCTCAGTTGACACTTCCCGTGACCCTAGGGCTGGCTTTTACCTCGGCCAAAGGTTTAGCGTAGCCATTCAGCGTGGTAACGCTGCCAGTTTCTTGGGGACATTACCAGTTGAAAGTGTAGAGGAGGAGATTAATGACGCCTTTTTTTAAGTTTTTAGTATAAGTTAGTTTAGTTAATTTTAGCAAATTGTAAGTAATGTACATTTATACTCGTAATTACTTATTCTTAATAAATATTCTTCTAAAGAAGACGAATAAATGTGGCGTGTTTGCAAGAAACGAAATGGAAGGGAACAAAAGTGTGGGAAATTGGTGAGAGATACAAGTTTTTCTACTGTGGAAGTGACGGAAAAAGGAATGAAATTGGTGAGAGATACAAGTTTTTCTACTGTGGAAGTGACGGAAAAAGGAATGGCGTGGGAATAGTGTTAGATAGTAAGTTGAAAGAAAGCGTGATGGATGTAAAAAGAGTTAATGATAGATTAATAGTTTTAAAGGTTATGTTTTAAAACGTAATGGTGAACGTAATTAGTGTCTATGCACCGCAAGTGGGTTGTGATGAAATAGTGAAAGAGAAGTTTTGGGAGGATTTTGACACCGTTTTGATTAACATCCCGGTGCATGAAGAATTGATAGTTGGAGGTGATTTTAATGGACACGTGGGAAGAATGAGAGGGACTTATGAAAGAGTTCATGGGGGTTGGGGATTCGGGAATCAAAACAATTAGGGGGAGACTCTACTGCAATCCGCTACTGCATTTGATCTGGCAGTAGCCAATACTTGGTCCCAGAAGAACAACGAACACCTTATTACTTACAAAAGTGGAAACCATGTTATACAAAGAGATTACTTTCTAGTCCGACGAAATAAATTAAAGAACATCAAAGACTGTAAAGTCTTACCGGGAGAAGACTTAGTTACACAGCACAGACTCCTAGTTTTGGAAATGGTTACAGAAATAAAAGCCAATAAAACCAAAGATCGACCTCCCTCTAAAATAAAATGGTATATGTTAGAGAAGGATGAATGTGCGAAAGAGTTAAAAGAACGAGTGGTGGATAAAATGGTAGAGATGGGAGATATGAACGAGAGAAGAGTAAACGAAGAAAAATTCTTTCAGCAATGGATAGCTACTGATGTGAATCAAACTCTTTAGTGTATATAATTTCTGAACTCTTTGGTGTCGTATCGTGTGATGACTACACAACTTGTGACAACTGACAAGTTCTATTTTATTTATTATGTCACTATAATTATCTTCTAAATATTATGTATGATTTTGTGCTTATTAAAACCTAACTTACATAGGTTTTGTCGTATTCATTTCAATTTAATAAGCACAAAATGGAGAAGTATCTCAGACCGGAAAGATTCGATGGAGACCCAGCAGTACAGTCAACTGCAAAAGAGTGGGGTCATTGGAAGAAAACGTTCGTCAACTTTTTAGCCGTTAGTACAACTAAGGACGCACAGCTAAGTAACGAAACGAAACTCCAATTATTAGTAAACCACATATCACCTAAAGTATATAGCTACATTAGTGAATGCGCGAACTATGATTATGCGATTGCTGCTCTAGACTCAATCTTTGTCAAGCCCAACAACATTCTGACCGCTCGCCATGTCCTTACCACAAGAAGACAGCAACCGGGTGAAACGGTGGATATTTATTTGCAATCATTAAAGCAACTGGCCAAAGATTGCGAATTTAAAGAAGTAGATGCCGAAACAAATAAAAACGACACAATAAGAGGAGCATTCATATCAGGATTAGCCTCTTCCAAGATTCGGTCGCGGCTACTAGAAAGCTTGACTCTAACTTTGGAGACTACATATAACACTGCACGCGCAATGGAGATGGCGGAGATCAACTCTCAAAACTTTGTCAGCTCAACTGTGAGTGCATTACCGGAACCATCACACAGCACTCCAGTAAATGAAGAGAATCCAATCACTGTTGCTGTTTCTTCAAAAGCAAATTCCTCTGGTCGCAAGTGTTTTTTCTGTGGCGGAGCCATACATTTAAGAAGGAACTGCCCGGCTCGAGAATCAATCTGCAAGAATTGCGATAGAAAAGGTCATTTTGCTAAGGTGTGCCGCTCAAGCGCAAAAGCTACCAGTGCATCCGCCGATACCTCTGATAAATGTGACCACTGCTCCGCATGCATCGTGGCTGCTACTCCTGCCTCGCTACGTAAAGCCGTTGTTCCTGCCTATGTAAAGGGTGTTCGAGGAAACGCCTTAATAGATACCGGGAGCTCCGTAAGTTTTATCAACGAAGATTTCGCTAACCTCTGCAACTTGAAGAGAATCCCATGCACTCAAAACGTCTCTATGGCATCATTGTCACATACGTGTACTGTAAAAGGCCAAGTCCGTCAAAATATAATAATTGGCAACAACTGGTATGACAATACCAATCTATTAATTGTAAAGAACCTTTGCGCTGATATAATTATCGGTCACGATGTCTTAGAAAATCATTCGAGCCTTGAGCTTGTCTTTGGTGGTCCAAAAGAAGTCTTCAAAGTCTGCTGTGTGACCGAAGCTTCTGTACCTGCTCCCCTTTTGTTCCTAAGCGTAACCCCAGACTGCAAACCCATTGCTATAAAATCTCGTAGACATAGTTCTGAAGATTTGATTTTCATCAAGAATGAAGTCAAGAAGTTATTAGACGAAGGCATCATTGAGGAGAGCCGGTCTCCATGGAGGGCTCAAGTGTTGATTACTAGAAATGAAACTCATAAGAAGCGTCTAGTTATTGATTATTCACAGACCGTCAACAGATACACTCAACTTGACTCATATCCGTTACGCAATATAGAGGAAACTGTATCGAAGGTATCTCAACACAAAGTCTTCAGCACTATCGATCTCCAAAGCGCGTATCATCAGGTGCCAATCCTTCCGCGCGAAAGAATATTTACAGCATTTGAAGCTGCAGGTAATCTTTTTCAATTTCGGCGAATTCCATTTGGTGTAACAAATGGAGTGGCCAGTTTTCAAAGAACCATTGACTGGCTCATCAGAAAGGAAGATCTAAAAGGAACGTTTGCTTACCTAGATGACATCACAATATGCGGTCAAACTCAAGCAGAACACGACGCAAATTTAGAAAACTTCATGAAAGCTGCTGAAAAGTACAAATTGACGCTAAACAAGCTAAAAAGTAAATTCAACCTGAAGGTCATTAATTTACTGGGATATACGATTGGTCCAGACCATTTAATAAAACCAGACAGAGAACGACTCCAACCTTTACTTAAAATGGCACCGCCGAACGACCTCCCATCTTTGAGACGCGTATTGGGCATGTTTGCTCACTATAGTAAGTGGATACCAAACTTTTCCCAGCGTATACACACACTCGCTCACACAGTGACATTCCCATTGACTGAAGAAGCTGTATCATGTTTTGAAAGCTTGAAGTATTCGATCGCTGCATCGACCGTCCGCGCTATAGATGAGCAAATGCCATTCACAGTCGAAACTGATGCATCAGAACATTCGATAGCCGCCACCTTATGTCAAGAATTTAGGCCGGTGGCTTTCTTCTCGAGATCTCTGACTGCTAGTGAGCTCAAACACTCAGCTGTGGAAAAAGAAGCGTATGCCATAGTTGAGTCCCTCAAAAAATGGCGTCATTACTTAATCGGCAAACCTTTTACAGTCATTACGGACCAAAAGTCAGTGTCGTTTATGTTCGACAATAAACATTCTAGCAAAATAAAAAATGAAAAGATCCAAAGATGGCGACTCGAATTAGCTCCGTACAAAATTAAATATGAAATAGTATACAGACCTGGAAAGGAGAACAAAGCTGCTGACGCCCTTTCGCGAATATGCAGTTGCGCCACGTCAACGGACACATCCAAACTCCGATCGCTCCATGAAGCTTTGTGTCATCCTGGCATCACGAGGATGTTTCATTGGTTGAAGACCAAAAACTTGCCTTACTCACTCGAAGAGGTCAAGAGGATGACAAAAGATTGTACACTCTGTAATACTATCAAGCCAAGATATTTTAAGAACACAGAGCCTTTCCCTAAGCTTATAAAAGCTACATCACCTTTCGAAAGACTAAGTATTGATTTCAAGGGACCAGTTCCATCAAACACTAGCAACCGTTATATTCTTACGGTTATCGATGAGTATTCCAGATTCCCTTTTGCGTTCCCGTGCAGCGACATCAGTGCTAATACTGTTGTGAAACATCTGAACAACCTTTTCATGATTTTCGGTATGCCTGCTTACGTACATTCTGACAGAGGCACCCAATTCCTATCGGCTGAAGTAAGAAATTTTCTCCATTCCAAAGGGGTTGCCACTAGCAGAACGACCGCTTATAACCCACAAGGAAACGGGCAATGCGAGAAACTTAATGGCACTATTTGGAAAGCTGTTCAACTGGCTTGTGGCACTCATAATGCACAAATGGAGTCGTGGGAGAGATTCTTACCTGTGGCTCTACACTCTATAAGATCACTTCTCTGTACAGCTACAAATTGTACACCTCATGAACGAATGTTCAAACACACTCGCCGATCGCCCAACGGCAACACCATACCTACATGGTTAACTGAATCTGGCCAAGTTCTATTAAAACGATTCGACAGAAACAATAAATACCAACCGTTAGTGGAAGAAGTGGAATTGCTGCAAGCAAACCCAGACTATTCATTTGTTAGATTTCACGATGGACGGGAAACAACAATATCGAATCGTCACCTCGCTCCTATTGGACGACAAATAGAAGGGGAATTAATAGAGCCATCGGAACGAGAGTCGCACACAGAAGATGAACGTGATTCAAGCCAGAATGAATCACCCGAAACATTTACGACTCATCTGAATTCGCCGTTACGCCCAAATACATTACCTGACTCATCGGATCACTCTGAAGCTGTTTATACTCCGATAGTGCAGGCAACCTCACCACACAGGTCTTCTACACCTCTTCCTGAAGCTTTTGATGTACCAGCTCCGAGAAGATCTGGCAGGGTCAGAAAACCACCCCGCTATCTTGAAGACTATAGTGTGGGAGAATGATGTGAATCAAACTCTTTAGTGTATATAATTTTATGAACTCTTTGGTGTCGTATCGTGTGATGACTACACAACTTGTGACAACTGACAAGTTCTATTTTATTTATTATGTCACTATAATTATCTTCTAAATATTATGTATGATTTTGTGCTTATTAAAACCTAACTTACATAGGTTTTGTCGTATTCATTTCAGCTACATTATGAGCCAGTAACATAGGCTATATTTTATCCTCGAACGCACACGGGAACGGGAACTATGCGGGTGAAACCGCGTGACGTCTGCCAGTCGGCTGTCCAATTTCCAAAACCTAGTATATGACATTTTTCGACCTTGTAGACCACTCTCCACATACTAGGATGGCAAAAACACCCAAAACTTAGTAAAAAACGAAGTTGCACAAATTTGGAAACCTAGTATCTAAAGTAAATGTTTTCAAAATGCAAAAATTACAAGATTAAAACATAGTATCTAACATCAACCATTTAAAAAACCTAAAAAAGTGCTTGTAGTTACTTGGATTTAAAATGGTTCATGTAGATAGTATGTCAATGAAATGGTTGAAATAAACGTCAAAACTCCCGCGCAACTTTAGTATGTGAGAAGATGTCGTTGCACGTGCGTGTTTTTGCCCATAAACATAAGTAAAAATCCGTTTTATAGGTCGAAATTGATCTTGAGTGCTTTAAAAGAACGGTTCCCTATCCATTTGCATAAACTTTTAAGACTTAATATAATTTGGCCTACTTTGATACTCCTAATTATATTTTCGCATAATATTATTTACGCATAATTTCTCTAAGCATAATAATGATTAAGCATATAATTCTTAAGCATAAATTATACAGCGTGTTAGGTTAAACGAGGGAGATATTGAGGGAAGGTATTCAATATTCGATTCTCAATCCAAATATGTAAAAAAATCTATAACCTTAATTTTTGACATAATTGTCAAATTAAATACATTACTCATGGACACTGAGCGCGCGAATAGGTGTCACGCGGCAAAACACGTGCCGGTCCTGAGCTCCGTGCGCAAACTCCGCCCCTTTCCTTTTGTTGTCCCCGATGCACCGACAGGGCACATCTCCGCGCCACCCCGCGCTGTCCTCAGTGTATGCGCGAGCGCCGCCACTTCCGCATGTCTAATATTGCGTTTCCGCGTATAGCAAAACAAACAACTCCACTTACTTCGCGATATTAAGAGTGTCCTGTAAACGTGTTCTTGAATAACCAAAAAATACGTCTTATCATCATTCCAGTGGAGAATATTGGGATTATGGTTCGTGCTTAAGTGTTATCTAGTGATAGTGTGCGAGGAACCGTTAATTATTATGCAAGATGTCAATCAACGACTGCGAACATTCGGTCAGTACCTAGTAGTACCTTACTTAATACCTAGATATTTGCCTGTCCAAAGCCAGATTTAAAGTATGAAGGGAATCTTGTCTTCTTACTCTTAGAATTATTGAAGGACAACTGTTATGACAATTATTGTCATAATCATTGCACTCACATTTCGTTATTTAAAAGTTTAAAATCACTGTTTTATGTTGATTTATATCTTTGTTACTTTTAACTTCTCTTTGAAGCGTAAAGGAGACAATTTTTCTTGTTCGGGGACTAGGCCACCCACATAAATTATAGCATATAATCATGAAACTTACATTGATTTGTTCCTTATAACCTCTAGATTCCAGTGGTTAAATTAGCTACGCATTGTCTAAACGGAATAAATGCGAAAAATCTGCAAAAACACTTACGAAAATCAAAATAAACAGAAAAAGTTAATGTCAAAATAATGAAGTGGTCTGTCAATCACTAAAAAAGTGCGTTCATAACGTTCCGTGCCTCGTTGATTGTTTAAACCATCTATGCGATTTTAGTGTAAACCTTTAAAAATAGCATTAAAAATGCTCACAGTTTAATAACATTTTTTTTAAATATTCTTTCTGATTCTATAATAATTATAGCAGATATGATTACCAACAGGTAGGTACCGTACTTTTTTAAGTAAACAGAAAAAACGCCCCTATTCACGTAAGTATTTGCTGTCAAATGACATTGACCAAAACAGGAATGATTTGACTCGCAATAAAATTTCATAACATAGCTTATTTATTATGATTTTAAGATTTCGTTTTCAATTCTACGTAATATTTCGTTTCCTACCATAGTAAAATGGTTACTTTTTTTTGGTGTTATTATGAATAATAAATGCAATGACCAGGTGGGCCCAAAAAAAACTATCTCCTTTAATATTTTTACTTGTATTCTGTGAATAACGCTGCTGATTGCATAATTGGATTTAAGTTTTCTGTCTGTAAGCTTTATTATGTAATTGTTTGTTGTTCCAAATAAAATAAAATAAAATGGATTATACCTAGAAAGGTCATTGACCCGCACGCATGTTCTGCGATAAGCGCATGGCGCACACGTTGCGAGACTTAGGCGAAGTTTTTGGTAAGGATCTATCTGTTATTTATTAGGGTTTTTATTTTTGTTCGTATGTTTATTATTATCATGTAAGCATGTACTATTGCGGGTTTGAATGTCCCTCGGTTAAACTAACATATTGTATATTTAAAAATATTTTTTATAGGCATAACAAATAAGCATAATAAGTAACTGCTAAAATGTTAGACAATCCATAATTGGATATACCAATTTATTTCGACGATTAGAACAAAAACAATATCTCCTGAGGCAGGTAATACATAACTATTTGTTTTGAACATACTCGTAGTTGATGGTGAACTGCAAGAAGCATGCAACATGCAAGAGATTATGTCATTGAATAACACAAACTCCGAAGGTTATGACGAAATTAACACGAAAATCATTAAAGCATGTACCAGTGAACTTATTGAAATTTTGACATATTTAATTAATTTATCATTCTCACTTGGCATTTTTCCTGAAGCACTGAAGCTGTCAATTGTAAAACCACTTTATAAAACTGGAGAAAAATCCGACGTTAACAATTATCGCCCAATAACTTTAATTCCTATTTTTTCTAAAATCTTCGAAAAGTGTATGTATAAGAGACTGATAGAATTCTGTAATAAATTTAACATTATTAGGAAAGAACAGTTTGGCTTCCAAAAAAATAAGTCCACAACGTTAGCTATCTACAGTCTTTTAAAAATAGTACTGACGAACATTAACCACAACTATCTTACCACAGGGCTGTTCTTCGATCTATCTAAGGCCTTTGATCTAGTCTCTCATGACATGTTATTACAGAAATTGGAGGCAACTGGAATTAGAGGCATTGCACTTCAATGGTTATCATCATATCTATGTAATAGACAACAGCGCGTTACTGTTACAAAAATAGATACAAGTAACAATATGACATCTCACTATTCTGAATTCAAATCCAATAAACAATACGTCCCACAAGGAAGCGTACTGGGCCCTATTTTATTCCTATTGTATATAAATTCTATCATTACTATAACTAACCATAAATGTATACTATTCGCTGATGACATCTCTATTATTGTGACATCTGATAAAAAAAGTAATACAATTAAAGACCACGAGACAGAAATTAATAATGTGATTGAGAGACTGATAAAATGGCTAAAGGAAAATAACTTATCCATAAATCTCAAAAAGTCAGGTTACATACAATTCAATAAATCAAATAATGCAAAACACAATATTAAAATGACTATACATAGAATTCACGAAGTAACGCAAACCAAATTTTTAGGAGTAACCTTGGATCAAGACATCAACTGGAAAGCACATGTTGATACAGTATCCAAAAGAATTAATAAGTTTGTATATGCACTGAAACAGATTAGAAACATAACAAACATTAAAACGTCTATAACAACATATCGTGCATATGTTGAATCAGTGCTACGCTATGGCTTAATTATGTGGGGAAACAGCACTGATCAAAATAGAGCATTTGTTGCACAAAAGAGATGCATAAGAGCATTGTGTGGCCTTAAGCCTGACGAATCTTGCAGGCCGATGTTTAAGAAACTTGATTTGTTACCATTACCGTCTCTTTATATTTTTGAAATTTGTTTGTTTGTGTGGAGGCATAAGGAATTGTTTGTGAAAGCAAGCGATGTGAATTCTCGCAGCAGGCGCGACCCCTACAGGCTCGTGTTAGATGTCCTCCCAAGGCTTGCGAAATATAATAAAAGCTGTATTTTTATGTGTGTCCAGGTATACAATAGAATACCAGATGAATTAAAAATATTAAATACAAGAATGTTCAAAACTAAATTATACAAATGGCTCTCTGCTAATAGTTTTTACAGTGTTAAGGAGTTCCTGGAACATAAAATCGCATGATGACTGATTGTTTCGTTATGCATGTATTTGCACGCTTGTATCTATTAAGCAAAACATGTTTGTTCATATTATTAATATTACCATCTTTTATACCATGTTTTTAGCAAATAAATGATTATTATTATTATTATTATTATTAAGCAAGTATGCAGCATACAGTATGCAACATGTAACATGCAAGCAAGCATGCACTATGCAACATGCAAGCAAGCATGCACTATGCAACATGCAAGCAAGCATGCACTATGCAACATGCAGCTTTGGCTTGCTGGGCGGCTTTGCCGGCCACCCTCAGCCGCGGCGGCGAGAGTTACAACCGCCTGCTCCTCAACTCGCGGTCCGCCTCGCCAATCCACGCATACGCGATTTTAAATTACACTCTCGGGGTAGGGCAGACAAGACTGCGTGGAGTCGGATTTACACCGATTCGTTTCTGCCACTAACTTTTGTAACACAGCCTAATTAATTTTAATTCAAAATAAATGCATAAAAATTACATCAATCTGATTACGTTATCTCTATTAATTGTACGCCTTAATACTATTAGGCTAATAGTCATTATACCTGGTAACTTCTACACTACTTTACACTAGCAACATCATAATTGGTTTTGAAATATTATCACACTCAAAAAGTATGGTCTAAGAAAACATTGTTTTTATTAGTAACCGCTTCTCTACGAACATGTTTTGTGATAGACGCATTAAAACTACTTTTTTATAAAGCCTGTTATGTACCTCAAATTTTGCAAAAACTCCCAAGAAGGTACGACTAATATTATTGAAACGACACGCTGTCAAAGATATGAAATCGTTTTTCGGCTCTCCTGCAAAATTTAGCTTTACGCAGATACTAGATTTTGATATTTCACAGCCGCAGTGTTCTATAAAAAGCATAAACTGGTAAAACAAGAAAAAAACTTGAATAGTTATTATTGATACAGAACATAAGCAGAAATATGGCGAGGATTCCGTAGGTGTCGTTAATTTGAAATATAAATTGATACAGTTGATATAACGATGTAACCCAACTAGCACACTAGTGGAAATAGCAGCCTGTTTTGCAACTGTTAGCTGTACAGTAGCGCTTTAGGGGTTCAGAAAGTGGTTTTAAGTTCTACTACCTATTGCTTCCGTAACTGCTCATAGCTGTAAATATCACTAAGGGTAGCAGACAGTGAACCAAATGCCATTCTAGGCTTTATAAGAGTTAGTTCATGTTACAACCTATTTGCCGTCTATATAATTATTTAAAAGAGAATTAAAACATGTATGTTAAAGCTTAAAGCTGCTAAAAAGACACTATTGCCGCTGCTGTACGCTTCAGAACTGCACAAAGACTATAATTGCAGACTTTTTAACGGAACTGTATAAAAGATATATTTATATATCTTTATACATATATATATATATATATATATCTTTTCTGCTATGCCACTTTCAGTGGCATAGCAGAAATTATTTGTACTTTTGCGAAAACTTAAGTAGCAATTTGATCGACTGTTTTACTAATAGTGCCATTAAGGTCCGTGTTCACCGAGAAGATAACAGCCTGATTATCGAAAAACAGCTGTCAATGTGACATGTTCCCATACAAAAATGTGTTTTAAACAGCTGTTTTAGATAATCAGACTGTTATCTTCTCGGTGAACATGGACCTAAGGCTTCACAATGGAAGCAGGAGCGTAATTGCCTTCTTATTTGAATACATTCTGCTATTTTTATTGGAGAAGTCGACAAACACAAGCGAGGGTCCCGTAGATTTCTTTTTTTCCAATTAGTGATAATGGACCAGTTACAGAGGAAAAGTTAGTTTTAGCTTGGTTAAAAATTAAGTAAATTTTTTTTTTAGTGTTTTTGTTCGGCCAGTGTAACACTCCATGTTTTTCCTACGTAGATGGACAGATGCAAAGTTCTTGTTGATTTTGTTGTTCATTGTAAAGACTTGAACTGCATTAGTGGTACAGGTACCTATTACTTGGACCTTCAGAAGAGTGAAACTTAACGCTTTGACGCGCAGAGAGGAAGTATTAAGGTTGAAGTTGCATGTTTAAGCTGCTTCTCATAGACGCCATGTTTACAAGACAATTCTTTATCATTACTTTAATATTTATAGGTTTTTACCACAATTTGTAGTAAATTTGACTAAATATAGAACCAGCAACTTACTAAATAAAAATGTAGTCAATTATATGATTTCAATATCGTGTAGGTTTGTGATATAATATTATTTATATAATAATATTTTACACATTTTACTATATTCTGAGGTAATTATTGAGGCGCGTTAAAAATACTCCAATAATATCAACTAAATGCACGATAAACTGATCTGCGTTTTCAGCCATTTGCATTATAACACAAAATATAGCTCAAAAATACTATACCTTCACTTATTATTTATATTTGCATTCAGTAATGTCTGACTCAGGAACAACAGATATATTTTAATAAATGAGAGACAGGTGAATGATCAGTGATCCTTAATTCCTTCAGTTAAACCTGTCATTCATCCAATAATCGCCAAAAGAGTTTTAGTGTGGTGTTAATTATTAGTTGTGTCGCTTGCACTATTATGAAGTTCTAACGGAACCGTAGGTTGCAAAAAGTTGTGCCTCTTTGTCTGCAAATCGGCTACATAAGGTCTGCAGTGCACGCTCTGGCGCTTGAGCTTGGCGCCTTTGGGAATAATCGGATTAGCTCCAAAGCTCTTAAGCAACTAGTTTGTGCTACTTAGGAATGATCTAAGTAAGTGATAAATAATAGATACTCTGCAATATTAGTTTTAAGTTACCTTGCTGCGCCCTAACAGGGTCAAGTACTCACTTGTTTTATGCTTAGCGTGTAAAATTGATTGTGTACACTGTGCATTCAATAAATAAATAACTAAAAATATATAGCATGTATCAGAACGGTTCAAAACTTTAATAATGTACTCGACCTAAATGTACGGGTCTCATGTAACAATCAATGTAAATCAGTGTATTTGGGTGCATTACATTGAGTCATATCTTATCTCGTGATCTGTCACCCCAAAAAAGTAATTACCCAGCAATCATTTTTGCGGAGAGTTGTGTTTGATGTACATAATTTCGACGATTGAAGGCTACGTTAACCTCTTGTAGGAAGTTGTTGCCCGTGCTTACATCGTAGAAGAAAATTAACACACCTCTGAAAACGTAATTGCATCTCCACTTTAAGTTTCCTACTGCTAGGATACTAGCTTCCTCCTGCCACGTGGGTGGTAGTTGATAGATCTCTTCATATTTCTGGCATTAGGACATGCCGTGTCCTCCCTTCACCGTTTTAGTATATACTTGATTGAACACCAAAAATGAGGTGAGACTCACGGGACTGTTCAATGTGGCGACACTTGTGGAAAGCTTATGTCCAGCTGTTGACGTCTTTCGGCTGAAATGATGATGATGAACACCAAAATTGAATCACAACTATTTCACAATATTCTATAGTTACAATGGCGGTCTTATCGTGTCTCGTTTTGACAGTAACGATGAAATAATTTACAGAAAGAAAAATGGTTGCATGAGCTGATGAGCTACCTTCGAACAACTAGTTAGTCGGCTACCAATAGACTACCACTTTAAAACTACCGCTTTAAACTTCAAAAAGAAATACGTACATATTATCACGCCTCTAATCCCCGAAGGGTAACGCAGAGGTGTACCACATTTCGCCAGTTTTGCAATAGGGAGCGAGCCTATTGCCATCAACTTGGCACAAATACAGACTCCGTGGCTGCTACTGACAAATTCTTGATGGAAAAACCTTTTAACACTTTGCCGGGTTTTATTTGGCATGGGTTCGATTCCCAGGACCGTATGAATTGTTAGACGGAAGAAAACCGAAAACCTACTCAATCGATACAGCACAGCACTACATGAAGACGCTATGTGGAACATCACTAATTTTTCAACTTGACATTTGTACGATTTCGCGAGAAAAGTATTTCCAGTGATTTTATTTTGTAAAACTGCCTAAAGGATTAATTTGTTCATAAAAAGTCTTTTAATTACTAATAGAATGAAGTAATCATAATTAATTCATCATTATCTGCGTAGCCTTTTCCCAACTATGTTAGGGCCGGCTTCCAGTCTAACCGGATGCAGCTGAATACCAGTATTTTACATGGAGCGGCTGCCTATCTGACCTCCACAACCCAGGTAGTACTGGGTAATATTATACCACTTGGTAAGACTGGTTGTCAGGATTTTTGGGCCACTGACTACCACGTTACTGGTAGTCTCTGTCAAAGATCTACAAATGACAGCCGGGACCAGGCACAGAGGAAACTTGGTATGTAAGGGTGGTCACCCATCCACTGACCAACCTAGGCGAGCAAGGCTCAACCTAAAGAACGACCCGAGTGGCTGTTTTTCTTTAACCACGAGAAATATAATAATTACGGGAAAATTGATATAAGTATTTTGTTTTAATTTTGAATGGTTTTTCAATACTTCATACAGTACCCTAAAGTCTTATCCGAATGGAAATTTAAAATAAAATTACCATTAATACGATATTAAGGAAGCCTAACTTGGGTTGACATCACACGAGTTCGGTGAATATACGTAATCTCAAGTTTTTGTGAATTAAAAAAAAAAATGTCTAAAACAGACTTATCAAGAGAGAAATTTGTTTGGATATATTTTTTGCGACAAGTAAGTTATAGATTAATTGTTTTTTTCTTAAATTAGCAGTTTAGTTTTCGCTTTCGGGTCAGAAGACATTTAAATTAAATTTAAAAAAAGAAGCCCGCGGCGTAGTCTTTAGGCACTGCCGATGGAAGTGAAACGAAGCGTTAGGTGACGATCACGCGAGTTCCATGAGTTATGTTCACTCAAAAAGTGCTCAACACGAATAAAGAAGTTTTCACTTCAAAAAGTTGTTCAAGCAATTGAAATTAAAATTGAAATTGATATTGAAATTGAAATTGTTTATTGAAATAATTGATTAATTTATAATTTATTGATTGATTCTCTAAAACTAGATCAACAATTATCGAATACATGATAAAAAGTAAAGTAAAAGAAGCCATGGAATTGGCATTTCTACAGAATACCCCCGTAACACAATGCCTTATCTAATTTTTGTAATGTTAAAGCCACGTCGTGACCCATGATAAGTTCAGATTGTCTATATTATAAAGACTCTATAAGAAAAAGCAAAAACGAAGTGAAAAATTCTTTTTGTGACCTGGGATGGCAGTATCGACATGGGTAATAACAAAATCGCTAAATTTCGATCGCTCATAACTTACAATAAAAATCGTTTGCAATAATGATGCTTTCGGGAAACGCTAGTCTCTACATCGAAGATGCGATTCTCGCAAGCAAAGTTGTTGCAACTGAATTTTTTCATTGATATTTTAGCGATCAAAAGTTAGCGCCTTTGTCTTTATCTATGTCGAGAGTGCCGATGCTATCCCTGTAAGCAGTGTGGTTTCCATATGCAGCCAATGTCTAATGTTACCCTAAGAAAATTTACTTCGTGGGCTTCGTCAATTCTTTAATCGTAGTAAGTTTTCATAAGGTCAGAATTTGATTTTCTATTGTAGAACTGAACGAAGTATTCATCATGTACTACATTAGATTTAATATTTTCATTGTTCACTTTTAAATTATTATTAATGAGCCATGTTATGTTAACATGTTATGCAATAAGCTCAGTGATGGCGGCCCCGACTTACGAGCAGTAAGTCGTGGGTTTGAACTCAGGCAGGCGTATTACTTTATGTAATTTATTTCGAAACTGTGATGGAAAACATAGTATAAATATAGTGTAACATAGGAAACCGGCAAGTTCTAGAACCAATCATTAGAAGACATGTGACATCTACCATCCCGCATTACCCATTATTATGGATTATGGCCCATTCCCTCTTATAGAGAGGAGGCCTGTGTCCCAGCAGTGGGAACATTATATGCATGCTATGATAGCATTAACCGTTTAATTAATTTCTATAATAAAATTAAGGACTTTGTTTTCCGTAATAACCACCGCGAAACAATCCGCAAACTGTGAATAAAAATGATTAGGAACATTTGGTGGGTCATAATTATATTACATACTCGTATAATATGTACTTATAACAGAAAAAATAACGACCTTGATACACTGCCTTGTGGCACTTCAGTATTGTTGATCTTGACGTCAGACTTATATAAGATTTCTGCTTTAAGTATTTGAATTTGTTTTGGTAATTACTGTATAGAGTCCTATTCCAAAGGTGACTTTAATAGGTACTAGGTCGCGAAAACCATACATTTTGCAATTATTGAGCAGAATATGGTGGTCAACAAAGTCAAAAGCCTTGCTCATGCAAAGTGCCAAAATAGTCCATTTGCCTTTCTAAAACCCAGTTTGTTCGGTATTTTGAATCCTATATTTCGTCACGAACTGTGTCATTCGAAAATACAACAAATGGATTTAAATCCATGGGATACTGATCGCGTTTGAAGATTTAACCAATCATTAGAGGTTTTATTTATCCAAAATTTTCATACACTTTTTCAGGAACCCTTTTTTATTGTACCGGTTTTGTTAAAAAATGCTTTATTTAATTTCCGGTACAGTGAATATCATCATATTTTAGTTACACATACAATGAAAATCGCTAGGATCTAATTTACAGTGTCTGGAAAACTTTTTGAACTAAATACACAACTACTCGTATAACTAATAATAATAAAAAATCAATACAACTATAGACATGTTAAAATGTTAGTTAAGGAAATAGAAGGAAGTACCAAAACAAATCCAACAGGTTTTATCTGAGCAAAGAAAATCTGAATATTTGTAAACGAGTATTGTTAGTGCAACACAAAAACAAGTTTTTTGTAAATGTCACCGTAACATTGTAAAACCTGTTGGATTGTAATCTATCTTGAGAGATTGTAAACTCTCGAAAGATTGTCAAACGAACATACTTACTGCTTACAATTTAGCGCATTGTAATTCGGTAGATTTTAGTCTATCGAAGTGAAACCGTAATATTGTGAAATGCATGCGAAGGAAGTATCTTTGCCCCCATAATTGGGACTTGGGGCACCCCGACATTAGTAAACCGTTTACTGCATTGCTCTACTTAGCGCACGCGAATCCTGCGCAATACGTATCGCCTCTCCATGCGGGGGCTGAGGTAAGCGACTAAAGCATACAGCTCTCGAGTGCAGCCCGCCTTAAGTGTTTACATATTTGGTGCTCGTGACTGTAGTTAAAAAATCAATGTTTTCCTTTTCAGTTACTGGTCACAAGTGGTGCCTGGTCATGTTTCTTCATGCTGGGACTCTGCACTGGGTCTCCAACGGTGCTGGTCCCTCAACTCCGCAGAGAAGCCAATTCCACTGATGCTGTTACTCCGGAGATGGCATCCTGGTTACGTAAGTATTTTAAACACCAATCTGCCACAATGGTTTAGTGGTCGCCAACTCTACTGCTAAGCATGGGGTCCTTGGTTTAATTCTCCAAACGAAGGGTGTCTATGAGGACACATGTAGAGAAAGTTTGTTATCGTAGTTCGAGGCTGAATTAACACACGAGCCGTAGGCGAGGGTGTTTTTGAGCCGACGTCCAAAATTAAGTTCGGGCTTTGTGTTATTAGGAAAAACTCAAAAAGTGTGTTTTTTTTGCTACCGAATACGTAGATATTATAAATGAAAATAAAAATAAATAGCGCTGGACATTAACACACAGAGCCATCTAGTGCCACACTAAGCAAGGCTTGTGTCGTGGACACTAGATTGTTGATATACTACTTACATACTTTTTTGTTTGCAAATACATACATAATATACTTAAACATCCATGACTCGGAAAAAAATGTCGATGCTCATCACACAAACATTTGCTCCTACCGGGATTCGAACCCAGGACCCTAAGAACGTAAGGCAGCCTCACTACCACTACGCCATTCGGGTGGTCGTTATAAATATATAGAAGAATATAAATTGATTAAAACAAAAAACAACACAACACAAACAAAACAACAAAACAACTATTTATTGTACCTATGTTAACAAATGATTAAATGACTTATGACTTAACAAGGGATTCGACAAACATATCGGTATGTCTCAAATATTATACAGGTTATTTTTATTAACATAATCTGACTGTATCAATAAGAATAGTTATAGAAAACAGATAAAATTAACATAACAGATAAAATTAACATCAGAAAGAAATCAATACAACAAACTGAGCCTATTTTATTATTGATATTTTTTATATAATTAAATTATAAGTACCTGTTGCCGACGACCTTCGTGCGCGTGATTTTATTTAAAAAATATTACCTACTTCCATATTTAAATCTGATTTAATCATCTTCATCATCAGCCTATTAATGTTCACACTGGTGGGACACAGGCCTCCTCTCTGTGAGAGGGAGGGAATGTGCTATAATCCACCACGCGTGCCCAGTGCGGATTGGTAGATGTCACATGTCTCCAACTTTTCGGTTCTAGGACCAGTTTTCTCACGATGTTTTCCTTCACCGTTTTGAGAGCAGTGGTGATGAAATAAATTACACAAAGTAATGCGCCTGTCTGGGTTCGAACCCAAGACTTACTGTTCGTAAGTCGGGGCCGCCACCACAGGGCCACCACTGCTCTCTTTAAAAATCTGATTTAGTTAACAATTTCAAAGGTTTTATTTTTTTCTATAATAAAGCCAGTAAGTAATAGTCCCGTCAAAATCAGTCTTGCCGTTTCGAAAAATCTCGTTTTCCTCAATGTAACGCACTCAAATCATTGTGCTAGTGGATGGTTTGATTAGTATGGGGGTCGTCGAGGTGTTTAAAATGAGTTCTTACATTAAAAACAAGTATTTAAAAAATAACTTGTGAGATAGTTGGAACTTTGACCCCCAATATCTCCGTAACTAGAAGGTTCCCAGATCCATACCTGGGAAACTTCCAGAACAAAAAAAAATGATCACAATGACGGGGAGAACAAGTGCCTTTCGGCTTCGTTAAGAGGTGTTTTACACCCTTCATACTTTCATAATAATGCACTAAGTAAAAAGATGGTATTTTGAAATTTCAAATAGTCAATTTAATAAAATTTATTTGTATAGATGTATAATGGCGTACCTATATTGTAATAACCTTCAGGCATGATTTGGCTTCCACGTGACAACGAGTATTAATAGCTTCACTAGCGTCTTTATAATTTTGATTAGGCCCGCGGCTTATAGTAGACACAATTTCTTTTTAAATTAAAATACATATTTGTTACTCTGATTTAGAAGCAATTTTACTGTAAGGTGTCATGAAAATCCATTCTGTAGTTTTTGCGTAAAATACTCTTTTATAAACATCCATCCATAGTACCGATCTATCCTCACACACTTTTAGTCCAATCTTTTATGGCATTTTAACCCCCAATCTGCGGAAAAATTCCTAGTGAGCTAGGTCCCGATTCTGCTATTGCAATAGTGTCACAATTGTCTATCACTGATCTCATAATTGTTCATTTTGACAAGTTTGGTGAACTACTAATATAAAGGCGTCATTATGACTTTTCAATGGTCAACCACTGACACTCAATTGAAAGAAATGGGTTAAAATAGTAGTCTCGAACATAATGACAAATGAATGACTGACTTACGCGGTAATCTGCCAACACTTTGACAGTTCCTTTGAGAATTAGAGCCGAAATTTGCTCAATTAGCACGATTTTGTATTGCAATACATATAAACTTCTTTAAATATATAGAAATAAAAACAAACAAAACGTCAGTAAATAGTAATGTCACATTTGACTTTGACAGCTAAACAGATAAAATATGATGGAGTCGTATAGTTTCACATTTATTCGCGTTACACATCATTTAATGGTTTTTGCTATTTACGAACTTTTTACTATTTCAGATTGCTTTTATCACAAATAAATAATATGTAAAAAAATATTTAAATGAAATTTGGCATGAATAACTGTATTAATAGTATATTTTCGAAAATCATTTCTATTAAAAGGTTTTATAGTAATGGCAATACAACAATGTCATTCTTACAAAATTGCGAGACCATTGATCGAACCGCTATGATGAATTTAGCAGATTACGAACTTTTACCAAAAGGACAGTGGAGATCCCATTGTCATTCATCAACAATATGAAATCATTGATATACCATTGTGACACTATTGTAATAGCAGAATTGGGGCCCTGGATTTTTGTATACTTACACCTTAAGGTGTTGTAATAAAGATGTGAAAAATCTAAATTAATTGAAATGCTTATTGAGAAGTTAGAAGAAGTTGGTATTGCTACAAGACAATCACGTGATGATGCTGACAATTGAAAAATCAACAAATAATACTACAATTATCGTTGGCGAAGACATAGATCTATTGGTACTTCTCATTTCACGCACACAAATACTTGATCAACCCACATAATTTTTGTTTTTAAAACCAGGAAAAACATCGTTGAAACAAAAATATAGGTACTTGACTGGTAGCCTCAATAAGTATCCACATTGCAAGACAAATATTCTGTTTCTACATACCATGACAGGTTGTGATACAACTTTAGCACTTTTTGGGAGAGAAAATTTGAAAGACATGAAGACGTTTGAAACAAGACATTTCTGCAGAAATACTCCAAGAAAATTGCTCTCGGGATGTCATTGTCAATGCTGGAATACATTTTCTTCTTGCAATATACGGTGCTGCAAAATCAGAGCAATCGATTACAGATACTGTAGCTTTTCTAAACTAACAAGACAAAGTACAGCTGTGAAATTTCCTTTATTACCACCTACTTCTTCAGCAGCTCAACAGAATATTTATTGAGTATTTTTCAAGTACAAACCTGGCTAGAAAGAGAAATTGATCCAGAACAAGTGGGGTTCGGAGTTAAAAAATAATATACTACGGCCAATAACGACTTTATTACCACCAGCACTCGATGATCTACTGAACACCATATTTTGTAATTGTACGAAAGGTTGTGGTGACAATTAATGTGGATGCAAGATAATTGGATTGAGATGTTCAAAAGTTTGTGGACATTGCTTAAACGCAGAGTCAACAATAATGATGAAGATGTAGATGTAAATCTAGAAATGAGTCCACTCGACGTTTTGTCAGCAACTATTACTGATAGAGAAACTGAAGATATCGACAATGAAAAAAAAATTTACATACTAAAGTTTTGTTTTTTGACAAAATTTTTACTTATTACATAGTTCCAATAATTATGCGTAAGGGGGAAACCATGTAAATAAAACGCGCATTGCATTCTACCTCGTAGGTGGTGAGGAAACGAGTGTATATGTCACCGTAAAATTGTCAAACACGTTAGATTGTAAAATAACTAGAGATATTGTAAACTCTCAAAATATTGTCAAACGAACATACTGCTTACAATAAAACGCATTATTTTTCGGTAGATTGTAATCTATCGAAGTGAAACCGTAATATTGTCAAATGCATGCGATCTATCGCACTCGCGCAGTGGACTTCTAAGTCCACTCGCGCGGTGTGGAGGAGAGGGAGGGAAGGAGGCCCTTGCCCAATGGTAGCACTCTCATGAAAATATAATTTACCATACCTGAGAAATACCGATAAATATAACCTAACCTCGAAACACTTTATATTCCCCTAAAAAGCGTAGTCGACGGAGCTCCGCTACGCGGGGCCCCTATTTCTGAGTGCAGGGTTTAAAGGAAGAGGCGCCACGGCGCCCTCACCTTCCGCCTGACGCAGGTCCTCACCGGACACGGATGTTTCGGGAGGTACCTGCACCGAATCGGGCGGGAGGAAACGCCCGGGTGTTTCCACTGTGAGGATCGACCGGAGGACACGGTGGAGCACACGGTGGAAGTCTGCCCTGCGTGGGCGGAGCACCGCCGTGTCCTCGTAGCGGCGATCGGCGGCGGCGACCTCTCGCGTCCGGCCCTGGTTCAATCCATGGTCCGGAGCGAGACGGAATGGGAAGCCGTCACCTCCTTCTGCGAAGCAGTCATGCTGGCGAAGGAGGTGGCGGAACAAGAGAGGGAGAGAGCCTCTCTTCCCGGCCGCCGCGGGAGACGCACCGGGCGTCGGGGGCCACGTGGTGGCTACCGGCCACCGTAGATGCGGGCCTGTGGACGGTTAGCTATGGGCTAGCTAGCCGTCCGTCCGTCTAGTGACGACAGGCCGTGTCGACGGCGCGTTCGTGTTCCACGCGCGCCTCAAAGAGATGTCAGCAGAAGAGAGGGGCCCGCAAGGGCCGAAGCCTGCCGGGGTTGCGGGACTGTTCGAAAGAGATACCGCGGCCCCGGAACGTAAAGGGCGAGGAAGGAACATGGATGGGTTTTAGTCAGTAAGAGTCTGACACTCCCTCCCGCTCCGCCCAGAGTGGGAGAAGTCATTTGATGATTTCCCATCCTAAAAAAAAAAAAAAAAAAAAGGGTTTAAAGGAACCTAACTAACCTAACGTGGGGGTGCCTCAAGTCCAGATTATGGGGCAGAGATACTTCCGTCGCATGCATTTCACACCATTACGGTTTCACTTCGATAGATTACAAGATTGTAATCTAGATTGTATCTGGTTTTCGGTAGATATCGAAAAATAATGCGTTTTAATGTAAGCAGTATGTTTAGTTGACAATATTTCGGGAGTTTACAACCTCGCTAGAGAGATTAAAGACAATTTTTCGGTGACACATGCAAAAATTCAGCTCACTAGGATTTTTTCCGCAGATAAAACCTAAAATGACTGGACTATTTCACATGATCGTCATGATAAGTTTCAAAAGGCACCTTCTCCGCGAGGATTGCTTATATTTAATCAGCTCTGTTATTGTGTTTCCAGATGCCGCCTTCAGCTACGGTGGACTGCCATGTGTCTTCATCCTGCCCACCTTAGTGGCGTTTGTAGGCAGGAAAACTACCCATATTATCGTCTGTCTCTCCAGTTTCATCGGATTCATCATCTTCTACAACAGTAATGACGTCTACGGGATCCTCATAAGCGAAATCTTCCAAGGAGCCTTGACTGCTTCGTATCTCACCGTCTCACTGGCCATCATCACAGAGTATACCTCAGCTAAATACAGAGGCCTCTTCTTGACCATCAAATCTGCAACGTTATATTGGGGCATACTAGCCTCAAATGTTATAGGAACTTTCTTCCATTGGAAGAATATAGCCTTATTTGGTTTGCTATGTTCAGTGTATAGTTTGGCCACAGTGTACTTCTGGCCTGAGTCACCACTGTGGTTAGCTAATAAAGGTCGTTTTGACCAGTGCGCAAAAGCCCACAAATGGCTGAAAGGATCAAACACGGTTTCTGAAAAGGAACTTGAAAAACTCATAGCTGGCCATCAAAATGGTAAGCGAAGAATATCTTTAAGGAACAGAGTTATGGAGTCTATTAAAGTTATAGGAAAGAAAGATTTTTATAAGCCTGTGTTATTATCTTTATTATTGATGGCATTGTACATATCTTCTGGTAAATTAATTTGTACTGTATACGCTATAGATATGCTAAAGAAGATAACTAACAACGAGTCTGCCGCGTATGCTGGCATGTTAATATTAGATGCGGTGACAGTTTCAACGATGTACGTAGGATGTGCTTTGTCTAAAGCATTTAAAAGACGAAGTTTGTTACTAACTTCTTCTTCTATTGCAATTGTTTTTCTGTTTTCACTATCAGTGTACATGTATCTAGTACAATTATCAGTAGTGTCTGAAAACAAATACTTATCAATTCTATTGCTAGCAGGTTATTCAGTATCTATAAGTTGTGGACCAATGATTCTGTCTACGTGTATATGTGGTGAGTTAATATCTTTAGAGTGTAGAAGTTTATCAATGTGTGCTATTGCAGTGTGTTTTAAAATAACGAACGGTACTTTTTTAAAAACAAGTCCATACGCTTTTAAAAATTTAGGAATGCATGGTACTTTCTTATTATTTGCTTTGTCTTCAACTGTTTTCTTGGTCTTGATATATCTCTATTTACCTGAGACTAAAGATAAAAGTTTACAAGAGATTTCTGATATTATTAACGGATTGAAACCTGTAGAAGAGGCCAAGGAATTGTTACCAGTTGTGGCTCACGATGTTATTATTGTACCTAGTAATAAAAAAAATGTACGTGCATAAATTTTTGAAATTTTTTATAGTATCATTACACTTTTTAAGCAGTGGTGTAATCGTTGGACTGCCTAATCATAGGTCAAGTTCGAAGACCGACCCGCACACTAAGGAAAACATAGTGAGGAAACCACTATGCCTGAGAATTATTTGACGGCATGTAAAGCTAAGTCAGAGGCCTATGGGTGGCATATTAAATTATTTTTATAAATAAAGTATTTCTAAACTTGTAAATATTATAGAAACCTGACACTATTTGTATAATAATAGTAGTAGTATTTTTTATGGATAGAATAAACCTTTTATAATTAATCAAGTAAGCTTTGAATATAATTTTAATTTTTAATGTTGTTTTTTTTTATTCTAATTTTAATGTAGTTTTTAATTTTGATGTTAATTTATTTTATTTTTTTTTAGTTTCAATGTCTATTTGTTTTTTTTTAATAATGATTTTACTTCAATGTTAACTTTATTTTATTGGGATTGCAATGTGTAGATCAAGTTATCAGAATTAAAAATGTACCTATTTTTATTACTTTTTGAACGAAATAAAATTGAAATCAATTAGTAAACCATCAATGTAATTTTAAATGAGTAATTTACAATTTACAAAAGAATCTAATTAAATAAAAATTGTGTTAGTATAGTACAACTTTAAATCAGTGTATAAAGGGTGTAAAATACCTCTTAACGAATACGAAAGGCACTTGTTCTCCCCGTCATTGCGATCATTTTTTTTGTTCTACACCATACCTGGGAACCTTCTAGTTACGGAGATATTGGGGGTCAAAGTTACAACTTTTTGACAAGTTTTTTTTTTTAAATACAGGTTTTTATGGCAAGATTTTTACTTTAAAAACCTCCACGACCCCCGTACTATTCAATGCATCCATCAGCACAATATTTTGAGTGTGTTACATTGAGTTATACCCCAAAACGTGATTTTTAACCCAAAAAAAAGTGGTTTCCCAGCAATAATTTTTGCGTAAAGTTACTTAGTTTGATGTATAGAATGCTTGGTTGACGGCTTCGTGATGAGGTGGTTTACACCCTGTATTTTGAAACTATTATTGCATGAAATAAAAGGCTTTTAATTTTATTTATTTATTTATAAGTTTTGAATATTGCATAATGTTTAAATATTTTCCAAAACCTGACGACATTTAGTTGGCCAATTAAAAAATAGTAACGTTAACTTAAATCTGTGTTTTATTATAATTAAAGAAACAGACCTATCTTGCTACAGGCGCGTAGGTTGCAGAGGAGGGCACGCCAGCATCAATGAGAATGCACCATCTCATGTTGTCAGCACGGCGCGGCGGGTTGTGCTGGCGCTGCTGCTGCGGTTGCTTAGGCGCGGGTCATATACAAGTTGCGTATGGCGGTGGCGCGGCGCTGGCGCAGGTGCACGAGGGGCGAGGAAGTGGCGCCACTTCCTCGCCCCCCGTGCACCCGCGCCACCGCCATTCGCCATACGCCACTCGTGTTTTTCCCGCGCCTTAGAGCCTCAAGCGGCTTTAATACTGTCAACTAATTGGCAGTAACAGTTTTGAGCCGTTTGGATTCAAAACGGTCGGGTCATGGGGCCCAATGGGGAACCTCCCTGAGTGGTCGACACTTCACGTGATTCGTGGGCTGGCTCTTTCTTTGGCCAAAGAATTACCATTGCCATTCGACGTGACCATGCTGCCGGTCTTCTGGGCACGTTTCCGGAAGACAGCAAAGTGGAGGCGTCCTGTTGTTTATTTTAGTTTCTACTAGCTAATGCCCGGCTTCACCCGCGCAAAACACAAATTATAAACTAAAACCTTCAACGAGAACCACTCTATTCATTAGTGAAAACAGCATGAAAATCGGTGCAGTCGTTTTTGAGTTAATCGCGAACAAACAAACAGACGCGGCAGAGGACTTTATTCTACAATATGTAGTTATTTACACTTAAAGTACTAACGGGATCATATCCGTGATTTTCTTTGATTTCTACGAGCACCCAACCCACCAAAAAAAATCACGGATATAATCCCGTAAGTACTTAAGTGTAGTGAAAAACCGTGAAAGTCTAAAACAGTGTAGTTATTTGGTTACTTCATTTTTTTTTATTTAGTTTTAGTTAGGTATATTTATGCTATAAGTAGCTTTAATTACTCTGACTGATTTCAAAAGTTTGTGGTAGGTACAACCCCCTCACCACAATTCATTGTCCTTCATACTACGGGAAAAAAAACTAGATAACGAAATTTTTCCTAATTTATTGCCCGCGGCGATATCGCTCCGCTCGCTCGGGTCGCCGGTTCAATGCCCGGGTTATCTTTCAAAGAGAAGTGTTCCTTTTCCGTTTATTAATTAGATTTCAACGGAAATTAAGAAATGGAAAAGCGCAGTTTTTATCGTTTTTCTGGTATGTTTCTGCGAAGATCGCTAATTAAGTTCTGAGATGTTTTTTAAATGATAATTTTTAATCTTGTATGTTTGAAAGTCGTCGGAATATTGTGTTTTTAATTCAATTTTATATTAACAGAATTTTCCTTCGCCTGTTGTATGACCTTTTTCTTTACATTAGCCCATAAACCTTGTTGAAAAAAAAGACACCAAGTCTACTAGTCTTACCTAGGGACACCGTGTTACGCAGTAGGGTTCGGAGGTCAGATAGGTAGACGCTTCATGTAAAATACTGGTATGTAGCTGCATTCGGTTAGTCTGGAACCCAGCCTTAACAAAGTAGAGAAAAGGCTAAGCAGATGATGATCTACCAGGTCTTTGGGCTTATTCGTCAACTGGCGACTGTAAATCTCGCGAGTTTTCGCGAGTTGGCACCTTGCGTTTTTTTTTTATGTAGTTATCTCGCGCCACCTTGTAAATCTGCCACCTTGTAAAGCCCCGGGCAATAGTTTTTTTTATTATAGTTATTATTTAAAGATATTTTGTGGAGGTTTTAATCAGTTTTCATTTGACTGTACTTTATAACTTACGTGCGAGTTGACGACAAAAAAATAAATTTAAACCAGAAGGTGCCAACTTGCGAGCACTAGCTAGATTCACAGTCGCCAGTTGACGAATAAGCCGGCCGGACTTTGATGGGCCAAATATTCTAGTGCTAAAAAAGCACGAGGTATCTTACTAAGTTACTACCTTACTATTATTAAATCTTCTTACCTCACTACGGGAGGGTTGGAAGCAATAATTCAGTTGCAAGATTTGACCTAAACAAACAAACAAACATACATTCTAAACATTGCACATTACATGAAACAAAAAATTAAAACAAAACAGTGCGTCGAAAACTCATGTGACGTCACATTTGAGTACATTTTTTACTGGAAAGAGACGCCGCAAACCCCAGTCATGATCTTTGGCATGTTTTATCTTCTTCAATTTGTATTATTAATTTGATACTTAAATATAAAAATATTGCATAAGTACGTGTTTTTACGTACTTGTGCAATATTTTTTGATAATCTAACTGACGGACTTGGATGCTGACACTGTAAGTATACTTCTGCTTAACTCTTCGGGAAGACTTGTGTGATGATAAAAAATGTTTTTTTTTTTAAATAGGTAGGTTTTTACAAACAGTTTTTTTTTTAAACTAGGTGGGGCCGGTGTTTTGTACTCTGTGAAGAAACAGCCGAAACAAACTCAGAGGTCATAGTCTCTTTTACAGTCCAGACATTCTTGCTTAATTCACATGAGGACTATGCCGATTAGTGTCTGAGATGGTCTTTTGAAGAAAGAACCACACAGGTTTGATTGGACCTGTCCTGTCAGTGCAAGCATTTGTCAGTTATCGTGCACCTCGACTTTCAATCTCAAGGAGCTCAACAAAACGACGAACAATACCAGAAAAAGGACATTTGGGTAGGTCGCCGTATGGATGTTCTGACAAAGTCATAATTGGATAGTCCCCTGACCTCAGCAGCTATGTAACTGAATTCCACCCACCAATATCTAAAACGTCAGACCAAATTACTTTTAATTGATGAAAGAAATCACATGATGAACCGATATTTATCATGTACTATGTGTCGTTTGTTAATTGTGCAGAAGTTAGTTATGATTTGATGCGTGTCTTCATTGCTGTAACGAGTCTAATGTTGATCGCTATCGATTTCAAACGGTCTGTTCTTAGTTCGGGTATTTTTGATTGGGTAAGTGTTTAAGATTTTTCACTTAAATTTTTAACATTACTAGTAAAAATGTACTGTGTTGCCACGATTCCATCATCAGACTTTGTTTCCTGTATAAACGGATGCAACTGAATACCAGATTTTTACATGGAGCAAGTGCCTATCTGGCTTTGACAACCCAGTTAGTGCTGGGTAATATCCCTTGGTAACTGGTAGTCACAATTTCGAGCCACTATGACTGCCTGTAACGACTGTCAGATTTACAAATGAAAGCAGGGACCAACGGCTTAACCTGCTTTACGAGGCCCAGAGGATGCACGGTATGTAACGTGTGGTCACCCATCCACAGACCAATCTAGAAAACTCGTCTTAACCTGATACAAGACTCTATGGGCTATTAATAAGCAATACCATAGGCATTTACACTGGGGATCATACATGTCGCCACGACAGACCGTTTAAATGTGGAAAACTCATTCATATCATATAAAATTTGGGTATAAATAAACGGTGTTTAGTGTGATGATTATGTTGTTTTCAAAAATGTGGGTATGTGCGTTATCAAAATAGCGAAAAATAGATGTATGAGTGACTCGCAGAGCAGAGAAGGATGGCAGAAGAAAAGAGAGGCCTACACCCAACAGTGGGAGATTCCAAATTGAAATTATAAACGGTGACAGGATTACCAAATAACTGACTCCCGAACCAGGAGCAATCCTCAGGCCCACTATCAATAAACCGCCACGCGACACCAACGTGTCACTGATGCATTTTCTATTATTAGATCCAGTTCATCAGATCCTATCAACGAGGTATTGACCATCGCTAAATATAGCGGTGATGGCATACGCGTTATTCAATGAATCGATTGCTCCTGAATGGGGTTGTGACTCCGCGTGATTCCTGAACGATTTATAATGGTCATTTAAATATGAGCTGGTATGTGGGACGGAGTTGTGTTTTAGAGATGTTTTATGTTAGAAATCGGAGGGCCTGAACGTAGTGATATCTTTTTAGCAATAACTATGATGGAAGAGTCAAAATCTATTGGATTCTAATATGCTACCGGTACTGATTTTTTAGTTGAATTTATATTTGTTATCTTTGCTTTTTAAAACTTGAATTGCTGTATACTACACAATACGTCAGTTTTTTAACTTTTAAGCCAATCTATACATACATTCAGCGTTGCTTAGTTTTTATTTAACAATATTTACATGCTGAGTTATACAGGGTGTAAACCACCTTATCACAAAGCCGTTAACTAAGCATTCTGTACATTAAACTAAATAACTTTTACATATTTTAATATTGCTAGGAAATAACTTTTTTCTTTGAGGTTATAAAATCATATTTTGTGGTAGAACTCAATGTAACGCACTTAAAACATTGAATAGTACGGCGGAGGTACCGCCGTACTATTCAATCCACCCATCAGCACCATTACCACACACCACATCATTAAAAGTCAAAATCTTACAAAAAAAACTTGTACTTATTAAAAAAAAACTTTTCTAAAAGTTGTAACTTTGACCCCCCATATCTCCGTAACTAGAAGGTTCCCAAGTATGGTGTAGAACAGCTTAGCTTTCGGCTTCATGAAGAGGTGTTTTACACCCAAGCGTAGTAAGCGGAATATGTAAAACCTACGTACCATATGTCACGTAAATAAAGACTATTCTATCCATTCGTATTCGATAGGAGCAGCGGTGGCCTAGTGGTAGCGGCCACGACTTACGTGCACGTAAGTCGTGGGTTCAAAACCAGGCAGGCGCATTATTTTGTGTAATTTAATTTCATCACCGCTGCTCTCAAAAGGGTGAAAGAAAACATACAAGGAAACTGCTACATGTAAGGAAACCAGCATTTCATATAACCAAAAAAAATCGAAGACATGTGACATCTACCAAACCGCACTGGGCCCGCGTGTTGGATTATAGCCCATTCCCTCTGATTAAGAGGACACCTGTCTCCAAGCAGTGGGGATGATGATGATGAATCGTGTTTTATTTTTCGTATGGTCCAGTGCGTTATCTGGTGTGTCAGTGTATTTATGCCACCCATGGGTCATTAGGCTTGGTTATACATGCGGTTTAGAAATATCTTTCAGGCATGCTGGTTTCGTTTCCTCACGATTACTTTCACCGATGCAAGTGATCAATATACAGATCGCACATGAATCCGAAAAAACAGTGGTCTTGGAATGAATTGGAAATCTGACGGACACATCATTATGCTACCCATGCTTAACGCCAATCGTCCACCTGTCTGAATAATTGGATTGTGTTACTGCTTGAACAAAATTACATTCTGTCAGCCATAACAATGTACATTTTAATTCAGGTTCTGAAATCGAATAAAACATTTATCATAGAAGAGCGATTTTGTGTAACATCGGATATAGCATTAAACGCCTGAACTTATTTTGATGTGAAGAAGCCTATTCATACGGATTAACGTGATTAATTCATAAGGCACATTTTATAGGCATCGTGTTACGTTTCATTTATATAGTGTAGGTGACAAAGGAAACAACTCATTCATGACTACTTTTAATGATAAATGAAATTTGTTTTCTATAAGTTAGTTCAATACAAACACTTTGGCTCGAATATACTTGATTGCTCCGTGTTTCCCATAGGCTGCTCTGAAAAGAAACACCAAGTCAAACTCGGAGTTATCAGGGTCACATTCTCTATTGAAGTCCAGATATAAGCTTGGCCAAGTCACATGGAGACCCTACAGATTAGTTTGAGATAGTAATTTGCGAAAACCATACAATATTTGAATGGACCATTCCACTCACATTCAGCATGTATCAGTAATCTTGCAGCTAAACGCAGAATTTTGATGAATGTATGAACCATTTAGCATAATCATCTCTTCTTGAATTGGTTATGTGGGGCTTGCACCCACTAAAAAACCCTGGCCGCTTATTGTCAACGACAACGGGGATCTGCTTTATTACATATCCATGCATCCTTTTTTTGTTTCCCACAAATTCTCAACGTTTTTACAAAACACTTCTGGCACAAAAAAATCAGCCGATGATCAAACTAATTTTGAACTGGGTCACAAATAAAACATAGTTTGCCACTATGTTCACACACCAATTATATCGTGTTTGGTCTCTGAGTCATATCAATTGATTTAGAGCTAAATAATTCGATTGATGCCTCTATGGATGTATGGGAACGGGGAGACGATTCAAGGACATTATTTGGTGTAAATTTTATAGGTTTTATTTTTATTGTTTTAGTGCGGTCGTTATTTTTGGCTTGAAGTGTTTTTATTGGATATTTTTGAACACTTGTAATGTAGCTGACATGTATGGTTATTTCCTTGAAATTGAAGATTAACGACAGTCTATTTATATTTCTACAGACGAAAGATACTCGAAAGTAATCGTTCAATTTTATTGGCATGGAAAAGTATCCATTTTACCTTTGGCATAAGTACTCTGTTTGTTTAAAATTTATATAAAATTTTACTGAACTACAGATAGAAACAAAGTCGATTTGTCTATGAATAAAGTGACCGGTTTGTGACGCGAATAGGATATTTCCAGCTAACTTATAATCGCTGGTAGCTACGAGACGTAGGCATATTAACTGACAGTTATCGGTAACTAAGATATAGAAAACGGGTATTAGCTGGCATCTACCTATTAGCTTTTCGTACGATACACGGACAATACAGTTCTGAGGACCAACTTTATAATAAACTAGCGGACGTCCCGCGGTTTCACCCGCATAGTTCCCGTTCCCGTGGGAGTACGGGGATAAAATATATCCTATGTTACTCGTGGATAATGTAGCTTTCGAATGGTGAAAGAATTTTTAAAAACGGTCCAGTAGTTTTTAAGCCTAGGTATTCATTACAACCAAACAAACAAACAAACAAAGTTTTCCTCTTTATAATATTATTAGTGTAGATACACAATCACATTAGATGTCACTTTCATAAATAAAAACAGGAATTATTTGTGGCATAATGATATATCATAAACATTATGAGTTCCAAAATAAGTTCGTTAAAAAGTGAACTTTTAAAAGTTGCTAAGTGTTTGAAACAAATACTAGAAAACCTGCTTTCCGTTTTCAAATAAAACTTGAGCAAAATTACTGCAAATCTCATTGAAAGTTCTAACAAAAAATCAGGTAAGAACCGCAAAAAGCTATGCCCCGGGTGAGGATCGAACTCACGACCTTAAGATTATGAGACTTACGCGCTGCCTACTGCGCTACCGAGGCTACGGGAGAGGGAGGCGAAATTAGCCACTAGTTCGTGACGTCATTCGATTTTTATCAGTCAGAGTTTTTTGAAAAATGTGGGACATTGTTATCAAGTTTCAGTAATTGTAATGGCTTTCTTGAATAAAATTTTGTATAGAAACGTACATTGCAACAGTAGGTTTCTATATTATGATACCCTACCTGGTCTTTATACCAACCTACAATAAAAATAGGCAAAACATAAACTACGTCAGTCGAAAAAAAACTTCAAAAATTTTGTTAACTAGCTAAATAACAGCATCCAAGACAATAACTTTTAATGATTATAAATCTCATTTTTTTAACAAAAATTGAAACAGGAAAGAAAAACACAAAAATAATAACTCAACACCGTTTTAAAATATCAAAATTGCACAAAAAAAGGCTAAAATGTCATGTAAAATTTGTACGGTCACCGCACATGCACGCCCGGCGTCGAACCGCAACTATTGGTGGACGGGTGCAATTGACAGCACACCTCAATTTATGGCCCTACTGTCTACCGGGCTAGGCCATGGAATGGCCTCGCTGGATGAGGCCTGGATTGGAAATTGGAAATGAATATTAAAAATGTCTTGTTTTTGATAGTTTTTATAAAATTATTAAATTTCCTCGTGTTCTGATAAAGTTGAAAGAAAATAAGCTGTTTTATGGGATCGCTTTGATATAAATTAGAAAATTAGCAATTTAATAATTTGCAAGGTAATCAGTTACTTACCTAATTCAAAGTTTTGAACATTGTATTGAATTATGTTTAGTTACATGAATTTTGTCATGAATTTTGTCTTGTCAGGCCTGTTGGTCTAGTGGTTAGTGACCCTGACTGCTATGCCGGAGGTCGTGGGTTCGATTCCCACCCAGGACAAATGTTTGTGTGATGAGCACGATCATTTGTTCTGTGTCTGGGTGTAATTTATCTATAATATGTATGTATTTAGAAATATTTATGTATGTTTATCAGTTGTCTAGTACCCATAACACAAGCTCTGCTTAGCTTGGGACTAGATGGCGTTGTGTGATAGTTGTGGAATATTATTATATTATTATTATTATTAATTTTGGTCTGGTAGATTTCTAGCAGGCTGAAGTTAGGAACTTCAGCCTGCTGGAAATCTTCCAGACTGAACATAGGAGCATGAAAAATAGTCTTCGGTTTGAAAGCTTCATTGGTACCTACTGGAAATAAACAAAGAATTTTCTGTTCCAAGAGAACAATGTATTTAAAATATAAGCAACTAACGGCCGTTTTCTGTCACTTACTTACGTATAACTGTCAGTTAATATGCCTACTTCTCGTAACTATCGGTTTTTATAAAACAAGCTAGCTTGAAATATCCTATCCGCGTTACCTACCTACTTGTCCCTTGATTCATAGAAAAATCAAAGAAAGCTTTTCTGTAACGTTTTTTTTACCTTTAGTAAGTGTCAAACAGACAGAGATAGCAACCTTCCGTTATCTGTTAGTAAGTTACTGAAAATGGCCGTAAATCTATAACCAACGTAGTTACTTTTGTTACATTTGGACAAAAAATATATGTGTACCAACAAAAAGAAAAAAATGTGTTTATAACGTAATTCAGAAAATGTAGGTAACATTGAATGACAAGTAATCTTTTTCCAGTTAATTAGTGTAATTAGTACAAATTATTAAAAAAATACCAACTCATTTGCCGTATCCAGCATCCCTATGAGCGACAACAGAGGCAGTATTTAATTAATTCTCCCATTGGAATAGTGTGAATTCTGACTGCAACTGAAGTCCTCGGTTATTTTGTTTTGTCGTTTTAATTAATGCCTAGTCGCGTATCGGGGGTAAGCTATAAATAGATTATAGTGTAGCTGACTAGTGGGTAACTATCTTTACAGTTAGGTAGGTTTTGAAGTAAGATTGGCTAGAGTATATTGGTACAGTAAATACAGTTTGTAAACATATTTGTTATAATCTAGATTAGTACATCATCAGCTTAATAATGTTCCCACTGCTGGGACACAGGTCTCCACTCCTAATTCCCTCTCTTAGAGTGGAGACCTGTGTGGTCTCCACTCTAGGAGAGGGAATTGGACAATCAGTGATAATTATTTTTGTTTTAATTTGACTAATATTATTTTAATGTGGGATTTTATACTGTTATTATTTTAAAATTACGAAAGTTTAGTTCTATCCGTAGTTACCTAATTCAACATTTTTAATAGACAGTTTCATCTAGGTATTTGTAAAAAAGGAGTTTTTATAAATCTACTCACTAGCATTAAAGTATATGGTTCAAAGCTCTATCGATGCCCAGGTTCTTAGCGTTATCATAATCTGCATAGCCTTTTCCCATCTATGTAAGGGTTGGCATCCAATCTAACCCCGATGCATCTGAATTTTACATGGAGCGACTGCCTATAACCCACAACCCAGATATTACTGCGTAATACGATATCCCTTGGTAAGACTGAGGAAAACCGATTATAATGGATGGTTAACCGTCCAAGGAACAGTAATAATACCAATTCTTCCGGGATGTAAGGGAGTACGCGGCTACAGAGGCTTTACTCTCTAAAGCTTCGTCCGTATATTCGGATCCATCCGTCTCTCTCACTCGCACTCATCTGCAGACGTGCGCGATAGAGACGGATAGATCCAAATAAACGGACGAATCGTTAGGGAGTAGGGCCTCAGACACGCGAAGGGGAAACCCCGCGCGAACAGCAGTCGGACGCGAACTCACTGACAGTCCCCTGTGCAGAGCGTGCATGGAGGCGGAGGAGACGGTGGCGTATGTGTTCCTTAAGTGCATAGGCGTTACCAAGATTCGCGAGGAGACCCTGGGAACGCCAAGATCACTTGCGGATGCCCTGAGGAGACCGGGAAGATTGATCTGCTTCTGGAGGGAGGTGGGCTGGTTGGAGTAACCAGCCGCCATGGCTCAAACACAATGGTCCACCTCAAGGACTAAGAGCGGAAACCTAAACCCCATGATAGAAATACCAATTCTTGGCGTAATGTCTTGGTAACTTTTTCTGGCAACTACCGGTTTTTGCAAAAACTATAAGAAGATATGTGCCTAATGCAAAAGGAAAGGGAAATTACGAAAAGACATCGGCATGAATCATAACATACAGGCTGTAAATCACCTCATCACGAAGCATTCTGTACATCAAACTAAGTAACTTTACGCAAAAATTATTGCTGGGAAACAACTTTTTTTTTTGGGGTAAAAAATCACGTTTTGGGGTATAACTCAATGTAACGCACTCAAAACATTGTGCTGATGGATGGATTGAATAGTACGTGGTTTGTGGAGATACTTAAAGTAAAAATCTTGCAATAAAAACTTGTATTTAAAAAAAACTCGTCAAAAAGTTGTTACTTTGACCCCCAATATCTCCGTAAATAGAAGGTACCCAGGTATGGTGTAGAACCAAAAAAATATCGCAATGACGGGGAGAACAAGCGCCTTTCGGCTTCGTTAAGAGGTGTTTTACACCCTATATATATGTACATTGACTCTTATCTCTATGTACCTACAAATACTTGATACTCTCTCATTCCAAAACTTGGGCAATATTTTTCCGTTATCGTCCAAAAATAATTTATAAGTAATTTAATTAATGAACCACCCTCTAGCTATCTATCTTCAAGCCAAATAAAAAAAGGTTCTCAGCAGAATCCGCGAATGAATAAATCATTAGCTAAGATAACCAACAAAATAATTAGGTATGATGGCGAACAGCGCCTTTTTTCTTAATTAAAAATAAATATCAAATGAAGACGTAATCAGGAGGATGGGAGTTCGATTCGCTGGGAAATTAAAATGGCAGGTGCGAACTTTTTTTTTGGGTTTTGGAAGTTCCGTAGGTTTTTATTACAGGTTTAGGAAACTAAGGTTTACCTTTAACGATAGAATAACTCCGGTCATAACTTACGTCCATGTTTACCGAAAAGATAACGGTTACACATGAATCACTAATCAGAATCCTTATTTCCTTTCTGTTTTCCTTTATTCTAGGAACAAATGTTTTTTTATTTACACATGTTTAGATACTAAAATGTACATTGATGCTCGTATACCTACCTATAAGATTGGCAAAATTTAAATATACAAAATTATCATATATCTCATATATGAAACCAAATTCACAAGATTGGAAAGGTTGCTTATTTCAGAGAATTGCTTGCTTGACTTGCATGTATGATAATGTTCAATCAAACTGTAGCTAGACTAATATTCGGACAAAACCAAAACTCAATGATCTTAACAAATAAGTTACCCATAAATCCCACCCCTTAATAAAAAGTAACGCGCTAAGAAAAGCGTCCCCAATCAAACAATTTTTTTTTTGTCTAGCTGAACCCTAAAAATAAAATCGCACCTAAGGCGAGTCGCCATTTTGAAATCGATTTTTCATTAAGAACACTAACGAACTTAGGGTGGATTGAGATGCTGTATTTTTATCTTAATTTTCATCTGTAAACACAAACAGACTTGATATTGAAGATGGTGTTTATTACGGAAGAAGGGTCACTTCAAATGTTTACTTTATTAAATAAAAACACTTCAACAAGCTGAAAAATATTAAACTAAAATGCAAGAAAACTATCCGTTACAGGTATTCAGTGGTCCGAAAGACTGACAACTGAAAATGTATCAAGGGGATACTTACATCTTGATAAAACTGGTCAACCCAGTCAGTACTAACTGGGTTGTGCAGATCAAATAGGCAGTCGTTTCATGCTAATAAACCCTGTGCCTACGCTGCATCCGGTTAGACCCTAGCATAGTTGGGAAAAGGCTATGCAGATGATGGTGCTAGAGAACTATCCCCATTATAAAAGTGCTCGCTGGTGTCTGTTAGGGGTTCAACACTTTACCATGAAACTGGTATACAATGCCCTAATCCAAAATGTTTTGGTCTACGGATCTCTTCATGTGATTCCATTCAACAAATGTGCTGCCCCGTGACTGCTGGGCATGAGGTCCAGGGTTCAATACCCAGGCCGGGCAAAATGTTATTGGGTTTTTCCATCAGGAATTTTGCAGTAGCAGCCAGAGTCTGGATTTGCGCCCAGTTGATGAAGGTTGAGTTCGTGTTTTCTATGGGCATCATTTTTTTTTTCATTTTCCTAGCCTTTTCCCAACTATGTTGGGGTCGGCTTCCAGTCTAATCGGATGCAGCTAAATACCAGTATTTCACATGGAGCGACTGCCTACCTGACCTCCACAACCCAGTTAATACTGGGTAATACGATACCACTTGGTAAGACTGGTTGTCAGACTTTTTAGGCCACTGACTACCTGTAACGACTGCCAAAGACGGACAAATGACAGCCGGGACCAACAGCTTAACGTGATTTCCGAGGCACGGAAGAAACTCGGTATGTAAGGACGCCCATCCACAGACCAACCTAGGTAAGCACGGTTTAACCTAAAGATCTGCCTGAGCGGCTGTTATTATTTATCAGTATCAGGCGAAGCAAAATAGGGGATAATCCTAAAAAAATCATTAGTCCGTCAGATACCTAGATTTCCAAAAAATATTGGACTAATATTTTTTATCTTTTCTCCTAATAAAACAAAAAATGAAGACCATTCTGTGCGTCGAAAACTTGAGTGACATCATATGTAGGTAGGTACAATTTGTACTAGTTTTACCCACAAGTGACGTCACAAGCCCCCACTCATGATCTTTGATGCGTTTTACCTTCGTCAATATTTATTGGTGTGAAAAAACAAAAAATACGTTTCCAATATTTTTAGACAATCTTACTGACAGACAAAATAGAATCGTAGTTTTTTTTAGTCAGGAGCATCTCCTATTATAGATGATTATATTTTTTTAAAGTTCTCAGTCGAAAGTGAAGTAGAAATAACTACGCATAAGACTCTTTTCAGACCATTTTTGTAAAATAACAAGCATAAATTCTTCTACAAAACCCAGTTATTATTGCAACATTTTGTCGTCTAAATTAGAGCATAAAATTTTAACATGTCGGGGAGAGTCTGGGGGTACACTAGTGAAGTGAATCAGATATGAATCTTTAATTTTCCAAATTTATTAAAACGCTAAGCGAACTCTGCGTTCAAACAGCAATATTTTTAACGACGGAGGTTAGGTCTAGTGATGTGCTTACTGGATGGGAAAACTATCGATATTTTTACGAACATTGTAGCTTCTTTCACAGTTTATTTTAAGAAAATGTAATGTTTTCTTTAACAAAATAAGTATTTGAAACTAATTTAAAAAAGAATAACGGAAACTGTTTGAAAGTAAGTTCATAGTTATTTTCATGTTTTCGTAGGTTTTTTTTAGTCTTCCGCAATAAGGTAAGGATTTTCTAGCAAGATAGCTATTGTATTTGATGAGCTATTGCCCAACGGTTGTTGCCCGATTTTGCTGTTAATCACGAGAATAACTCTGATAATATCGGTATTATATTTCAGGATAGGATGTGGTACTGGTGTGTTAATGAATACTATGGCGACATACAGATGTCGCCATAGTATTCATTCACCCACTCTTACAGACGCGTGCAAATATTCCAATTGAAAGTAAAACATCGTGAATGAAACAAATTGATTGCTAATAACAAAAGCTTGCTCATCGATAAAAGCAAAAGTCACGTATACGATGACTGCATCGGTCATTCATTCAGCGTCACCCAATTATATATTACCAAAACTTGGACGGCGCCACACAATTAAAAAACAATAAATGCCAATAAAACGATGACACTATATGGCATGGAGATCACGAGATAGACGAATGGAGTGCTACAACGCGTTAAAATGTAATTGATTGGTAACTGATTGGTAAACACTCGCCAAATGACCTGTCAAACCGAACACATTTAAATTAGATCTTTTCAGTTAAGTAAAAATTAATTAACTATTTTTTTTTTAATTTGATTTCAATTACCTAATACCTTTTAAATTTGCATAAATATCTTTGTAGGTCCACCATAAATGTTAAACGATTGTTAGCGTTGTACAGAACAATGTTTTCTAAGTAAGTAATAAATATTTGCGATACTATGTAAAAAAAAATCTGATTTACCAATTTGCATAAATATCTTTATAGGTCCACCAGAAATGTTAAACGATTGTTAGCGTTGTACAGAACAATGTTTTCTAAGTAAGTAATAAATATTTGCGATACTATGTAAAAAAAAATCTGATTTACCATTTCATTTAGAGGATACAAATTATTATATCATAGTTACTGTTTATTCTATTATAAAAGACAAACAGAACCACAGTTGTCAGACGTACATAAACATGCTACAATCAGTAGACAGCATTGGCACTCCATTTTCTTCTTATTCCGTGTTCTATAGCGAATGCATACAAATTGATATGTGCACAATAGTATCGGATCAATTCAGAATGACATCACCACGCTATGCAAACTGTTACATATACGTAGTGATTCAATTATTCTATATTTATGTCAAATTGATTGCTCACACGGCCGAGTCGTGATAAATTTTGAATTAGCTCGGCGTTTATTGAATGGTAAATGGTTGTTTGAGATAGTTGGTATTTTCCACCTGAATAATTATAATTATAAGGTGAACGAATAAACGTAAACATTTTTTCTTAATAAACAGTTATTGGTTAGGTTTTATGGTAAAAATTATCATTTTCATTTATAATTATGTACTTTAGTTTGTCTTAAAGGCTAATGTATCTTTCATTGAAAAGATTATATAAGTTACCATACTGTGAAGAAATAAAATGAGGTAGATGCTCGTTTTCGATGTTTCTGCCAGTCATAATTGAAACATCAACTTACGTAAGTTTGATTCCATCCTTATAACACTACATACCAATCAAAAAAACATTTAACAAAAATTATAGTGCAGCATTATAATTCACAGAAAAAATATCGACATAGCATTCCCCCATCCCTACAGTTGGTACGCGATAGGAAATTAAAATTTTCCTCTTCATTTAAAAAGAAGCAGTGCCCCAGGCTAACTCCTTAATGCGGTTCTACATCTATTTCAGAATATACTTTAATACCCATCGATGTAGTCCTTGCTTTATGTACGTATAGCGTTTATCATAGTCTGTGTGGGTTATAGCCTCTTTTGAGATTTATTTCCTCTAAGTTTTAAATATGGAAGAGTCATTGTAGTTTGTCAATGGTGTAGCAAATGTAGAGTAGCTTTTCAAGATGTTGGTTTATCTCTGAGTGTGGTTAAATAAGCTGATCTCTATGCCTGTAGGAAATAGAGGAGCTTATGATTAAATAATAACAGCCGTTCGATTTGATCTTTAGGTTAAGCCATGCTTGCCTAGATTGGTCTGTGGATGGGTGAGTTTCCTCCGTGCCTCGGAAAGCACGTTAAGCTGTTGGTCCCGGCTGTCATTTGTCCATCTTTGGCAGTCATTACAGGTAGTCAGTGGCCCAAAAAGTCTGACAACCAGTCTTACCAAGTGGTATTGTATTACCCAGTTTTAACTGGGTTGTGGAGGTCAGATAGGCTGTCGCTCCATGTACAATACTGGTATTCAGCTGCATCCGGTTAGACTGGAAGCCGACCCCGACATAGTTGGGAAAAGGTTAGGCAGTTGATGATGCCTGTAGGAACTATGATTATCTTCTCCTTTTGGTGCCATTTCATATTGCGATACTCTCAAGGTATCCACGATGGTAGCGTTGAAGTCGCATTGACTGCAAATTTTGAAGCACAGAGGGCATGAATAGACGATGAGTAAAGGCATAGTCCACGAAGGAACTACGTTGAAAACATGTGAACACTGAGCCAATACTACTCTAAAAATGATGAAGAAAATATCGTGAAGAAAAAGGTATGTCCTGGAAGCAAAAAACGCAGCCATGTGACATTCAACAACCTACAGTGGTCCCTTGTGGCGGATTATGGTGAACTTGTTGTCACAGAGAGCAGGTTTGAGGAAAAATACAGATCATAATAATAACGGAGACATAACAATAATAACGAGGAGCAAAACATACACAAAAAAACAAATAAACACACAATTTTAAAGTCTCAGCAAAAGCTCTAAGACCAGACGAAAACTTAAACATAATTCAAGCATACAATTTTAGCCGAAAAAACGAATTCAAACGGTCTTTGCTGAACGAAACTTAAAAAACCATGCGTCTAGATCGTTTCAGACCTTAGCTTTTGAGGAAGAAGGTTTAATTTTCAGTGCTAAGCGAAGTTTCTTTGAAAATGTACTTCAAGGTTCCATTAATTTCTTGCAAGCCGTTTTACGTTTTCAATACCAGACCTGCATACGAGTTTATTATAAGTTGGGGAAGTCGAAGTTGTAGACTTGTCGTCGCAATTTCTGTGGGTTGTTGTGTTTGAATATTGGTGAAATGTTGGAGAAACTATACAGGTTTGGTATATTATAAAATCACGAGAAGAGTTAGGCAGAGTTGTACTCATTAGTATACTGTACCCACATTTCGCCAGATATTTTTAAGTTCTATGTAATAGGGAGCGTGCCTAATGCCATCAACGGGCACAAATCCGGACGTCGTAGCTGCTACTGGGAAAATCCTGAAGGAAAATCTAATATTTACCACCTTGTCCGACCTCACCAGGGCTGGGAACAGGGTCCGAGCTGCCGGTGGTCAGGGCTCTCGAGAAGGAACCTCGGATCCGTCGAATATGTCTTGTGTCCAAAAGTACTGCTTTCTGAATTAAGCCCTTGATCCTGCTGCCAAGCGAGAGTCTCCCAAGATATTGGTCGAGACTGTTATGCCGCTAATTAATTGTTAGTAACTCTGACATTTTATAGTATCAGGTATTATGTGTGTAGTATTTTATAAATCCTTGTAGTATATTAAATCAAATTATTCTCTGATTTTCAGTAATGACACCTACCACTGCTTGTCTCTGCATCACCTAATGGTTGACTTGAAGAAAATGCCTAGATGGCATTAAGTCCGCCTCTGTACTTTGTGCTTGGAGTGTTAAATAAATAAATATATACTACCACTACATAATCAATGTTTAAGTACCTTGAGAGATTTGTATTGACTAACTATACATCATTGATTATTGTAATTTAGGGTTCCGCAGTCTAAATCGAAGTTGCAGGACGGTTCAGTAGGTGTCGGAGCGACGCGCGCGGTTGATTGAAGTTCGCTCGCTCCATTGCTTCCGTAAGTGAAGACAGTACGAGGATTGTAACGAGTGGATGATATCCTCCCTCTATTTAATTTTAACAAGAGCAGTAGCATAACCTGAGATATGCAAAATTGGTTTTATACGTAGGAAGTTTCTCCTAACATTAATAAAACACCAGGCCTAGAGAAGTGAACCATTGAATGTACTTATATTCAAATGTTGACGAAATGGGATTGAATGTATGAAGATCAAAATTGTTAAGAAATGAGACTTTTGTGATGCTACGAGTATTTCTTGAAATGGGAAAGTTACGAGATGGGACGCAGCCAAATCAAGTCATTCCGCAGCCAATCAACTAATTTTGTCAAGAAAGTAATACAAAATTATTGTTTTACTACTGTTTGAATGTTTTGTACCCCTGTAATTGGTACTTACGTAAGAAACATAACCTGCGTAAGTACCTATTTTAAAGAAATAATAAAAAAACCTATTTTGTGACACTAATCGCTACCTAAAGGTGGGCTATCTTATTTTTGGCACTTTGACTGGTACAGAATGACAGATGTGATTTAAAACGATCAATATAATTACAAGATTGCCTGTGTACTAAATTTCATCCAAATCTGGTCAGTCGTTTCGCGTGAAAGATTGACAAACACACCTTATGCCCGCGGCTCCGCCCGCGTTGAGAAAATTATGATTATAGTACGGTCGAACGAGCTATTTGGTTTACATTTTAAAATGTAAGTTATTTGAAAATGACAACCCGAATGGCGTAGCGGTAGTAAGGTTACTTTACGTTATTAGGGTCCAGGGTTCGAATCCCGCCGGGGTTGCGGGCCTGTTCGAAAGAGATACCGCGGCCCCGGAACTGCGGAACATAAAGGGCGAGGAAGGAACATGGATGGGTTTTAGTCAGTAAAAGTCTGACACTCTCTCCCGCGCCGCCCAGAGTGGGACAAGTCACTTGATGATTTCCCATCCGAAAAAAAAAAAAATTAGGTAGGAGCAAATGTTTGTGTGATGAGCATGGACATTTGTTTCCGAGTCATGGATGTTTATATGTATAATAAGTATGTATTTACAAACAAAAAAGTGTATAACTGTATAATATAGTATATCACCTATCTGGTGTTCACGACACAAGCCTTACTTAGTGTGGCACTAGATGGCGCTGTGTGTAATTTCTAGCAATGCTTATAAAAAAAAAATGGTGGGTTAAACTGTAAACCAAATAGTTTGTTCGACCCTACATTTTCTAAAGAATCTTTGGGTTAGTACATCAAATCTTTAAAATCTCTTTGAAAATAACAGCAAATTAGGCATGATTAGGCATAATAAAGGGCTATATACCCGCTCTATAGATATCTACCTCCCGAAGACAAGCATCTTGGCAGATAATTTGATTTGTATTTAATTAAACAATGACATCGATTCGTGACGGAGGCACCTCGAAGCCTGCCTACCCCTATCGGAATTCTCGTTTAGACTGATGGAGGTCCGTGTAGTTTGTCTGTTTGTTTACGTTAGATATTGAAATTAGGTGTCGATTGAATTTGTGGGATATTTTGTGTTTTGGGGTGCGTTATTGCCTCCGATTTAATGTTGTGTTGTGTCGAAATAGTGATAATTTTACTTAAATTCACAATCGAAAAGCAATTTGACATACATGCAAAAATATTAATTAACTTTTCTAACGCTGTTCTACTTTGTCGTTGTGTTTAGTGCCGAACGTGTCAGAGTTTTATGCCACCCATATGGGCCTCTGACATCATCATCATCATTTCAGCCGAAACGCGTCCACTGCTAGACATAGACCTCCCCCAAGTGTCACCACATTGACCGGTCCCGTGCGACTCGCATCCAGCGTATTCCCGCAGCCCTCACCAGATCATCTATCCACCTAGTGGGAGGCCTTTAAAACCCATCCATGTCCCTCCAACACAATGTCTTCCGGTTCGCGGTCGTCACTCCAGAACTTTTCGGCCCCATCGTCATCCGTTCTGCGAGCAATGTGCCCTGCCCATTGTCACTTAAGTTTGGCAAGTGTTCGTGCTCTTTCAGTAACTTTGGTTCTCTTGTGGATGTCTTCATTTCTGATTCGATCACGCAAGGAAACTCCGAGCATAGCCCTCTCCATTGCCCTTTAGGTGACTTTAAGCCTTCTGATGAGACCCATTGTGAGAGACCACGTTTCGGTTCCGAATGTAATCACTGGCAACACACACTGGTCATAGACTTTCGTTTTGAGACACTGCCTCTGACATGCCGTCGAGAAATATCTCTCAGGCATGTTGGTTTCCTCACGATGTTTTCCTTCACCGAAACAAGTGATAATTACACATTATAAAACATATGAAAACGGGTATTTTTCGCGATAAATACCCGTTTTCATATGTTTTATAAGTGATAATTGTACAAAAAACATATGAATCCGAAAACTCAGAGGTTCTAACTTAAGACCCATGACTTGACAGTCCGATGTTCACACCACCAGGCTATCACTGCTATTACCCATCCACGGACCAACCTAGGCAAACGTGGCTTAACCTGAAGATTGACCCGAGCGGCTGTTATTATTTAACCATGAGCTCATAGCGAGCGTAAGTTTGTCAACGAAAACTATAGTAAAATAAAACAAATAAACACAGTACCTATATTTTATCTCATCATCGAATTATTTCCACCTGTTTTCCTTCACTTGCAACTAAACCGCCTTATGACAAAAACAACACTACCCTAATAAAGTATACCCCACTAAGCCAGAGCTCTGCTTACCCCTAAATCATATATTAGCGGCAAAATGAGACTAATGCGAGACTTATAATCAAAGAAAGAAATTTCTGGCTAGCCACACGTGATAGTAAGGAAGCGGTTTTAGTGGAAACTTAGAGCGGCAAGCGATTTGTAAAAAGAAAATGGCTGCATGCAGCAAAAAACACAATATTCTTGTGTCCTGAAAAAATCTAATTAGTCAGTCTGATTTTCAAAAAATATTTGGCCCGTATTTTTTCTTTTGTTACGTAAACCAAAATTGACGAAGATACAACGAAGTATAAAGTTAAAAGTTCCCTTTAAAGTTTCCCTATTAAAGTTCGCAATACGTCAGCCGTGGTATAATTTTTAGTCCGTTGTGACGTCACGAAGCCCCGCTGCCGAGTTTTGATCCGTTATAACTCTGTCAATATTCATTGATTTACAAAAACAAAAAATACGTGTCCATTATTATCCAATACTAACGGCCGGACTAATTAGATTTGCAATTTATTGATGGATACTAGCCTATTATCAGAGAAGGTAAAAACGGGAATCCTTATTACTTAGTCCACGCCATGTGTCAGTTAGTTTGTCCATCTTTATAACCGTAATGTGTTACCCCTTGTTATACTCATTGTATCATAGCAAACAAGGGGTAAACCATGAAGGTGAACCATGGTAGTACCTATTGGAAATCAGTTAAGGCGCGAATCCAAGTCAGAAGTCACTTTTCCACAATATTGCCAAAGAAACTGATCGCAATCCTCTCGTCAAAGCTGCATTCAAGAGCTGAATATTTATAGTGACTGCTCTTAAACGTCGTTTAGATCTGCTTAATGCGTTCAATTTCATTGCTCATAAAAGTTCAACCTTTGTTGGTTAGTTTTTACTCATTGAAGAACTTTATTTAAGCGTTTAAGATATATCGCTAATACACCCGCTACCGCCCTCCACCAAGCACTCTCTCTCCCAAATAAAGGGGAGGTAGGACCAGGGTGGACATCAAAGCGTTAAGTGCTTCTTTTGCTCATCGAATCCCATTTAGGCCGGACCTACCCTCACGATAAATAAGATTATATATGGTTACACGTTATTTCTCGGTTTTCTTATAGCTTTCAAGTAATGGTGTTACTTAGTTCTTGACTTATTTAATGTCGTGTCTTTGGTTATGGGATATCTAATGGAAGTGTGGATTTGATCCTCTTTGAATTCTCTATGGATTTGGTGAGATGTTTGACAGATTTTAGATGTATGGGATATCTTGTGGGTTGTCAGTAATTACAGAATTAAATAGTCATCACCATAAGCCTAGCCTTTTTCACAAATATGGTCGGCTTCCAGTCTAACTGGTATATACACGGAGTGACCTATCTGACCTCCACTACCCAGTTTGAACCGGGTAACACGATACCCCTCGGTAAGACTGGTTGTCATACTTTCGGGCCACTGACTACCTGTAATGACATTCATAAATCTACAAATAGACAGCCAGACGGACAGAGTTTCTCAGTAGCATCGCGGAGTCTTGATGTGTCCGGTACACAGCGCGGTTGTTGGCAATAAGCTTACTGCATAGAATGGGTGATGGGTGTCGATGAAAGCTGTCGAAAAAAATGTCTTCAAGAGAAACGTGTCGATGTCTGGCAAGTACATCATCTGAAAGATGCAGCTGAATACCAATATTTTACATGAAGCGACTGCCTATCTGACTTCTACAACCCAGCTTAGTGCTTGGTAATACGATACCTCTTGGTAAGACTGGTTGTCAGACTTTTAGGGCCACTGACACCTGTAACGACTGCCAAAGATGGACAAATGACAGCCGGGATCAACTGCTTAACGTGCTTTCCGAGGCACGAAGGAAACTCGGTATGTAATAGGTGTAGACGAGTGTCGATGTCTGACAAGTACAACTAAAAAAAAAAACAAAATAAATTACTTACTTTGAACACAATTACGTAGATAAAACACTAATATTCATACTAAAATACAAGTCAAACAGCTCTAGAGAATGTTTAATCTACGCAGAGTACTACACACACACACAAAATAATTTCTACAAATACGAGCTTTAATAACGTAGTAGCAGAAATAATGATTTATATTTAGGTAGCGTTGCGGGCGAATAATCTAAAAGCCATAAGCTTTTCGACGAAAAATGTACTTGCATTCATGAGTGGACGTGGAACGGAATGGTGTAAAGCTTGGTCTACAATCGCGGGGAATGTCTAATGAGGGGAATTAATAATAATAATGTTTTATTTTCATCACAAAAAAAAACAGTAACATAATATATGACTTCATAGGCTTAGTATACAAGTTTTTAATATGGAATCGTCTGTTGCCGAACTAGGACGAATCCTGTATGTCGGCAAACCGCGCCATCCCCTAAAAGATTTCACTACAATAAATAGACAAACAAGTTGCATCGATTTAGGATAATAATTTCCAAAGTTAACTTTTATTAAAGCTCACATTACATTCAATATAACCAATGATAATATAATCAATACAAATATATAAGGAAAGTGTTCTACGTTTTTCTACGGTTATAAGGTTGTTTTTGAATTTACAATCACCATAGTGAAAGTGTGTCAATTTTGTGCTTAAGAAAAGTTGAAAGACGTTCAACAATGTTATTTTAATACGTCGCATCATATCCTAGAAAGGATTGTTTTCTTAGTTTACTTCAATTAGTTTTTTAATACTTATGTAAAATCAACTCAGGGAAATACAACGGCGTAATATTTTCAGACTTTCTGGGTTCAGAGCAAAAGATTGTACTCTGAGCCTTGCAGTCAAAAAGTCCTCTGCGCTGTCACCGACAGCCACCATGGTAATGGCGTAGTTCATCATCATCATCTTCCTGTACTTGTTTTTTGATTCTACTTGGGGTCAGTGAAACCTGGGGGAACCTGGAACCTTTGTGAGGGTTCCTGTACTTGGGGTCTTGGGGTTGTTTTCTTCCATTCTCCCCTGTCACACGTCACGGCACCATATCATTCCTCACACAATTCATCACAGTAGTTTGCATTCTTTTGAAAATTCATCTTCTGGGTGCCCAAAAGATAAACAACTTCTTACATCTATTCATTATCACCGTGTCACGTCTTACGTTATATAGCTATTATATGCTAGTATGACAGTGTTTTGAAAACATATCCTGAAGAATATCACATCTTTTTCTGGTTTTATTTATTGCCGTGAATCATATACTTTTAGGTATTATAAAACACGTGTTTAGCTCATGTAGTCGCCTTCAATAGAGGTGGGTCAATGAACGCTATTGCGATTTTAATTGACGGACACTATAGGTAGTATTTCAACTGTCTAGGAAACCTAGTAGTTTCCCGCTGGTGTGTCCTCCGCTCTATCTAAAACCAAACACTAATCCCTCTATATACACATTAACGGATCTGTGAGGCGCAATCCGTACATAAGTACAGAGATTTTCACTATTCGAACTGAGCCGAGCCATTCCTCTCTGAAAATACAACATTTAATTGAATATGTCCGTGCGTGTGTGTACTGAGCTTAATTATATTTGTGGTTATTATTTCAATGATAGGATTTGATGTGTAAGAGATGTGATTGTGGCTAGACTTTAGAATTGGTTTGAATGGTTATAACTTTAAAAACTGTAAAAATAGTGATGATATAATTGCCCGGTTGTTGGAAATAGTGATGATATAATTGCCCGGTTGTTGGAAATAGTATTGATATAATTGCCCGGTTGTTGGAAATAGTGATGATATAATTGCCCGGTTGTTGGAAATAGTGATGATATAATTGCCCGGTTGTTGGAAATAGTGATGATATAATTGCCCGGTTGTTGGATATAGTGATGATATAATTGCCCGGTTGTTGGATATAGTGATGATATAATTGCCCGGTTGTTGGAAATAGTGATGATATAATTGTCCGGTTGTTGGAAATAGTGATGATATAATTGCCCGGTTGTTGGAAATAGGCTTGCCGCTGTAACATGGGACTTCGAAAACGTAAGTGGTGAAATATGGGTTTACCTCTGCCATATCCATCGGGGATTACAGGCTAGACTATGTTAATAATAGGGAGCGAGCCTATTGCCGTCAACAGGGAACAAATCCAGACTCCGTGGCTGCTACTTAGAAGTTCCTGATGGAAAAACCCAAAAACAATCGAACCCGGGACCTCAATACCTCATGCTTTTCAGTCACGATTGCAACCACTAGACCAATGAGGCAGACCATATTCAACTGATCATAATAATACATAAATCCTCAAACTCACACCAGTTGTTTCAAATAGACTCGTGATAAGCACTTGTGCATAGAAAAAATTGGCTGCCTATACCACAGAAATCTTAATAATATGGCAATAAGCCATTAGGTTTCTCGTATTTCGGACTATTGTATGTATTTTAATATATTAGTTAATTTTATACATGCTTATTCATGTATTAGTATGTAGGTACCCATTTATGTATTTTATTTTAGGCTTACAAGATGGTATGTTTCTTTTTATTTTTATTGTACTCTATCACAATGCTGTATATTTGACCCAATGGCTGACTGGTAGAGAATGCCTTGTGGCATTAAGTCCGCCTATGTACCACTCCTGTACATGAAGTTTAAATAAATAAGCCTGATTATTAAGTGTTCTGTGTTGCCTACCTAGTGCAGCCACAGAGATATAATATACCTGTAAATACACTGTTTTATACTTTCACAGTTTTTCACTACACTTAAAGTACTTACGAGATTATATCCGTGCTCGTAAAAACTAAAGAAAATCACGGATATAATCCCGTAAGTACTTTAAGTGTATCTACCTGTTAATAAACTGAAGTTGCCCATTCCAAAATCATAGATCTCATGGAGAAAAATGGCAAGAAACTCTATAAGGTTACATAGTCCAGCTGGGTACAATGTTTTTATTTCTTTAATTACCTGACACAATAATGTAAAATAGAAAAAAAAAGACAATTGAAATCTTAAGATTAAGATAAGTCCTGCTCCTACCTACCCGCGTTGTATCCAAACATCTAACCACCTATCCCCACAAAACTCCAACGATTCCCATTTTCCCTGAAAATGGCAAAAAATACCCTTCAGAGCAATATCCCATCAATTCTCATATTCCAGATCATTACACCCATATCGGAAAGAGCGCCTATTATCTTATTAGAAATTACTGCTGTATCCTGCAGGCGATTATCGACCTTATTACATGGGGGTGCGAAGGGAATGGGGGTGAGATTCCAGTGGAGGGTTATGGCCGTTTATGTAGCATGCTGTTGTTATTACTTGTGTTGGGGTAGTGTTTGCTGGATGTGGCTTCAGGAAAACTTAAAAGTGCTTTCTTTGTGGTACTTAGTTTTCGAGGTGTCAAAGTCACAGTAGTTTGTTTATTGAAACTATGCTGATGAACCCTAATTTGAACTTTTCGTAATAAAAACCGTTCAATCAGTGGTCGAAAAATATATTCACTAGCAAATTAATCTTTTTGTAAAAAAAATATTAAGAGGTATGTTATTTCCTAATCTTTGTGCAAACGTCATGCATAGAAATACCCAGAAAATAGATACACTTTTTAGTTTCTTTTATTTAACCCGTCTTTTACAAAACTATTAAGTATATATTACCTGAGCTTACAGGGTGGAAGCCTTACCGACGCGAAAATAATAAAAAACTTTTTTGCAAAAAATAAAACCGACTTCAAAAAAAAAAACCAAAAAAGTGTAAAATAACTTTAGCTTCTGAAGTCGGTGACGTTTGTATGATTGATTTAATTTTTTTGTCACCGACTTCAGAAGCTAAAGTTATTTTTCACTTTTTTGGTTTTTTTTTTTGAAGTCGGTTTTATTTTTTGCAAAAAAGTTTTTATTTTTCACTTTTTAGTGGTTCACATGTGCTTGTTACACATGGAAAGTGCATACCGTTACAATTACAACAAGCCCAAACACGACTAGGATCCATTGTCTCAAATAAGTAGTTCCGTGACTCTTGGCTTCATCATCAGATCTGATGGTAGAATGGTTCTGCAATAATTTGATGAAATAGCTGATTTAAAAAAACATACCGATGAAAAGTTTCTATGTCCCCCCGACTTGAAGAACGAGAATTTTTTCATTCAGAATGATGTACTTAATACGTGGTGACCATTTGTGCATCGGTATTCCTTCCATCTTGTACGAGTATAAGACGGCCTCGTATTTACTCTATTAAATAATAACTTTGCTGTGCCCGTCGGGGTCCATAATTGATTCAAAGTTTTAACACACCAACTGTTATACACATTATTGAATGCAAGAAAGTATTGAGTACATCAGACATGAGGACTTTAATCAACTTTCTTTACCACGGCTTGAACGATTCCGTATGTCAAGGCGACGAGATACAGAACAGCATATAATTTACTACGGCTTGAACAATTCTGTATCTCAAGCCGACGAGATACAGAACAACTTGCCACTTCCAGTATATCTAACTCTCCATTAAACATTGTGCCCGTACGTCTGTTATTACTTACTATCTGCGCACAACACTCCTTGCTAATGGTATTTCTTTACCATCGCGCATCGCGCATCGATGTTCGTTTTATGGGGACATGTGGTGTTATTATTTTGGTAATAATTAATCTTAGACAATAATCTCATGTGTTGTAGGGTGCTTGGTATGAGGATATTGGTTGGATGTGTAATATTCAACGTTCAGGTCTCGTAGAAATCGGTTGCAATTACGATGCTTGCGAGAAACGCATTTTGTATGTAAAGTCTTGCGTTTCCCGCAAGCATCGGTTTTGCAACCGATTATTTACGTTGTTACTTCGCAATCGAAAGTTTGTGACAGCGTCGCTATCTATGTCGAGACTGCTGGCAGCAATTGGGAAGTTTAGTCGGAAATTTTCATTGCGTATTCCACAGAGTTTTAAGACCAAGGTCTTCAGTCAGTGCATACTGCCTGTTCTGGCTTGCGGCACCGAAGCGTAGAGTCTACGAGTCTAGTTACGGCTTGTCCGTAAACTCAAGTTCGCTCAGCGAGCAATCGAACGGGTAATGTCTTCTTAGCAAGCTACGAAGTTCCATAAATATCGATGATAAACATTCTCAATTAAGTAATTCGTCATGGCAAACCTTTTAACTCACCAAGTCATTATTTTAAACTATATAAATGTCGGAGGAGAAACTATATAAGTGTCAAGAGCCCGTCGCTAAATAATAACAGCCGCTCGGGCCAATCTTTAGACTAAGCCGTGCTTGCCTAGGTTGGTCTGTGGATGGGTGACCACCCTTACATACCGGGTTTCCTCCGTGCCTCGGAAAGCACGTTAAGCTGTTGGTCCCAGCTTTCATTTATACATCTTTGACAGTCGTTACAAGTAGTCAGTGGGCCAAAAAGTCTGACAACCAGTCTCACCATGTGGTATCGTATTACCCTGTATTAAACTGGGTTGTGGAGGTCAGATAGGCAGTCGCTCTATGTAAAACACTGGTATTCAGCTCCATCTCGTTAGACTGGAAGCCAACCCCAACATAGTTGGAAAAAGGCTACGCAGATGATAATAAATGTAGTACATCGGCATTTTAAACTTCGAAGTGCAGTATGACAGTCGTAAGATAGTTTCAAACTTGGATTTCCTTTTATAAAATTGTATAAAGCAATTGCGAGACTGTCTGTAAACATAAATTAATCCAAAACAAAGCGAACCACAGATCTTATGCGTCATCGGCACCAATCCCTGGGGGCGTAATGCCAATATTTTCCAATACCGCCATAATCGACTCGCTGTCATTATTGTCCGTGCTGACATAAATTAATACTCGCTTCCTTCCCGTACGCGGGGGTTGATAAGGGATGCTGGCCGCCTGAGATTGTTTGTGGTCTGCCGATGTTTGTAATGAGAAGAAATGGTTAGTTTGTGGACTGAGATTTGGAAGATATTAACGATAATATTGGTTAGATACCTCAATGAAGAAATGATCAAAGTATATTCACACTTTTTGAGCGTATGACAAGTAATATGAATGATATTAGTGATGTTAATTATAAGTTTTACCACCTTAGAATTAATGTGGAATGCAATAAAGTAATGAGTATATTTTTATAGAAAGTATCAAGAAGTGTCACTGTAACTTTAGCAATACAGTTATTAACTGTCAAACGAAGATATTTTATGGTGAATAAAGAGGGGTAATCTTCAAAGGATCTTCTGGATTGACTCATACATACTCAACATCACGCCTGTTTTTCCTGAAGGGTTAGGCAGGAAAACCCACCAAAAAATCCCGAAAAATTTGAGAATCGAAACGAGAATCTACTCGATTGATTGATCAGTAGGTAAATGTTTATTTATTTATTAAAAGTTTATTATTCTTTCCGTGTGAACGAACTAGTAGCAGCGGTGAGGATCTACTAATTTTACTAATAACGAACTAATCGAGTAGTTATTGATATTTTATTGTTTTTCCAGTAGAGTGCACATTGATGTTCAGTTATGTGTTGTTGTCTTTTAATTATTGCTCAATTTATTGTTGTCCTTCATTTGTTTCCTGACTCTCTATTATTAATGATTTTGACATGATAAAAGCTGATTTTGAAATTTTTATTATTCCCTTTATCAATTTTTTAACAAATGTTTCACATTTTTTACTATTAATTATAAAAAAAAAAACATCCAAAAATATAAAAAATATAGCCCACCGGTATCGGAAACAGGGTCCAAGCTACGGGCGGTCAGGGCTCCAGAGAGAGGAACCTCCTGACAATACGGGCCGTGTCCAGGAGTACCGCTTTCTGAATAAATTAACATTTTTATTATTATCACCGAAAATGTTTCCAATTGTAATTATGTACTAACACTAGTTTTAAAGATGTGTATGCATCAACTAACGGATTGGATTTTATGATCTGTTTAATAAATAATTTGATTTGATTTGATTTAACGTATTTTAAAATAAAGTTAAGAAGAAATCAGCACCCTTCCTCCATTTTCAAAATCAGTAATGCAAACCTATTTAAAAATAGGCGCTTTTCTACAAGTAAATCTATTTACACTAACAGGAGTCACTTACCCATAAAATAATCAATCTATTTAATGACAAAACGAATGAAATCTAATGATCAGCAGTAAAACGCACAATTAGCTTCCGCCAAGTCGGGAAAAATCCATTAATTCCGTCGTTAAATCTTATATCAGTCACCCCTAATTAAAACGCACCCCCTGTAACTGAGGTATCACTTTTAAGTGTCTTAAAGTGATGGCAAGTTGGTTGCCGATTGGGGAGTCCGTGGTTCGATACTTCGATTCTTGAATTGGCTTCTGATACAGTGGCAAGTATTACGGAAAAATGTATGCTCTTTATGTTTGTTTTTTAGAGTTTCTTATTCAACCTGTATAAATTAGCTTTTAAGTTATGATCTGTCTTGATGATATCTTTAATTGAATATACCATCTCAACATGAATAATGTAACCAAAATTTTGTAACAATATTTTGATTTAAAAGAGTGTCCATGGAGTTTCTTGCTCGTTCTTTTCCATACAGATCTACGCCAGGGAATGAGCTACTACAGTACTTTCACAATTTTTATGTCTTGTGACTAGGACTGTAGCTACATTTAATGTCCATCTTTGATTCTACAATTCAAAAGTGCCCGTGCTACTAGCCTACTTGAAATAAATGTTTTGATTGAATGATTGACCGAATATTGGCATCATGAAGTTCATTTTTAGCCTGAAATATCTCGCCATTGTATTCCCCTAAGGGAATTGTGAAAACTTATAATACCAATAACTACCTTTCCCCTATTTTGCACGTGGACCTGTCATATTTATATAATAGTGTTTTATGTGGGTGCTGAGAACCATTTGATCTGATTTCTTATAATAATAAGCTAATGGTTTCTAGGAAAGGTTCCTGGTATAGCTTCTGAAATGTTTACCTTGTCTAAGTAATTGTTTTTCTTAATAATATTATCTCAATAAGTATGTCTCTGTGGCAAATAAAGCTTCAATTTACTCGTAGCCTATCATCAACTATGTAAAGCCTAACCTTAAGTAGCTCATACTTAAGGTTAGGCTTGCGGTCTAACCTTAAGTAGCTCAATACCAGTATTTTGTATATAGCGAAATTTGCCACTGCCTATCTGCCCTCCACAATCCCGTTATTACTGGGTAATACGATACTTTTGGTAAGACTGGTTGTCAGACTTTCGGACCACTGGCACTAACGACTGTCAAAGATCTACAAAATATGAACGTTCTTTCAGAGTTCTTTGCGATGAGATTGTATTATTATAATACTGTTCATCCATTCTTCACAACATTGTAAAACAATGTTTCTTGACCAAATCATCTTGCTTTTGTTCGTAATGACCCCGGCAAAAATATAACCTCCGTAACACCAGAGTGACACAGAGGGAGGATACGCCATTTTGCCTAATGCCCATTGCTCACGAGATAACTTGGTCCCGAGGGAGTGAGATCTGAGGAATCAATGCGGTGAGGACAAGAGGGTACTGTTTGTTCTCGATAGTTTGGGAGGTTTTAATGGGCTTTTATTTTTATGGCGTAGTTTGATTCTTATAGGTGGTACATGGGGGCAAGATTTTAACTGTTGAGAGCAGCGGCGGCTCAGTGGTGGCAGCCTCGATTTACGAAAAGTAAGTCATTAGTTCGAACCCAGACAGACGCATTACGTTGTGTAATTTATTCCATCACCACTGCTTTCAGAATGGTGAAGTAAAACATCGTGAGGAAACCGGCATGTCCTAGAACCAAAACTTCGAAGACATGTGACATCTGTACACCGCACTTGGCCCATGTGGTAGATTATAGCTCATTCCCTTTCATTGAGAGGAGGTCCCAGCAGTGGGAACATTATAGACTGGTAGTGATGATGATGTCTAACTTAACCCATTTTTTCTAGTTTTAGAATATTTTAAAGGTAGTATTTTAAGAACTAAATTTATTGAAAGAATTATCAAAAAGAAAAAAAAAAACTAAAAAAATAACAAAAACAAAGAAAAAAGATAAAGACAATTAAAACAAAAACTAAAAAACAACCAAAATTTGTAAACATTCCTTTAGTAAAACTCTGTTTGTAATTTATTCTGATATCGAGTTTTTCTCATTTCCATCTCACGTTTACCAATGGTACCTTCCTCGGTAGTAATTTCGTCACAGATGTTTTCTATGCTAATTCTATTGTTTTTTTGTTAATTTTTATGTTCTTTTTCATGCTCGATTTATTCCGTTCGTCCGTTCGTTTTAGGATTAATGATAATGCTTCTCTGGATGGAAAACCTTCGGCTTAATTTCTTTGGAGATTGAATGCTGTCTTGGTTTTAATGGCTGATGATAAGGATTAATTTTATTGATATGATTTTTTCCCGTAAATTCAATTTTAGTGTTTTTTAATTATAATAAGATTTTTACCAATTAGTACTTAAGAAATACTTAGGCATTCAAGGAATCGCTTTGTATCCAGGTCAAGGAGGTTTCTACTAACTATGCTAATTCTTCTCGACCCGAATCGATACTAAAATGGGTATTTTTTGTTTGTTTATTACTTACTTCCGTGTTATTCTGAAATACTGTCAAAAATAATTTAAAATAGCAGCTTTATTCATTATTGACCGGGTATCGTTATTTAAATTAATTATTCAGGTCTTTTGTGACAGGCTTATTTTGACTAGTTGCATCCTACTACTACCCCTTGCATAATTTACTAACCTTGGTTCATCATCTACCTAGACTTTTCCCAACTATGTTGGGGTCGGCTTTCCGTCTAACCGGATGCAGTTGAATACCAGTATTTTACACGGAGCGACCAGTAATTTACTAATCTTGGTTATGGTAAAAGCAATTACCTACATTTAACCTTTTTTTTTAATTTTACATTTTCAAGTACTTAGTTCAGGAAAAACAAATATCATCACAAAAATATTTTAACCTGCAACACACAGAAAAAAAAGTTTCGAAATGGCAATCATAACGTTCCCATTTTAAAAGTATTCGAAATTCAACCTTTCAAATATTGAATGCTTGTCCCACCCTTTAAAAATCCATCTCACGAATTAACGTTTAAAAATACTGGCATAAATAAAAATTCGTAAAATGCAAGACGCTGGGGACCGGGGTGGTTCGAAATTCGAAAGTTTTTGTCTCGATAGGTACGAATTCATTTCGGCTAATATTCGATTTTGATTTCGACCAGTGTAAGATGAAATTTTGTAATGGAAAATTGATGAAATTCTTAATTTACACTGAACATAATTTTATTATTAGGTATTGTTTGTATAGTATGTACAGTAGCGCATACAAGAATGAGTGTCTTGTCATTTTCTTAACCCTAAGAAAATCACTGGGATTTTTTAACCGACTTCTAAAAAAGGAGGAGGTTCTCAATTCGGATGTTTCTATTTTTTTTTTTTTTTTTTTTTTTTTTTTTTATGTTTGTTCGGGCATAACTCCGTCGCTTGTCAACCGATTTGGAAAATTCTTTTTTTGTTGGAAAGGATATTCTTTCCAAATGGTCCCATAGCCACCAAGTCGGGATCTGATGATGGAATCTTGGCGAAATCGAGGGAACTCTTCAAATTTTATATGAAAATGTGTTGCGATTTTGGTATTTTCTACAACAAGTGAAGCATTTCCGTTTGATAAGAACCTGTGATATCGGAACGTAACAGCGGTATTAATTATCTATGCCTTGTATTGGTCTATTGCCTTTTCTTTTTGCTGTCTCGCTCTCTCGCAACCAATCAGCCATATTGTAAAGCCTGTACTAAAAATTGTCGTGAGAAATAAATACAATTTCAATTAATAAAAGTGTTTATATCAGTATACAATAGTTTGGCGACGAGCATTAAAGAACCCGTTTTAAGAAAAACATAAAGTTTTCGAAAAATTAAAGTAACAAAAAACACAGTATTCAACGAAAACAAGAAGCAGCAGCGCGCTTCACTGTGAAGTTAGCTCCAATTGACGTGAGTGCGCTTGCGTCTTGCAAGCAAGCGATCATCCACCATCTTGGTTCGCTGTTGACTAATGTCACGTCTGTTTACAAAGTTCGACCGAAGAAAATAAATGACTACTTGGATTTATAAATTAAATAAGTCCCAATTGGAAGAACAATTAGCAGAGCACGGAATTGACACCAAAAACGAAACAGTTGATGAACTCCGAAAAATATTAAGCAACTACTGGAAAGAACAATTAAAAAAACAGGCCACCAGTCCTCCACAAACAAAGGGAATCATGTCACATTACGATCTGAAGGCATTTAGTGGTGAGTGTTGGGAATCATTTGAACAACAACTACAATGTATAATTACATTAAATGAGGTTCCAGAAACAAAAAAAGTACCGTTACTGCTGACCAAGATTACACCGGAAGTGTTTCAGACTTTGACTTGTTTGTGTGCGCCTTCGAAACCAATTGATTTAACATTTATAGAACTGTGCACAACCCTTACAAAAAAATATACGAAGAAACAGTCTTCAGTTTTAGACAGAGCCACATTTCGCAGTCGGAATCAATTGCCAACAGAAAGTGTCGAAGATTATTTATTGGCATTAAAAAAACTAGCAGGAGTATGTAGCTTCAAAGACATGAATGACCAGATAAGAGAGAAGTTTATTGACGGAGTGCATTCAAGGCTGATCAAGTTTGAATTGTTGAAAAGTGATGCGGACCTTAGTTTGGACCAAACAGTGATGCTGGCACGGACTGTGGAAACCGCCTTAGTCCATACTACCAGTAAGAAGGAAATAGAGGTATCCGAAATGTTTTATAATGAAAAAAATACAAAACCAAAGCAAAATAAATTTAAAACAAAGAAAAATCAACAAGTGAAAGAGAAGGAGGTTAGATGTTTTTGTTGTGGCAACAATGGCCACATTAAGTCAGAATGCAGATTGATCAAGAAGTACTGTTCGGAGTGCGGACAACAAGGACACCTTTTCAAAGTTTGTTCAAAGAACCCACGGAGAGTATATTCAATTGAGAAAAGTGATCATGAACCCAAGCCAGATATAGATGATGACATCGAAGCTTCCGTTGGGCAGTTATTCAATGAGTATGAGTTGTATTCTGTTAATGTAAGTAAGGTACCACCGCATTATATAGCTATAAATGTTGCAGGAGTATATTTAGATTTTCTGTTAGACACTGGTTCAGAGGTGACAGTAATTCCGTTGAAAGACAAGGTCAGGCTGTTCAACCAGTTAGTAATTGAGGATACCAATGTAAGATTTAAAAATTTTGACCAAACCATCTCAAAACCAGTTGGTTTATTGAGAAACCTAACAGTAAAATATAACGGAATGGTGAGATATTTGAATGTTTTTGTAGCCCATGATAATGTTCCGCGAATAATAGGTCGTGACTGGTTAAAATCATTTGATCTGTGGCCACCAACATTTATGGAAACTAATACTATGACTAAGCATTCACATACTTACTCATGTGAAACTAAAACTGTTTCAGAAGCAGAAAATTTAATCAAGGAAAAGTTCGCAGAAGTATTCAGCCCAGGGTGGGGTGACTTCAAAGGTGAAGTTATCACATTACAATTAAAACCGGATGCAAAGCCGAAGTGCCTACCACCACGGCGTGTACCATTTGCATTAAAGGACAAGGTAAAACTTGAAATTACTCGTTTGCTACATAATGGAAGAATATCACCTGTGACATACAGTCAGTGGGGTACTCCGGTGGTCCCTGTATTGAAAACAGATGGATCAGTAAGGCTATGTGGTGATTATAAGGTTACCTTGAATCCACACTTAGAAGTTGACCATTTCCCATTACCCCATATCGAAGAAATCTTTAACACGCTTAAGAATGGAGAATACTTCTGCGAGCTTGATCTGAAAGAGGCGTACCTACAGGCACCTCTAAGTTCTGAGTCTCAGGAGCTAACTACTATAGTAACTGAAGAAGGTACATATAAATATCTATACTTACCATATGGTGTAAGCACAGGACCAGGCTCATTTCAGCGGCTGATGTGTAAAAAACTTGCAAACATACCAAATACAGCCGTGTTCATAGACAATATATATATGGCAGGATATGATGTAAATGATATGCTAAATACCTTGTGTAAGGTACTATCTAAACTAAAAGAATGTCAGTTTAAATTAAAACTCCAAAAATGCAAGTTTTTCAAAAAAAGTATTGATGTGTTTGGTTTTAGAGTAACCAAAAATGACATAAGCATTATTAAATCAAATCTTGAACCATTGCTGAGAACAAAAGCTCCCACTAGCATGACATTGTTAAGGTCTTTCTTGGGTAAAATTAATTATTATAATCGGTTTCTAAAAGGCATGGCTGGTACGTTAGCACCATTGTATGATATTGTTAAGAAAAATAAATTTGAGTGGACCCCAGATTGTAATAAAGTTTTTGAGATAATCAAACAGAAATTGTCTTCTGTAAACAATTTAAGACATTTTGACCCAAATTTACCATTAATTTTAGCTTGCGACGCGTCAGAAACATCTTTGGGTGTGGTATTGTCGAACCGAGATTATGATGGTACTGTCAGACCAATTGCATATGCAAGTAAGAAATTAAACTCTGTAGAAATAAAGTATTCAACGATAGATAAAGAAGCAATGGCAATTATCTTTGGAGTGACTAAATTTTATAACTACACTTACGGCCGATATTTCGAGTTAGAAACTGATAATGCAGCATTAGTAAGGATATTGGGACCCACAAAAGGGATTCCTAAAATGGCAGCAAAAAGGCTGCAACATTATGCGATTTTTCTATCAGCATTTAATTATAAGATTAGGCACATCAGTACAACAACAAACCCAGCTGATTTCTTATCGCGTGCATTAATTAATCAAAGTACAGAAAACGTTAAATTACATTCGATTTGTATTAGTGGTAATGTAAGTAATATCTACCACGTAAACAATTCAAAAATCAATAATTTAGACTGGAAGACTATTCAGACTGAAACAAAAAAAGATATAATCTTGTCAAAAACGATTAGACATGTTTTAGACGGCTGGCCAAATAAAAAATTAATAGATAAGGAACTCCTAATTTTTTATAACAGAAGGGATGAAATTAGCACTGACAGAGGATGTTTATTTTGGGGTTACAGAATTATAATTCCTACTGTATTACGTGAATCAATTCTTACAGAGCTACACAAAAGCCACTTTGGTATTGTTCGTATGAAGCAAATATCACGCTCATATTTCTGGTGGCCGGGACTAGATTCAGAAATAGAAAATCTCACAAAAAGGTGTGTAATCTGTCTGAGTAACAATAAAAATCCACCAAAATCACAACTAAAACCATGGCCTGTACCGCCATCAGCATGGTACCGACTTCACGCCGACTTTTTAGGACCATATTATAATAAGATGTTTTTAGTGGTGGTGGACAGCTATTCAAAATGGCCTGAGGCCTTTGAAATGACTAATATTGGCGCAACGAGTACAATTGGAATATTCAAAAAGTTATTTTCCACCTTTGGTTTCCCAGTCCACTTAGTAACAGATAATGGCCCAACTTTCACTAGTACAGAATTTGAAAAATTTTGCCAACTAACAAATATAAAACATACATTTACACCCCCTTATCATCCAGCAACAAATGGAGCAGCAGAGAGATTCGTCGAGACGTTTAAAACCCATGTGACTAAAATTAAGGAAAGTGGTAGCACACTGAGCTCGGCTGTAAACTTATTTTTGTTTGATTACAGAAATTTACCCCATAGTACTACTGGTGTAACACCAGCCAGATTAATGCTGGGTAGAGAGCTTAGGAATCGATTTACCTTGTTGAGGCCACCACCAATAACTGAAAAATCATATGAAATGCAAGAAAAATCTAAACATTATTATAAAGGAAACAGAAATACAGTAACATTAGAATTAGGGCAGAAAGTAATGGTTAGGGACTATAGAAAGGGGTATAAGCCTTGGATTTTAGGAACTATAATTGATGAATCCTGTCCAGGGGTAACCTATTACATTGATGTGGGGGGTTTAAAATGGAAAAGACATCTAAATCAAATTCGCACTTGTGATCAATCGGTGGATGAGTAAATTAGATTACATTAAGTTATAAATTAGAAAATAGAGAAGTAGGTTAGATGTTTTCTTATGATTGTCTTACTATTAGTTAGTAGATTTAATTTAATTTTAAGATTGTCTTAGTTATTTATGGTGGCGGAGAGTGTGATATCGGAACGTAACAGCGGTATTAATTATCTATGCCTTGTATTGGTCTATTGCCTTTTCTTTTTGCTGTCTCGCTCTCTCGCAACCAATCAGCCATATTGTAAAGCCTGTACTAAAAATTGTCGTGAGAAATAAATACAATTTCAATTAATAAAAGTGTTTATATCAGTATACAATATACCATCAGATCTGATGATGAAGCCAAGAGTCACGGAACTCCATAATGAGACAATGTACCCTAGTCGTGTTTGGGCTTGTTGTAATTGTAACGGTATGCACTTTCCATGTATATCAAGCACATGAGAACCACTAAAAAGTGAAAAATAAAAACTTTTTTGCAAAAAATAAAACCGACTTCAAAAAAAAAAAACAAAAAAGTGAAAAATAACTTTAGCTTCTGAAGTCGGTGACAAAAAAACTAAATCAATCAAACAAAGGTCACCGACTTCAGAAGCTAAAGTTATTTTTCACTTTTTTGTTTTTTTTTTTTGAAGTCGGTTTTATTTTTTGCAAAAAAGTTTTTTGTAACACAGGTTGAGTTCAAGTGCAGAAAAAGATAATTTCAGTCCATATTAGCATGAATCAGATCCTTTAATAACACAAAACAAAATGATTACTTAAGAGCTTCGGTAACAGCCTAGAAGCTTTTTAAAAGTCCTCTGCAAGCGGTTAATTAATACTAACCACACTTCTATGTAAAGTTTGACGTTTATTGATTTTTTTCATTTTTTCCGTAATAATATAAAAAAGAATAAGCACATACCTACGGGTAGGTAACACACAAATGCTACGATGCACCAAAATACCAACAGATCTTCCTAAATTGGTGCATTACACATCACTGCCCCGAAGCTAACTAAAAAATTTTAAGCTGTCATTAATTCGGAGTATAATATTCACCCCCTGCCCCCCTCTAGGGATTGGGGGGCGATTAATCTGTGTTTAATGTCGCTCCCGAAAATATAAAAAGTAGCTAATCAACAGATTGGCAACGTTTTGCGCCTGAGGGTGTGTGAACGGTACTTTGTAGTTTTTTTTTGAGGTTTCCAGACATGAGTTTATTATGTTACAGATTCTTTTTATATGACTGTGGTGGAGTTCACGGAGTGACGTGTATTTTTAATATACAAATATATTTGATTGGCATATTATTATATTGATGAATTTTTTTGTTAATTGAGTATTTGGCCACTGGGCCTAGTGGTGGCGGTCCCGACTTACGAGCAGTAAGTCGTGGGTTCGAATCCAGGCAGGCGCAATACTTTGTGTAATTTATTCCATCACCACTGCTCTCAAAACGGTGAAGAATAACATCGTGAGGAAACCGGCATGTCCTAGAACCAAAAATTCGAAGACATGTGACATCTACCAATCCGCACTGGGCCCGCGTGGTGGATTATAACCTAATCCCTCTCACAGAGAGGAGGCCTGTCCCAGCAGTGGGATCATTAATATGCTGATGATGATGATGAGTATTAGTCAGTATTTGACAAGTCTTTAAATACCTTCTGTACAGCAATATAATACCTACCAGCAACACGTAATTTAATAAATGAGCTAATGGTGAAGAAAGTATTCATTTTGTCTTCTAGAGGGTTAATACGGTCTGCAACGTACTAATTAACTACGTATGTATACAAACAAATCTAATCGTTGCACTGTTTCAAAATTCACGTCACTCGGTTTGGTTTTGCCAACCCATAGTTATAACATCATCATCATCTGACTAGCCTTTACCCAACCATATTGGAGCCGACTTCTAGTCTAACCAGATGCAGCAGAATAGCAGTATTTTAAGCATAATCCTTATAAGATTCTATAGTTGCTACCAGCAATAGCAGTAATTGCCGATTCCCTAATATCTCTTCGTAAAAACCAAAACAAATGAACCATGTATCGTTTTTCATTAGAATAAATGTTGAAGATCAGGATAAATGACGATTCAAGACTTGAATAGGTTTATTTTTGGACTTCAAAGTAAGAACTTAACTTACTTTTAAGAACTTTTATAAATGTATGTGGGTAAATAATCGCTATTGCGGCAAGTATGCGCGCTCGTGCGTAGTTTCTTTACTAACAAGGATTATTTTTGTGTTCTCAAATATATGAGAAATCTCAAACATTCTTCAAAAGACCGTCTCAGACAGTAATCTGTATGGTCCTCTTCATGAGTGAATTGAGCAAGATTGTCTGGACTTCAAAAGAGACTATGACCTCTGAGTTTGTTCCGGCTGTTTCATCTCAGAGTAGTACGAAACACCAGCCCCATCTAGTTTTAAAAAACTGACGTGTAAAAGTGTTTGTAAAAACCTACTTGCTAAATAAACATCATTTATCATATAGTACAGACCATTTCAATGCCTAAACACGATAAAAAGTTCATTTCAAAATCGCAAATAACTTTCAACTCGGATTAGCATAGCTAATCAAATTATCTGACATCAAACAAGCAATCAATATTAAAGAGCATTGAAATCGCATCGTTACGGAGCACTGGCTTGATCACCAGTCAGATTGCCCTCAAACGTCCACCGGCTGGGAAAAAATTAAATTTGCCAAGTCGATTTCATTTTTCATTAATTCATGGCAGAGGGTGGGCTACGGAGATAGAGAAAATGGATACGATAGATCTTAGACACGAGATTTTTGGTGTTAAAGTAATGTTACGAGCTTGGTTTGACATAAATTTATTACTACCGATTATACAACACAACTTTATTAATCACAAAACAATTACAACTCAATCACAAATACACTACTGTTCACTTCGATTCGCTTCGTTGTGCAGCCAAAATCAGACTGACTGTCGCGGGCGGACTGGCTGAGCGGTGTATTTATAGTCGCCAACAGACACACAAAAAATAACCACGAATATTCTAGAGGGTTATAGAACTGCTTCATAAAAAACACTAACAAAAGGAGTAGTAGGTAATAATAAGCTACTTGTACAAAACAAACAAATGTGAACCGTATGCCCTAGGCGTCGAAATTATAATGTCTTTTTATAAATAGGTCGCGAATTTGTACCTACCTTACTTTTAAACTAATAATAATGGGAAGCACTCGAAATTCCAACGTACACATACTGTAATCACGTGCTTTCTCAAATGTTCTAGTTGGTCCGATGTAACAGTAAGGTCTAGGTTACTTGTAAGATGTGGAGAATGTATTCTTGTTTTGTGTGTGTATTTCATAATGTAAAGAAGAAGTATGCAAGAAGAAGACATGCTGAGCCTATACAGCCCAAATGAATTGAGATAAGGGCAAAAGAATGATGACCTAATGAAAAACATGAATAATTTTTGCATTAACTACTTTTTGATCTCGACTCTCGGATAAAATACTCTACCCGCTATAAGCTCTGAAACGATTCATCGAACTTGACAATAATTTCTTCTTTCGAAAACTCAAACCATTATTTCAAACCACCAATTTGACATGAGGTCAAGTACCATTAGTCAAGGGCCATTTATAAGCATCGGTTAATAATGCTTTGCAATGATTGTCTGGTGTTCAAGGTGCCTTTAATAAAGCTGTCCAATTTCCTAAGAATTTTCATCACTGTAAAACCACTACAATCAGTATTTCTATCTACAACACTCATGACACATCTAGACAACCGACATCTTTGTGTCCCTAGTCGATACCAAGTTCCTATATAAAATTTCCCTCAGGGTTTTCTCGCTCAAAAAATACGTTTTTTTTTTCTCTTTACACAAGACTCTGTTTAACCCTCAAATGGTGGCTAATTTCGAGACGAGATGGCTGATTAATTATTGATAGAAGGTTGAGAGATCGCAAGTCAAACTGCTGTTTGTCTTAAATGTTAATTTTTCTCTTTTTAATCCCTCGGCGGCCATGTTTTTTTTATTAAGGATGATATTGTTTTGCGTCGATATTTTCTTGAAAGAGAAATGTCTTGAATTTTTATAGGTTTTCTTTGTATTTTTTAATTAAATTTGTGGATTTGCATGGCAATTGTCACCATAGAAGAATATGACACATCAATAAATCAATTAAACCATATGAATCTCTTTGATTCTAATCCAACAGACGATCTGTTTGCGGATGGATGGACTAATATTTTATTGGCATGTCAGACTGAAGTAGTGAGAGGAATTAATGAAAGTGTGAACCTTAACTTTGTCAATTTGTATATACTCACTTTACTTAAGCGAATACAGTGGAAATCTCAATGGGAGGCCTATGTTGGAAAGCAAGACAATCGTATGTTGCCGGTACCAGTGCCTAAATAGATAAATATACTTACTAATTGCAATAGATGAAGTAAATTAGTGTAAGATTGTTAAATGAAGGCACTAAAAGAAATGAATGAACTGACTTTTTTCCATTCCCATCTCAACTAGAAATTTTCCAATTCATGCCAATTTAAAAAGGCGAGGGCGGAGTGCTTACGATCGTCGTCATTTCAACCGAAAGACGTCCACTGCTGGACATAGGCCTCCCCCAAGTGTCGCCACATTGACCGGTCCCGTGCAACTCGCATCCAACGGATTCCCGCAACCTTCATCAGGTCATCGGTCCACCTAGTGGGAGGTCTTTCAACGCATCGTCTTCCGGTTCACGGTCGCCACTCCAGAACTTTTCGGCCCCATCGGCCATCCGTTCTGGGAGCAATGTGCCCTGCCCACTGCCACTTAAGTTTGCCAATTCTTCCGATACTGACAATTAATTTTAATTGTTATGATTAATTAGTAAGACTGCTGATAAAAATACAACAGTCTTAATTAGAGTTTTGTGAAAACTAGATCTACAAATGTCAGCCACGACTAACAGTTTAACGTGCTTTTTTAAATCAAAATATTTTATTTCACATAGGCCTACATTATAAAACGTCGAAAAAGGTGCATGGTTCGCGTTGGTCGATTCCATGAAGAAGAACCGGCAAAAACTCCATGGTTACTCTTTTCAAATCATTTGGTATTACAATATTCGTACAGCGTAGGCCCGACAATAAATAGGTCGTTGCTGCGAAGTACGGAGTAGTTCAATATGACACGAGGGTCACTTATCGGCGGACTGAGTTCTGGGAGCTAGCTTAAAACCTTTCGGTTCGTGGCTAAGTATACCAGCCGCCCGGGTCGAGCTTTATGTTAAGCCTTGCTTGCCTAGGTTGCCCTGTGGATGGGTTGTACTCTGCCACCCATACGTACCGAGTTTCCTCCGTGCCTCGAAAAACACTTTAAGATTTGGCCCTGGTTGTCATTTGTAGATCTTTGACACTCGTTACAGATATTCAGTGGCCCAAAGAGTCTGACAACCAGACTTACCAAGGGGTATCGTATTACCCAGTACTAACTTACACTGCATAATACTGCTTACAAATATGTAAACAGTGTTACAACTCGATATGTAAGGGTGGTCACCCATCCACAGTCCAACCTAGGCAATCACGGCTTAACCTAAAGATCGACTCGAGCGGCTGTCATTATCTAGCTATTTTTGTATTTTACGTTTTTCTAAATACACGTGCCATCACCACAACCACAGGATCGAACTTAATACTTACCCACAGACGGAAGCCTAACTACCACCTAACCAACGCCAATGTACGGCCACGGGTGGCCATGCGGGGCCGTCACTACGGCCACGGGCGGCCAAGCGGGGCCGTCACAATGACAGGCCGTCACGACGCCGGCCGCGGACAATGCTCGCGTGTCGCGTGACAGATACACAATCGGCGACGTGACCCGTTTATGTATAGGATGTTGTTTAGTTAGGCTGTGCGATTTAGGACGTTTTGTGAGTATTTGTAGTGCTTTTTTAATGTTTTCTAGTGTTGGTGGTCGCTTCTAGTTATAAAATAAGGTCTTTTGACTGAGATTTGATGGCTTTATCAATTTTAAAGCGCCTGTAAATGTGTTCATTGAAATACAAGCTTTGAGTGTTTCTTCATTAAATAAACAAACATCCGCCTTAAAAAAAACAAAAAAGTGAAAAATAACTTTAGCTTCAGAAGTCGGTGACAAAACACTAAATCAATAGAACAAAGATACTTCGAATCTTGACTTTAGTTTGATTGATTTGGTCACCCAGCTTCTGAACCTAAAGTTATTTTACACTTTTTTTTTAAGTTTGACCTATGTTTAGACCACCCGACTGAATAAAAAATGTTCATAAACTGAAAACTACTGGGCCAAATTATTAAAAATTTTATGGGACGAAATTGCAACTATTCCTCATCAAACTAAAGAAGAATCACGTTAATAGTATCATAAATCTCAGCGTAATCGGTGTACATGAAAAAAAATCCAAATTGAGCACCCCTCCTTTTCAAAATCGGTTAAAAATCCACACAGACGTTTCAGTATATTTCCAAGATTACTTCACCACCATTGTTTTAATTATGTTTTTTTCAACAACAAAAAAAGAAAGTATTAATAGGCGTTACTGAATTAGAACAATAATTAACTTGAAACAATCAGAAGAATAACGCAGACGTTGACAATACGAAGCCAAGTTAATGTCAGCGAGGCGTTTTCAATGGACTTGCGTAGGCTTCAATAACAACCTACTTTAGAGAACAAATCAACCTTTAGCCTTGGGTTTTATTTTTGTTTATTGTTTTTTTAAATAACGCCCCTTCAGACGAAGGTAACACCCACTAAGATCACGTGGTGTTGGACGTAATGGAAAGTTTCTTACCAGTTACTTAGTAAGTTTTTTTTTCTCCTAAATAACTGTGTAGGTATTTTGCTTTTTGTTAGTGTGGCCTAAAAATATTTTTGTTTATTTACGAGTAGTTTATTTCTCTGTTTGAAAGTTTCATATGTCTAAATTAGTTAACCAATTCAGATGTTTTTGGCAGTTTTAAAATTTCATATGACACTTGAACACAATAATTATAGGCTTGTTAACTGAAAAAATCTAATTAGTCCGTCACTTAGATTATCAAAAAATATTTGACCCGTATTTTTTCTTTTGTTACATAAACCAAAATTGACGAAGATACGACGCTTTTAAAGTTCTCAATACGTCACTGTTTGGTATCATTTTTAGTGAGTACTGACGTCACGAGCCCCCCACTCCCGAGTTTTGATGCATTTTATCTTTGTCAATATTCGTTGATTTACAAAAACAAAAAATACGGACGGACTAAATAGATTTTCAATTTATTGATGGTGGAAACTAGCCTATTGGCGAAATGGTTATGTAGTGGTCAGTGGATAAAGTACTAGACTCTGCTTAATCTTTCGCACCAAGAACGGGTGTAATTTTGTGTCTTATGAGCATACAAATGTGAATAACCTCACTAGTTCAGGTCCAATTGAAAACCAACGTCAGGCACCTGACCCAGCCCATTATTACTGATTTGGACCTATTTGGCGCAGCCGTGAGGCACAATATATCTTTTTGTTAATTTTGTTTTATAGTGTGTGTACTTGTAACTTGAGCGAAATAAGTGTATTTTCTTTAAAACATATTTTATAATTGGCGTGTGTGTGTCTGTATTATACTGGGTTGCGAAGTTTTTCCGTCAACTAAAAGACAGTCTAAGAAATCTCAGGAAAGTTAGTTTTCCATTAAAACCTATTTTAGAAAACACAATACATAAAATACAAAAAGAAACTTTCATTTTCACTTAAAAAAAACATCACCCCATACTCCAAACAGGTAGCTACAGCAATCTAAGCGCCCATTCAATAAAACAAGAACAAGTCACACTCCGGATCGGTCATACATCGCTAACCGTATTCAAGTTATTTGTATAGTTCAGCGCTGGACAAAAGATCCAGACGCTATTGGGTTACCCAGCCATTATCTGGGTCAGTAACCAGGAAATGGAATAATAGCTGCAGAGACAAAAGTAACGTTATCGGGTGCTTTTGAATTGTATAGATGTCTATTGTGGTTATTGGGATGCTGTTTTTCTGCTGTGTCTAGAAATATCTATGGTGCATGAAATAAGCAGAGTTGAAGAGGTCGTGGCTGAATATTTACCACCACTCAGGTCAATCTTCAGATCAAGCAACACGTGGCTTAGTTGGTTTGTGGCATAAATAATACACTATAAAATACAAGATAGATGCGCAATTCTGATTTTCGTTTTTATAACTGTGTACCTAAGCTGTTAGATGGCGCTGTTAGTTTTTTTTTCAACCAAAAAAATACAAAAATTCTTGACTGAGGATTCGAACTTGGGAACTATTATTCACAAGGCAACCGCTGTCACTGCTACGCTATCTACGTCACTGACAAGTTATTTAAAATAGCTGTTCTCATTATGACAGTTGTAAGCTATCGAACAGTTGAAAAATTGCTGTCCTTAAACACACATATTGGCAGCACTATCTATGATAATTTTGTTTGAAGCATCTATGAAATTTTTTTTTGCAGCCAGTGATACATGGAAGTTTCACCACTCTGGTCTGTGGATAAGTGACCATACACCCATTATAATATATCGAGTTTCCTTCTTCGCTGCATGCCTCGGAAAGCAAGTTAATCTGTTGGTCCCAGCTGTCATTTGTAAATCGTGTTTAGTGGGTCTATTACTACCTAGTACTAGCTGGGTTCTAGAGGTCAGATAGGCAGTCGCTAAATTTAAAATACTGATATTCAGCTGCGTCCGGTTAAAATGGAAACCGACCTTAACACAGTTGGGAAGAGGCAAGGACTGCTTTTAGGAGGATGCTTAAATGCATTCCTAAATGACGTCACTGAAAATCTAAAGTATTCAGTGACATAACGTCCGCCTTTCCTGAAAAGATAGACGGAGATACACGTCTTTTGGCATCTACCGGGCGTTATCCTGACTCCCGGCTGATTCTCAAACATTATTGATGGAAAAACCTAAAACAGTTAACCCCAGACTGAAAACCGGACCAATAAAATCGAAAACAAGAAAAAAATATAAACAGATATAAAATACCATCATCATCATCATCACCAACATCATCATCATCATCACCACCACCATCATCATCATCATCATCACCAACATCATCATCATCATCATCACCACCACCATCATCATCATCATCATCATCATCATCATCATTATCTTGCCCATCTCTACTCCTAATTTATTTAGGGTTGGTACAGCATGTCATTTTCTTCCATATTTCTCTATTATTCCTCATCTCAGCAGTTATTTCCAAAACGATATTAGCAAACGTAGTCATTATCCCAATACTAGCTGACCCACGGAACTTTGTCACATACGAGAGAAAAGCTCACAAAAATAATAAATTTTCCCCGTTTTTGCAACATTTTTCATTTATTCCTTCCTCCCCTATTGGTCGTAGCGTGATGTTATTGTTATATACCTTCCTCAAGAAATGGACCATTCAACACATATAGAATTTTTCAATTCCAACCTTTACTTCCTGAGATTTCAACCAAAGAAACAAACAAATTCTTGAACTACAATTTTAGTTTAAATGCGGAAAAACTCTTTAAATCAAAAGGTTAGGTGCAGATGAAAGATACAAAGAACTAAAAATGAACCGAGCTATATTGAAATAGAATGCATACCGCACTAGCGCAGGAAACATCATTCTGCGATCCGGTTGTCAAGCCTTCACTGATAACGCTGGTTTCCTTCCTGCATTACCATAGAATCTAAGGTCACACATCTGCATACCATCAGAAATGACATATTTTCCAACTAGAAATATGACATCATGACCTTTAGGTTGCATAAGGAAAAAAAATACCTTCATGCTCTAAAAGAACGCCATTATAGCCCTACGAAGCGGGATTAAAGTGACCGTTTATTCCCTAGGGAGTAAAAAGTAATTTAAAAATGGAACGATCTTTTACTCTGAAACATGGTCACAAAACAGTAACTTTTTTTTTTTAATGGATCAAAGGTATTATTTAAATTTCGAATTGGCTTGCAGATAGAAAGCGGTTTATTGAAAAAAAAAAAAACAAATGAACTCTTCAACGCGAGTTGTTGTTTTTGTGCATCGTTGTAAAAGTAAAGAACAAAATAAAGAAAAGTATGTGCAATGCCTCTGTTGCTAGCCACTGCAGTAATGTAGGTACTAATTATCTGTGGAGTGTGGATCATCTTCATTGCGACAATGTCGAGAGTTTGTGTTGTGTTTTAAATTGTTAATCTGTGACTGACCTGATAGAAGAAAAAACTGACCGCTCAGTTCAGAATTTTTGTCGAGTGTAAATTTGTTCGGTTTTAAATGACTATTTTTCTCGCACTCGAAGTGAAAAGTACATTTTGCACCTCGAGACTAAACGCCAACATAATATACCCTCGCTTTTTAATGACTCCCTCGCAAGCTCGGGAGTCAAACCACCTCGGGTATATAATGGCTTGGTTTAGTCCCTCGTTATAAAATATACAATTTATATGGGTTAAGAGGCCGAAGGCTTATATCATGACTAGCGGATGTCACACGGTTTCGCCCACGTAGTTCCCGCTCCAGTGGAAGTACGGGGACAATAGTTATTTTTGTCCCCCCATCTCGGAAAGTGTATTTTTGCTCTTCGATATCTGAGTGCAAAAGCCGTTTTTATCCTTTATAGGATAATGTAAGTTTGAATTTAGAACATCGTATGCACTAAGTTTGTGAATTAAAAACATCTACTTCTACCTTCATAGTGCCGAATTTATCATACAACCTTTTTAATTTGTTAAAAGCTCAGACTCGGAACCTTCTTGGGGTACATTTTTTTTTTAAATTTGCTTTGCGGGCGCCATTTTATTTTCGCGTTATATTGTTCAAACATTAGGTTAAAAACAAGTGAAAAACCTAAAATGAGTGGTTCTAGCGACGAGGAAGTTTATTTGACGCCAACAGAATTAACTGAAACTGTTAATAATGTGCATTTTTTTTTCCTTAAGTCATTTCCTCGCTGAGGTGGGATGAAAAGTTACGTGTTGAAAAAAAATAGAATCCTGAGCGTTAACGAGGGAATCAAAAGAGCACGAGGTGAAAAATCTTTGCACTCGAGTGCAACTTTCATCCCCCCACGTTAGCGAAGAAATGACTAAATGCAAAAAAAAAACATTTACAATAACAAGATACTTTTATTTGAGTTTAGGTTATTAACTACTACATTATTGGGTAAGTATTACAGAATTCTCTTTAAATTATAACAAACAGTTAGATAAAAGTAATTAAGAAAAAAATAAAGTAACGCGCGTCATTACTTATGTCTTAATCACGCTACTACTTATTAAAAAAAGAACAATTAAAGAGGTTGTATGATAAATTCGGCACCATGGAGATAGAAGTAAATAGGTTCAATGATATTTTGAATTCTCAAACTTAGTGCACACGATGTTCTATATTCAATTTACTTTATCCTCTAGCGGATAAAAACGGCTTTTGCACTCAGATATCCAATTTTTTCCATTGGAGTAGATAGAACCCACAAGGCACCACCTCACGTTCACACCCACGTTCAAACTTCTGGTCATTGCGCGCTTGATTTTTCTGAAGAACAATTATTTTTTTCACTTATAAGACACTGGCTTATTTATCCCACGGGATCATTTAACGGGATAAAAAGTATTCTATGTGTTAATTCAGGTTTTAAACCATCTGTGTGGCAAATTTCATCTAAATCCATTCATTAGTTTTTGCGCGAAAAAGTAACAAACATTCATCTATCATCAGACCAAGCTTTTGCATTTATAATATTTATAGATGTAGGAAGTAGGACTTATAGTAATATACACAAGAATACAAAAAAAACCCTAAAACAAAATAAACAACACAGCACAAAAAGAATTGATCCCAACCCACTAAATTATGAACAAACCCACATAAAAAATCTCCACAAAGGCATTGAAAGATTGAAAAGGGGAAATCACTTAACTTAGGCAATTTATAGCTAAATCTTACCCGTGGGAGATTCGTGGTCAGACTAACAACATTAGGTGGTGGAAAACTTATAAGCCGGTGGAAATGTGCCCAGTTGGGGCTAAATTGATGCGCCACGGTTTGGGGGCGATTTTTCCTTGCTTTTTCGAGATGGGATCTGTCTATTGATTTAAATGGATTGAGAGGTTGAGGTTTTTGAAAGGGTTAGACTAATAGGCGTAGGTTTTCAACAATCAATCTAAGTTTTAGAGTTAATACTGTATTAGGCACTTTGGCCAAAATGTTGGTAATGTTAATTATTTTAACAACTACAGATACAGAGCTTAGCCTTCAGGCATTACAGGCATCATGATTATTAATATTGATAATCTAATGATGAATATTTAAATGTCATGTTGTTATTTTAAACAACTAGCAGTTTTTCAAACACTTTCAAGCTTTCACGGTTTTAAACTAATATCGTCACTTACGGGATATCTTCTCAAAACAATAAACAATCACGGAAGATATTCCATAAGTTACAATCAAAGTTTAGTAGTTTTTCATTGGAAGAGTGTTATAATTTTAAAGAAAAAATATAAGATTACCAGACTATTTCTTAAAACTGTAAGATTTTCCGGCCATTGGATTGCTTGCTTACAAACAATATCACGTTCCAATACCAATACTTCTTGTTATTGATAACTAACATTTATCCGCAATGGTCGCCACTCGATTTCAAACAAGGTCATCTCAGAAACAATCTTCCACTGATTCGAAGATATTTTTTATCCTCGGACCGCGCGCTCGTGTGAGCAGTGCACGTCTTCTGCCCAATTTGGGGGTAGTGGCAAATCGTTGGCTATTGACGGGGTAAGTGTTATCAACCCCTTTGGGAATGGGGGTGGATTTATTTTTCCGCATTAGTGTCGATGTATTGTGAGATAAAGTGGTTGTTCGTGCTTGTTTTCGGTTTTAAATATTTTATTTTTGTTTTGGGAGAAAACTAAGCTTGTATAAGTAAGTGCTACTAAATCAATGCCGTCAGTGAGTAAGTTTGGTTACTAATTAATAATCAATGACCTTTTTTTTCAATTTAAAAACCTTAATATTATTGGCCTATAACTGTGATTTCCTTAGGATCCAAAAGGTCTCTGCAGTCGAAGAAATTAAAAGGACAAATGTCAAATTCGTCAATATATAACATAATAATATCACGCCTGTAATACCTGTTATGTGTATGTAAAGTTTTAATTCCGAATTGAATGGGGGCAAGGCTATTGCCAACAACTGAGCACAAATTCAGAGTCTGTTACTGATACTGAGAAAACCCAATAAGTAATACTTACTATACAAGTAATACCCGAGAATTGAACCCAGGACCTCAAGCTAAGCAGTTCCGCATTGCACTCCACCAACGAGGCAGTCAACACGTAATCTACTTAGAAAGCAAGCTATTCAATAGACTGGTTTCCACCATCAATAAATAGTCAGATAAAGAATTGGAAAATAATGAACACGTATTTTTTTGTTTTTGTAAATCAATGAATTTTGACAAAGATAAAACGCATCAAAACTCGGGAGTGGAAGCTCGTGACGTCAGAACGCACTAAAAATTATACCAAGGCGTGACGTATTGAGAATTTTTAAAGCGTCGTATCTTCGTCAATTTTGGTTTAGGTACGTAACAAAAGAAGAAAATACGTGTCAAATATTTGTTGATAATCTGACTGACGGACTAATTAGTTTTTTTTTTCATCTATCCAATTGTGTTACACAGGTCAAACCAACAGCACATAACAAGAAAACACAAATCCATCCATCCCCCAAACTATCGTTCCACAAATCACATCAGAACCATAAAAAAGGAATGACCTGCCAAAAATGATGGTGCTTCAGCGAAACAATACGCCGGTATCAGTCTATGAACATCACTTTATCGGCTGAGGGATAGGGCACTGACGAATAAATATACAGATAAAAAATAAAACTTATTTTTCCAAACGTCGAATAACTTGGCTGGCTGTTACACCGATGTGTAATGTTAAGCCTGAATTCTTGTCGCGCTGACGCTGACGTCAGCGGCGACCGACAGCCGTATTTTGTTCTCGCTGACGTTACGACCGACCGTACGCGACCGACCGTACGCGACCGACCGTCGACGTTACATGAATTCAGGCCTTAGTTTTTTTTCGTATTAACTTTGAGTTTTCCGTCGATGACGCGTCTAAAGAAACCAATCGATAGGCATTGCGGACTGGATTCCGACTCCATATAAAGGAGATGTTTTTTTTCCCCTATAATTATGGCCCAACAGTGTACCTTAAGAACAAAAGTACGAAATTACAGGAAAAAAATCGCAGATTCTAAAAAAAAATATATCGAATTTATTTGCGCATTTGTACCACCTGAAATTGTCGATCGAAGATGTTAAAAAACTTGTAACCCAAGAATTTCAATCTGGCAATCTCATGATTTATTTCTCCGACGATGCGTTTCGTTAATTCATTTTATAAACGTGTGAAAACCTAAAACTGTACTGTTTAGAATTTGTTTATGTATTACAAATAAGTTTTTTTTTCTAGCACTCATTTTTCGCGTATTATTATGGGAACAAGAAAGTACAAAATAATTATATTTATTTCACATGTCGTATTATTTTTCGCATTTGGTTATCTACGGCCAAAAGACAGGGCTCCAGGCCAGGGCCGGTTTTTTTTCTATTGTTGTCGATATTATTGTTGTGTTGTCATTGTCATTCTGTTTCGATTACCCGTCTCTGGAGTAGGTACTATTTCCTATGTGTGATTTAATTTTTGGTGACTTGGCTTTACTTCCCTGGACTTCCGATTGATTTCTTTCCACTTGATGACCTGGCTAACTCTTTTTTGGACTTGCTACTGATTTGGCTGCGATTGTTCTTTCGTTGGATCTTGACAACTGTGCGACATACTCTGGACTCTGATTACTGACTTTTTATATCAGCTTTGCGTAAGTACACGACTTTATCACGTTTTTTTAACATTAACATATAACATAACTGACTACGAAAAAATAAATACCTTACCTGCTTTGACAAGTTTTTGACAGATGGAACAAATTGACAGCAATCCAAGCTGTTATGGACGTTTCTTTAAACGCAGTTGCGTTGCGAGGTAATGTTTTTTCATATGCTTTTATTTCCTATTCTATCTATAAATATTGAAGGATTTTATATAGTGCTAAAAATACAAATTATTGGAAGGAATTTGAATAGTAATTTGTACCTCGGTACATGTTTGGGCCAAAAAAAAAACACCTCCTTTGGTGTTCTCAGACAGGCGGGTCCAGTCTAATTTGACCGAACATTCATTGCCAACGCGTTTATTTATTATGTTAGGTATTGAAAACAAAATCTATATTCTTACCTTTAGTCTTTTAATTCATTAAAATGTAACAGTACTTTTCATAATAAATTAAATTGAACGCTTGAAAAATTGCCATCAATGATCGCAACTATTTTCTGATGTCTACATCTATGTTACGTCTACGTTAGCAGCATTGACATTTATAAGGAAACAAAAAAATATATCAAGAAATTAGTTCAAAACATTACTTACTTTACAAAAACCAAATCCGCTACTCTACGGTCTAAATGCACTATAAAGTGTGGACGGCCGGGGGCAAGTGGGTTAAAATGGAACACAGCGCAATAAAACACCCCTTCTGTCCATAAATATCCGAGTTCGGAAGTTGCTCTGTTAGCGGTCGGATATTTTTTCTCTCGGTCCACTCTATTTTGCGGATACTCAATGGGGTGTCCTTATTTATTTGTTTCGAAAGTATCGGGAATTTGTGGAGAAATACGGGATTTGTTTATGAGTACGCTATTGGGTATTTTCTATTGGACAAAACAGTTAAGATTCTGGATTAGAATTTAGGTTAGTACTTATTTCTTTGATTATTTTAAGACAAAAAAAGAATAATAAAAATTTTTCATTGGTTGAACGATAAGAAACAATAAGTATTCGAATACGTCAGAGAAATTAATTCTTTAGCTGATAGGCATGACAACAGAATCAAAAACATGAAAATCTATTTAGTCCGTCAGTTAGATTAGGTATTGGAAAATAATGGACACGTATTTTATGTTGTTCTAAATCAATTAATCTTGACAGGGGATAAAATGTATCAAAACTCGGGAGAGGGGGCTCGTGACGTCGGAACTAGGTAAAAGTATACCAAGGCGTGACTATTTTAAAAGCGTCGTATCTTCGTCAATTTTGATTTATGTAACAAAAGAAAAAATACGGGTCAAATATTTGCGAATAATCGAACTGACGGAATAATTAAATAATGGCGACCCGAATGGCGTAGTGGTAGTGAAGCTGCCTTACGTTCTTAGGGTCCTGGGTTCGAATCCCGGTAGGAGCAAATGTTTGTGTGATGAACATGGACATTTGTTTCCGAGTCATGGATGTTTATATGTATAATAAGTATGTATTTACAAACAAAAAAGTATATATGTAGTATATCAACTATCTAGTGTCCACGACACAAGCTTTGCTTAGTGTGGCACTAGGTGGCGCTGTGTGTTAAAGTCCAGCGATATTTATTTATTTATTTATTTATTTAATTATTATTTTTTTGTTGTCTACCCTATTGACACACTACATTATAAAATTGCCATTTCAAAAGACTGTGACAGCAAGACTGAGGAAAACTAAGGCCACAAATATATTCTTATATCCTTTTATCTCTTTATTAATTTTTATACAAATTCATTTACACATTTAAATATTAATTTAAAAAAATATATTAAAAAAAAAACATTTATAACTAAAATAATATGTTATCCATAGAGTTTAACTATTTATTCTTATATCCTACTACCACAGCAATATTCAAATAAAAACATAAAACGCGTACATATAATACTTCAATAGACATCCTATCTTTTTCCATCATATTTCGTGGTCATTACTTCCTTTTCCGGCGACCCCTCGACTTGACATTCAAATTGCCACTATTTTTCACAAACATATTTTATTATATTGCAAGATCCCAATAAAGATATAAAAATATCGTCTCAGAAAGCCCATTGGCCCTGGGCATTGTGTAAATCTGTCTCAATAGAAAGAAGGGAAATAGCCATTTAACCCTCTCCTACCCCTTACGAATAAATGTATCTTTTTATCCCCCCGATATTCGGAAAAAAAGAACAGTGGCTTTAAATTAAAAACTTTGTTAGAAGTTTTCCCCTGATTTGTGAATGTGGTTAATTTAGAGAAGTATTGAATCCAATTTAAGTATTCTTCCGGTTGGAATGGTAAGGTGTGTTTTGTAAAGTTTTAATTGTCATTGTAATTTTATTTTTTTTCCAATAAACCCTTTTTGTTATATCACTAACTAGCGAACGGTAAGCGGGTTCACCCGCGTAGTTCTTGTTCCCGTACTCCCAGTACGGGGACAAAATATAGCCTATATTACTCGCTGATAATGTAGCTATTAGCTGAAAGATTTTTCAAATCGGTCCAGTAGTTTTAAAGTTTATTCGTTACATACAAAAACATACTTACAAATCTTTCCTCTTTTAAAAAAAGTATAGACTAACGCTTCGCCCGCGACTTCGTCCGCAAAAACTGAGATAACTCTGCTAATTTGTACAATATGTATACTTTTTTTTTTTGGCTATGTTACTCGGAAAAGATGTAGATTTCTAATAGTGAAAGAATTTTTTAAATCGGTTGAGTTGTTGAGTTAAATCGAAAAAAAACAAACAAACAAAAATCAATTTTTTCCTCTTTATGTTATTAGTTTTGATAGTTTTAACTTGAGCATTTATTTAATTAGGCAGAAGTGTACCTATTATTACACCTACATTTCGCTAGTTATGTTTAATTCCCATATCATAAGGGGGCAAGCCTGATGCTATCAACCGGGCACAATAAATCCTCCTGACGAACAAACCGAATTACACTGTGACCAAACCTGGAATCGAACGCAGAACTTCGTGCTCAGCAGGCGTGCTTACGACTATTCGGCCAACGAGACAGTTGACTTGACTTTTGTCGGATATTTAAAATTCGAAAATGTTATAAAGGTATGTAGATGTTCCAAAAATGTATGGAGCCTTGGCCAGCACTATGTACACTATATGTAAATATCGCTGTTTATTACAGTAACCGTTTTGTATTGTTAATTTTCTTTAATTTCACTTCGTTTCAATGTATTTTCAAATTAACTTGATCAAGGAGAGCAACACAACATAATATTAAACATGGTGGGTCAGAGCAGCATAAACGAACAATGTCACATTTTGACAATGACATTTGATTGAACACATCCAATCCAAACTAAAAGCAAAGACGGACTCACACAACTGTCATGGCTGCCCTCAAAATAGGGTTATCTTATTATATAACTTAATTTATGTACACCTGTACCCCTCTTTAAATTAATTTATTATTATTTTTATTCAATTCCTCAATTTCTTCCTATTTATCAATGTAGTGTACATAGTGGTGGCCCAAAATCAAACATCTCCTTTGAAATTACAAAGCATGTTTCATTTAAGTTTAAAACAACTACCTTCAAACAAGAAGACTTTAATCAGTCTAAGAAAAGTCACGTATAAAATTAAGAACCGCAATTCCAATGAGCGCATCGGAACACCAATAAAGACAGAACGAGTGAAGAATGTTAGCAATTTAAATTTTTGATTCCAACTCCAATGGAATGCTCGTGACTTTCAAGCGCTGCAATATCTGAGCCCTTTTTAATAAAGTTAGACGTTATATAAGAATAAATTCGCTGAAAGCGCTGCTAGTGACAGGGGCACGGAAGTCATAAACCACTGAAGATGTTGATTGAGTGAGAAACGGTAGAGCAATTACGGGTTTATTGGCAAAAATTGCTAATGTCGCCGATAGGAGGAGGTAATAGGTTCTGTCACTTCTGAAAGAGTTAATTAGTCATTGGGGCTGTGAAATTAAGGAAGTGATCGAAAGGGTGGCTTCGGAAATTTATTGGAGGAATATTTCGTAATTATGTTAAATATGAAGAAGTTTTTATGCGTTGCTGATGAAGATTCACATTTAATTATTGATAATTATGCTTTCTAGTCATGCTCGGTAATAGCAGACCATAATAAAAAAAACATGGAGGGCAGTCTTTGGAGACTACAGCTAAGGTCCATGTTCACCGAAAAGATAACCGTCTGATTATCTAAAAACAGCTGTCACTGTGACATATTCCCATACAAAAATGCGTTTTAAACAGCTGTTTTAGGTAATCAGACTGTCATCTTTTTGGTGAACATGGACCTAAGTGACAACTCTTAATCGATCCGCTACAGCGTAGCGGTCGGCTATGAAGCGTTAAGTGATGGTCACGTGAGCTTCATGATTTTTGTTCACTCAAAAAGTGCTCAACGCGCCTGAAGAAGTTTTCATTGAACAAAAAAAAGAATGGCTTATTAGAGACTGAAAATAAATACACAGTTCATTAACAGTTAGCAGTAACATAAACCAGCCCGTTGCACCTCATCATCACCATCCACTGCTGGACATAAGTAGGCCTCCTCAATCGCACGCTACTCTAATCAACAACTCTTATACAGCTAGCCTGCAAAGATCGTCCCTCCACCAAGCCTGAGGTCACCTCACGCTGCCACCTCATTACTTAAAAACAGGGTGTAAACCACCTCATCACGAAACCGTCAATAAAGCATTCTGTACATCAAACTAAGTAACTTTACGCAAAAATTATTGCTCGGAAACGACTTTTCAATGTAACGCACTCAAAACATTTGTGCTGATAAATGGATTGAATAGTACGGGGGTCGTGGAGATGTTGAAAGTGAAAATCTTGCAATAAAAACTTGGATTAAAAAAGAAACTTGTCAAAAAGTTGTAACTTTTACCCCCAATATCTCCGTGACTGGAAGGTATATAGTGTAGAACAAATTATCACAATGACGGAAGAACATGTGTCTTTCGGCTTCGTTAGGAGATTTTTTACACTCTATATACAACAACATAATTATCCTAATAATATTGAACCCGCATTGAACATAAAGTAAAACAGGCAACGGTAAACAGGTGGGCACCAAACACAAATACAAGTAAAGTAACTCTAACAAAAGAAAAGCCCGGCTTTTATAAAATTAAAAACGCAGCACAAGTAATGATATTAAAATTCAACGCTTGCGTTGTGGCCCCAAGCTTAGCGGGTTATGAAGCGGAGCGATAATCATACAATTAAAGAATTTCAAAAACAATAATGTTAGAACTGTCTCGTTGTTATTGGTCTAGTTATCGTAAGCTTGATTGCATTGCAACGTGGTATCCTGGGTGAGGTCCTCAGGTAATGCAAATCGTTAATAAATTATCAACACGAAGAGAAGAAGAATCTTAAATGAATGATGGCAATAATCTCGCTTTCAATAAAAGCGAGTTATAGGAACTTTAAAACGCAACGGGAGAAATTCTGTGCACCTTTTTAGAGATCTCTCAAAGGGACATTGTGGTGTTACGATTACTACTAATAGGAAACTGAAAATGTACTCATATTTTTTTTTAATTTGGTAGAATCTTTTCATGTATTCATATATATATATGTAACACTTTTCAATTGCCCACCATCTGTAAAAAAAAAAATATCGCTGGACATTACACACAGCGCCATCAAGTGCAACACTAAGCAAGCTAGCTAACTAGCTGTATTTGTAAAGATTCAGTAAAGTTGCGACAGCTTACAAGTCTCTTTTGTACGTAATCCTTCTAAGGTCCATGTTCACCGAGAAGATAACAATCTGATTATCTAAAAACAGCTGTCAATGTGACATATTCCCATACAAAAATGTGTTTTAAACAGCTGTTTTTAGATAATCGTCCGTCATCTTTTTGGTGAACATGGACCTAAGACATCCTTTAGTCGCTCCTCGTTTCAAAATCGCTGTTTCTGCGGCCACAGCTAACGTACAGTGCAAACGGACATAATATTTGTTTTAAACAGAGCCGGCGTGCCCACGTAAACTTATTAAAATATTTCCAGTTATATTTAATTAGTGTTTCTGTGCCATTCGTCCCCTTTCTCCTCTAGCTCAGGTGTATCGCAGATTCGGCTTTGGCTGTTCATTTTTTTATTAGAATTAATTAATTTCTTTAATCATGCTTTCTTTTAGACCTTATTAGGAAAGGTAGTAAAGTTATGTAATGGATTTTATTTTGTAAGTTTTGTTCTATTTTAAGATTAGGTACTAGCTAAATTTTCAAAGTTAACTATTGAAACTGTTATGCAAAATAATAAAGTACCTAGACCAGTCACAATCGATTTTAAAGGGTTTCGTATATTGGGTAGCGTCCATGCCAATTTAATACTTTTTACTTCTTTAAAATACAGATAAATAATTAGATGAGATTTTATCAGCGATTACAAATAATCGCTAATAAAATCTAATTTAATATTATTTAAAAAAATAAAAAAAACCCGCTTTCCTTTGTAAGACGATGTCCAGTTTAATGCAAAAAAAAAACAGTTTTCATTTTATTTCTCCCTCCTTTCCGAAATATAAATTAAACATTACTAAATGAAGATATGCAAGCAACGAGTCACCAGTTATTATTTGTGAAGCAACAGAAACTCCCGACGGAACAACGGAATCGTACGTGTAACTTTAGAAAAATGTAAAATAATGTGAAAATTTACAAATAAACAGTGCACTGTGGACATGTATATGCAGTAATATGTTGGGGGACTGGTTCCGTATATTATTTTAGAGAAGTAGATATTTCGTTGTGAAGAATGGAAAGCCTTGTGAATCTTTATTTTCTTACATGAATTGATTTGCTATTTAGATATCGAATTCGGTGTTCGGTTGTCTAATAATACACAATTTCACAAAAGTGCCAATGGTTACTATTTGCCATTTTTTATAATATTTTACCGACATGTTTTGTGCCAAAGGCCATTAGAAAACGAATTTCTTGTTTTAAACACATTTTAATTTGCAAAGGCATATTTTTCTATGTATGGATTAATGCTAAGCTAGAGCAGCGGTGGCCCAGTGGTGGTGGCCCCGACTATCGAACAGTAAGTCGTGGGTTCAAACCCTGAGAGGCGCATCATTATCATCATCAGCCTGTTAATCTTCCCACTGCTGAGTGAGACACAGGCCTCCTCCCTATGAGAGGGCATTACTATTGGGGGCGCAATACTTTGTGTAATTTATTTCATCACCACTGGCTCTCAAAACGGTGAAGGAACATTGTGAGGAAACTGGAATGTCCTAGAATAAAAAAATCGAAGACACGTGACAGCTAGCAATCCGCACTGGGCCCGCGTGGTGGATTATAGCCTAATCCCTCTCATAAAGAGGAGGCCGTGTCTCAGCAGTGGGAAAATTATAGGCTGATGATAATTGCTAAGCATAAAGATATCCAATTGCAGTACATATTTTGTTCTCCATCAAACATCAAAAATTTCTCTACGCAACCCTAAAAATACGAGAAAAAAGCAAAAGTACAATAGGAGCGCAGGTCACACCTGCGCGCGTATTATTTCATAATTTAGAGAGCGGACCGCAAAGCTAATGATGTTTTTATTTTATGTTACATTACGGTGTGATTGAGGACCTGCATAGGTTGCCCCGCTTCCGCGAAAAGGTGTAAAAATTTTGTAATTAAATTAATGTTATTTGCATGTGTACGGTGTTTATTCTATGCACGTTTACAATGCCATGGATATTAATTGCTTTTTAAAGACCAGAAGGCAAGTTTCAATCCCCTTTTAGCATAGTATGTGTCAATCAAAAATACACTTTAATTACATCGTTTTAGCTGACAAAATGTCACTTTGTCTAGACCTGGTTGAAACGTCGTCACATTAGGCATCCACGACTATGGTCGCCCACGTGACTAAATGCAACTTACAGTCGTTTTCTACAACTTACGGATAACTGCTGGTTAATATGCCTACGTCGGAAGCCATGACGTTTTGTTTTTATCGGTCGTTAGCTAAATGTCAAACAGGCAGAGATAGCAACCTACCGATACCTGTAAGTTATTGAAAATGGCCGTCGAGATACCAGATTTATGTTTGTCTTTTGGTATTGCTCTGTCATTGATGAGGCCCTAGGTATATCGGCGCGTCAGTAATCTTAACAGGTGAATCTAAACCTTAGCTTACCTTTGACTGGAAAAGACTCTGATATCATAATTTCAGCCGAAAGACGTCCACTGCTGGACATAGGCCTCCCCAAAATGTCACCACATGGACCGGTCCCGACTCACATCCAGCGGATTCCCGCAACCTTCACCAGGTCATCCGTTCACCTAGTGAACGCCTTCCAAGGACTTTAAGTCTCTGAAATACCGCTACCTTAATTCTACTGTTAAAAAACAAACAAAACTTAGACCAACCTCAACGACACTTTCAAAAAAAAAAGACTACTTAAAAAAGCGGTGGAGTATCAAAAACGCATCAAAGATTGCGCGAGTACCATCGGGCGCAAACGCAAATAAATGAGCTTAAAATTTAAAATTATAATGGGATTGTGTATCCGGTGACACAAATGTGTGGAGTTTGTTACTAACGACTTGGGCTGAGACGGCGAGCTGACGGACAGAGGAGTGGACTCGATGTTCCTTGTAGATTTTTTTTAATGTGAGCTGAGTTTGCTGCTCTCAAAACGGTGAACGAAAACATCGTGAAGAAGCCGGTCTTGTCCTAGAACCAAAAAAATCGAAGACATGTGAAATCTACCAATCCACACTGAGCCCGCGTGGTGGATTATAGCCCATTCCGTCTCATAGAGAGGAGGCCAGTGTCCCAGCAGTGGGAACATTAACAGGCTGATGATGATGATGAACTGATTTTAGCACTATGCTGGTAGTCTCATCATCATCATATCAGCCAAAAGACGTCCACTGCTAGACATAGGCCTCCCCCAAGTGACGCCACATTCGTATACGCGACTCGCATCTTTTCTAGATTTGTAACGTAGGTACCAGAGCATGCAAGACAACCATGTCTTGCATGCATGTGAAAAGGAACGAAATTTTGTACTCGACTCTGAAATCGTTTATTCTTCCAGTCCTTGCTAAATTGCTCGGAAGTCGGAGCAAGTCTACAAAGTATAGTTAGTTAAAACCACGGGGATATGCTTTTCTAACAAACAAGCCATAACAGCTGACGCCATAGGAACTAATTTCCAAAGTCCAGCTCACCTATAGCTGAAAAAACTTAATCCTTTTTGCGACTCCACGCCATCTCCTGTGGTATAGTTTTACCTGACATCTCGTGGCAACTAATTGTGAGTGCGGATAAAGTATGGTGTGTAAGATGGCCTTAGTGGGGCGATTGCATCACCGCAGTGTGTAACTACCCTATGCGTCTGCTGCTCGTATTACGGCACTAGTTTGAAAATAAACTCATTTTGAGAAAGGGTTAGATTTGCTGAAACAAAAGATGATTCACGCCGAAAAAATACTTTTGGGGTAACATTTTACGATTGAGAAAAGTTTTCCAGTACTTAAAATTATGTGCCTGAATTAGTGTATGGTTTTAGTTTCAGGAAGAAACAGTGGATACATTTTTAGGATACCATATTTAATAACCATTAACTAATGCTCGAAAATTTCTAGAGTGGCGACAGCAAACCGAAACACGTTACGTTGGAAGGCCTTCTACTAGGTGAACCTATGACAGTTGCAGGAATTCGCTGAATGCGAGCCGCACGGGACCAGTCAACGTGGCGACACTTTGGAAAGACCTGTGTCCAGCAGTGGACGTCTTTCAGCTGAAATGATGATGATGATCTCATGCTCACCCTGAAGTGTAAAAGTTATCAAAAGGCAAGTCTATAAGAATTAGATATTAGTAATATTTGTAAAGGTAGACTGGAAAACATGGGATTTTTGTAGTACGCGGGTCGATTATAATTTTATAGGTAATTTAATTTAAGTTACCTAGCAAGACGCGGTGATGGCAGGTAGTGTAACTGCGACCGAGTGGCGTCCAAAGAATGGAAAGAGAAGCGTTCGTCGTCCAGCGGTGAGATGTGTAGACGATATTGTTTCTATTACGGGAATATCCTGGCTAAATAATAAAAGCCGCTCGGGTCAATCGTCAGGTTAAACCGTACTTGCCAATGTTGGTCTGTGAATGGGTGACCACCCTAAAATACCGAGTTTCCTCCGTGCCTCGGAAAACACGTTAAGCTGTTGGTCCCGGCTGTCATTTGTCTATCTTCGATAGTCGTTACAGGTAGTCAGTGGTCCAAAAAGTCTCACAACCAGTCTTACCAAGTGGTATCGTATTAGCAAGTATTAACTGGGTTGTGGAGGTCATATAGGCAGTCGCTACATGTAAAATACTGGTATTCAGCTGCATTCGGTTAGACTGGAAGCCGAGCCCAACATAGTTGGGAAAAGGCTAGGCAGATAGCTAATGATGATGCAGGAATATCCTGGATGAGGTTGGCCACATACCATGAGAGGCCTATACCCAGCAGTAAGTGAAGTCGGGTTGTGGATTCTCATCTGCCCTTGAATCGAGTTCCAACTGGATGCAGCTTATACCAGTTTTACAGTTCACGACTGTAACTGATTAACACGATAACAGGGCCTCAATTCTGCTATTACAATAGTGTCAGAATAGTCGATCATTGATTTCATAATGATCAAGTTCTGTCAATTTTTGTCAAGTTTGGTAATCTACTAATATAATGGCGTCATTATGACTTTTCAATGGTCAACCACTGACAGTCCATTGAAAGAAATGTCATAGAATGTTAATCTCGTACATTAATAAAATCTGTTATAAATGAAATCTGGCATGAATAAATGTTCTCATTTAGTAGCAGATTTCGGAAACCATTTGTAGTAAGAGTTTTATAATAATGGCAATACGACAATGTCATTAAAACAATTTTATTACGAGACCATTGATCGACCATTGTGAATTTAGTAGATTACGAACTTAAGCAAAATGACAATGGGATGAGAATGGAATCGTGTTGGAGTGACGAATTTATAAAAATAGCAGATTTGGGCCCCAGGTGACTTTCAATGCCAGATACAATGCAAAAGTGATGAAACCGGAAAAATATTCCAACAAAACTACAATTCTAATTACAAAGTCCCTCTCTCTGAACACGGCAGCATCAATGGCTTGTATGAACACATTACGGCAACGTGACTTAAAAACATGCAGCTAGGCAAGACGTATGCAAGTGCAGTTTTAGTTACTGCAGTCTTAGGAGAGTAAGGTGGTGCAGTTAAGCTCGTGTAGGCTTAGGCGTTAATTTAGGAGGTTGTTTTAACATTAGCTACCTAGGTACCTATTGGAATGATCAAAAAACTGAAACTTTCAAAAAAGGGGATTTCAATTCGATCTTTAGGACGGGAAATCAGTGGTCAAAGCCAAAGTCAAAACATTTATTACGAACTAAGGGTACAATGTTCGTGTTATGTTATCTATGTGGTCAAAAATCACTTGATAGCAACCTGGATTTAAGTTTTGCTCCTGGAGCAAATAGTTTTGATAGTCCCATCAGGAGCTCATGGCTAAGTTATAACAGCCGCTCGGTTGACCTTCAGGTAAAGCCGTGCTCCCCTAGTTTGGTCCGTCGATGGATGACTGTCCAATATCATACCGAGTGTCTTTCGTGTCTCGGAAAGCACGTTCAGCGGTTGGTCCTGGCAGTCATTTGTAGATCTTTGACAGTCGTTCCAAGGAGTCCGTGGCCCGAAAGTTTGACAACCAGTCTTAACAGGGGGTGTCGAATGACCAATAAAATACTGGAATTCAACTGTGTCTGGATGGACTGAAAGGTGATTTCAATAATGTAATAATGTAGTTGGGGAAAGATGACTACTCTAGAGGTTATGGCATTTTTAGATTGCTAAAAAAAAACACACACTTCAAATTATAATGCAGCCAAGGCTTTATAGGAAAAATTAACATCCCCCTTCACAAACCACCAAATCAGTGAACAAATAAAGTCATTAAGTACATGAAGTAGTTATCATAACAGCAGTTATTAAACATATATTATCGGCAAAGTCCCGGATTCGTTCCCGGCTGAGGCAATAAACGTGGAAGTGGTGGCGGCGCGTGAGTTGTGACCACTGCATCGCTCCATTAGTGATTATTGTACAAGTTTTCTGCTAACAAACTGGACGATCGAAGATGTATAGTTGATGGAAGTGGTAACATGAGAAATGTATGTGTTATTGAATAAAAAATAAATAAATAAACATAATATTATAATAAGGGGACATGATGGGGAGGTTGTAGTACATGGTACTATAAACATTCTTTTCGATGACGATGTGTCATGAAATCCATAGAAGTGTTAGCTAGCGATATTTTTTTACTAATTTAGAATAACTCACACTACCATAAATTCCTCAAAAGATTAGGCACAGAAATGAATTAATGCAAAGTACAACTATAGTTTGCTAATATAGGTAACCCCCAGGCTACTGAAAAGGTTCCAAGAGAAAAACTCAATCGTGTGTGAGCTGTCATCATCATAGTCATCATCAATTCATTTAGAAGTCTTATGTAACATTTCCAAAACTAACTTAAATGCATGTGCCGCAAGATGCATTGAAACCCACCGGAACAGACTCTAAACACCTGTATTTTGTCAAATAATACATCCTCCTGAAGTTTCTGTCAAAATCCGGTATCGGCAGCGAATTCGGAGTCCAGTCCGGTTAGCTTGACCGCACCTTGAAGCTTGACACATCTAGCATTACTACATCCGCACAACCGGACACAACTCTGCCAAATTCTTTGTACGTATTTACTTGTATTATTTATTGCTATCGTATCGACTGCGCCCCGAGCGTGCCAAGCGCGCTATTACTACGACAGTTAAAGCCACTTCCAGTGCAAGAGTTTCTTTGTTCTTGTTACAAAATAAACTTGAGTTTTTGAATTAGAGTGCCAATTTTGTTTTCATATTGAAATTCGGCTGGCATGTCGTTTGGTGGATTATGTGGTGTTCAGTGGTTTGATGATAGTCAGTTGTATTCGAGAGGACATTTATACTAAAAAGTATAGAGAAAAGTTAACATACACACAGCAAAGAGCATTATACAGTAAACATAACATCACGCCTGTATCCCTTACCAGGGTTAGGCAGCTGTGTAGCATTTATCACAACCACCTTTGGCCAGTTATATTTAAGTCTCATGAAATAAGGGGTAAGCCTAATGCATTGTTCCTACAAGTACCTGTAATATGCAACCCTATTTATTAACTAAATTAAAGGTAAACTGGCTTCCAATACGCAAAATACCCCCACGTCACTCAATCGTAATGTAATACGAACAACATGTGACGTCACGGACCAATACCTCACTATATCAATCCTGTATTGAAAACAAACTTTATTCGCCATCACTATCATCCTTATAGACTGTTTGATAAGGTAGAATTTCGTGTGTTGTGTTACTAATTTAAGTTGTGAATGACATGCATTGCTCGTTCATTGGTTTGAATTCGAATTTCGAATAATGTTAAGAGTATTGCAGACTTGGGTTTTGATTGTCACAATTTAAAATGAAAAAAAAAAAAGCTTGCCCATCTCACACAAATAGAGAGGTAGGTGTTAATTTGCCCCGGGTCATTTATACGCAGTGTTTTAACAACCTCTCCAATGGCGTTTTCTTGGAATACTATGAAAGATATAGGTAGCAGGTACTAAACTACAGATACATCAATTGCAATTATATGAAATATCAAAATAAAGCTAATAATTATTTACTACTTTCGGAAATAAAAGAATCAAAGTATGTGTTCAACATTATTTCCTTCGGTGGGAAATAATAACACTCTAATTTTCAAAAAGTGTAACGTTATTCGTCTATTACACTACTAAATAATATAGGATTTTGAATTTTAAAACATGTCAGTTTTCTCACGATGCTATTCTTCGGCGAATTAAGGGTAGCGAAGATGAAATAAAATACCTTCAACGAGGTTCCAACTAACGACCTGCAACTCATTGCTTGTAGTACCATCAAAACCACCTTCCTGAAAAAAAAACCATCTCAAAATCATCAAAATCTAATAACCAGTGTACAACCCACTTTACCGTCCGCAATATTTGTCCGGTCGAGCGGTGACCGTTCGATGTCCGGACGGCGGCGATCCGGAATGATCCAGCACACGTGGTGCCGTATTGAATTGAAACAATCGTTCTGGATATCGTTATGAATTAAGTAAAACATTAACAAAATGAGCATAGATACACTATAAAATACAAGATAGATACGCAGCTCTGGTTTTCGTTTTTAAAACTGTGTACCCAAACTGTTAGATGGCGCTGTTAGTTTTTGTTCAACCAAATAAATACAAAAAGAAATTCTGAGGATTCGAACTTGTGTGCTTATTAGTCACAAGGCAACCGCAGTCACCGCTAGGCTATCTACTTCACTAGCAAGTAGTCTAAAATAGCTGTTCTCGTTATGACAGTTGAAAAGTTGGTGTACCTAAACACACAGATGGCAGCACTATCTATGAACATTTTGTTTGGAGCCAATGTATGGAAGTTTCACCCCCCTGAAAATGAGGGTAAAAACCAAAGATGGATGGTATGTGTGAGGAATGATGTGAAAAAGAAAGGAGTAAATGATGCCGTGGCTTCGAACAGAGGTGAAAAGACGAAGAAAACGTGTTGCATCAACCACAAGCATAATGGGACAAGACTAGAGGAAAATAGCCTGCCGGGGTTGCGGGCCTATTCGAAAGAGATACCGCGGCCCCGGAACATAAAGGGCGAGGAAGGAACATGGATGGGTTTTAGTCAGTAAAAATCTGACACTCCCTCCCGCTCCGCCCAGAGTGAGAGAAGTCATATGATGATTTCCCATCCTTAAAGAAAAAAAAAAGGGTAGAGGAAAATGATGATGATTTACAAAATGAGACTCTAAGAACACACACAAAAAAGCTGCATACATTTTCTTTAGAAATTTTGAAGTGTGAATAGATTTCACATTCTGTGGTTGGTCAGAACAAGAAAAACCTTAGGGTCTAGAGGTAATTACTTGTTTTTCGCATGGGAAATCATCAAATGAATCCTCCCGCTCTGGGCGGAGCGGAACGGAGTATCAGACTTGTACTGACTAAAACCCATCCATGTTCCTTCCTCGCCCTTTATATTCCGGGGCCGTGAAATCTCTTTCGAACAGTCCCGCAGCCCAGGTAACCAACCACTTCAAAAGCGTTTCGTAGTTCTACAACATTTTTCAACATGATTAATATAATTTTCAGGTATTATCTTTGCTGATAAAATGTCGTTTCATCTAAGCCCTCAATGGGACACTTAACATTATTTCTTGCGAGGCCTGAGAATTGCACGCTACAGATAACGCAAAAATTATGGCTTACTTTTGGGTTGTTACAAACACAATATTGCCATTGCCCTCATATACACGCCGAGTCAAAGACGATTTTCACACACCTACAACATTGGGACACCAAACATTGTAAAGACTTACCACCCATCCAATACTTGACCTCAACCACGTCACCTTCACTCCACCCCAACCCCTTAAACCTCTAATCACATAACATACGACTATAATATACAATAGGGTTGTCCATCACTCAAAACATGAGGACACGACACAGTAATTCCATTCTCCGATATATTTGACGCAAATAAATTATAGTTAGGATGACAACCCTGGGAGACATGCAAATTGGGGGTGACCCGTCTTTCGGAGCTGGTTATTTATTTATTTTTGGGAGTTTGTATTGTGTGGAATAAATATTTCAGAAAAAGAAAAAAAATGTTTAAAAATTACCAGCTCACACAAAATCAATAAATAAAATACAAAAACAAAAACAAGGCATTTATTTTCTATATGTTTAAATTTTACGCGTATGCAACAATTTTATTTTATTTTCTCTAAATAAATAGTTAAATAAATAATACGCAATGTGTTTACAATATTGTTTTTTTTTTAACATGAAATTAAAGAAATGTTTCAATATGAAAATTTTAAATGAAACTATAAATAGTTTGTATTTTGGTTTGCATTGACGATGATTACAAATAAATTACCTTTACCTTTGGTTACATATGGTAGTGGAAATGAAAACCACATAATCTTCAACAGATAGCTTTTCCAGGCTGAAAAATAGCTTTTAAACTATTTTAACTGAAATAAGTCAAGTATTTTTTTGTGAAAATAAAAGCAGTCATAATGATATTTTACGATTAAAATGTATATTAACGTGACAACCCTCAGGGTGCATGTAAATCAGGGGTGACCCTACGTCTTTCGCTTTCGTAAAATATTATTTATGAGTCGGTATGATACTGTCAAATGTTAAGTATTACTGACCACTCCATTGGCCTGACTGTGTCTTTTTTACTGACTGCAAAAAAAACGAGAAGTCATGTTTATCCAACTAAGGAAAAGTGGAAAAACGAATCGCAACAAAATTTACTTGAAGTTTTACGGACAGGTTTTCAGAGACTTTGAGGAATAATTATATGCTATATCGGGTTTTCTACGTGTAATAAGTGTGTTGATGTGATCTAATATCACATCAACATTCAAACTAATACAGAGTTACAATATTAATATGTAGAACGAGAAGTTAAAGTAGGAACTGTTCGCGCTCCACATACAAGTGTTTTACATGGATTGAATGCCTATCTGATCATCACAACCCGTATAGTTACTAGGTATCTTGCGCAGCATGTCTTCTTTTTCCATTCTTCATCATCAGATCTCATCAGATACCTCCTTTCTTACCATATCATCCTTTACACCAGTGGTTCCCAACCTGTGCTCCGTGGACCACATTTTCCCAATTAAAATGTTATTCGTACTTTTTACCTTGCACAGAAGATGCACGCTCAACCCGACTTAATTGAACTTATCAGAGACGAGGTTCTAACATTTTATGAGAATCTATTAATTAAGTCATAAGTCATTTAATCATTTGTTAACATAGGTACAATAAATAGTTGTTTTAAAAGATTCCAAGCGCGCTATGTTATGCCCGAAGGCGTACACATATTTATAGAGGTCATTGACATTAAAAATTGAAAAACCTTTTAAATGATACTACTGGAATGCAAAAAAAAATAAAAACATATCATTAATTAGAAAAATAAAAATAACAATTAAAAAAAAGAAAAAATATATAACGTCAAAACTAAGTGTCACTTTACCACGTCAAAATTCAAATCAAGTACATATAACACAAAATAAAAAGATAAAATAATCATTAAAATAATACAAAATGTCATGTGCAACAACGTCAGAAAATGTATAAATGTCAAAACTAAGTGTCACTTACTACGTCAAAAATTCAACTAAAGTATAAACAAAATAAAAAAGAACATTAAAATAATACAAAAAAAGTCACGTGCAACAATGGCAAAAGGAATTGAATTTAAAGATATACTATGTCAATGAGTACCGACTATGATCAACAACAGTCATTACATTTTGTCTGTTAAAAATTCCGAAATGCTGCCATTTGAATGGTTGTAAAAGTTTTCGAGCTCAGTTCGATCGCTTTTGTATCCATCACTATCTTAATTCTAAAGATTTTCATCCCATTTTCCAATGTTTGTATTAAGTATGTGAGTTAAAGATTCACCCCCTGGATACAAATATATAGAACCCTAAGGTCCCTGCTAACACTTAAGATATCAAAGTGGTCCCTGGTTTAAGAAAGGTGGGGAACCACTTCTATATATATTTTTTGTCTTATAAGTACTAAGTACTAGGTAACACACTTTTGTTTTTGTTTTAATTTTGATGTTATTTTACTAATTGATATTAATTTATTTTATGTCATTTATGTTTTTATTTTAATGAATTTTACTATTTCAATTTTCATTTAATTTTATGTGATTTATGTTTTAAATGTGCTTGTATTTTATGGATTTTAATAATCTGAAATAAATGAATTATTATTATTATATATACAGTCCATCCATAGTTTCTTTGGTCTTCCTCTATAATCGATATTATGATATCCTCTATATTTTAAAACTCTGTTACCAACACTTTCAGGTAAAAGCAAATTGCTAAAAAAATCTCCTTGAAAAAAACCGGGTCGCGCAACCATCAATTCAGGGCTATCTCTAGAACCGGTACCTACCCGGCACTGACCCGGTTATCCCTAAGTCCGCCAGTCGCCTTTCATTTATCATGGACGATTACCAACCCTTGCGATGTCACTACAGAGGATTTTAGAAGAAAAATGAATGCCAATTGGTAGGTAAATACGAAGTGGATTGGGTAAATTGGGGTGGTCAATGTTGGGTGTAGTGGTCAACTTGGAGATTGATAGATTGATTGGGAGGTATCGCTTTTGGACTGGGAGAAAAGCTATTATTTTGATGAAAGGGCACTTTATGTGTAGTAGACTGGTAGTTCAATAGATAAAAAAGAATGCCGTAAAGTAGGTTTTAGCTGCGATTTTTTTTTTTTTTTGTTTGGGCATTGTCCTCTACAAATCCCTACATAATTGTTCTAAAACAAAGTCCTCCGCCGCGTGTGTCTGTCTGTTCGCGATAAACTCAAAACTACTGCACCGATTTCCATCTTGTTTTCACTAATGGATAGAGTGGTTCTTAAGGAAGGTTTTAAAATATAATTTGGATGCGGGCATCACCTAGTTGAAATTCAATAAAAGTCTAGTTTTCAGTGAAAACTGGTATGTTTTTGCAGTAGAGTGCTGTAGCAATGAAACGCTTCATCTCCGTGCAAGAAATAGTTTGACCAGTGCACAAGATTTTCTTTTTCCGAATACACATTATATTGTTCGTGTGAATAATATTTGATAATTGTAAGAAAGCTTACAAGCATTTTCTTTTTTCATTTTTTTTTTTTAATTTTATGAAATAGTTAGATTCTATCTGTGTTGTGCCATTTTAAAGCTTTCCGTCAGAGAAATAACTGTTTATCTAAAACATACAAAGTTCACCTCTTAAAAATATTAATTTTAGTATTGATATTATTGAGTATTTGAAACCTATTAGTACTCTCAATTATAACTCATTTCCCCTCTTAAGCCCTAACAACCCTTATCGATTCCCCAAAAATCCTTTACCATCCGATACGAAACATCAGAGCCTCCCATTAGGAAGCCTCCTAAAGGCTGACATTAGGGAAGACCGAAGGGTGTGCATGACCGATGGAGCCAATAAGTCAGACCATATTAACACCCTATACTTTAATGGGTCACGTATGAATAATGGTGAAAGGAAATTTCGTCTATTACAGAGGATTCTGTGATTTCGATGATGTTTTGAGTATGTGAGGGAATTGAGTGTTGTCATGTGTAGCTGTTTTGAGAAACAGTTATGTATACAGGCTTTTTGACTAGCAGTTAACTCGTTACGTCGTAGTTGTCGTAGTGGGCAAGAGTAGGTTCATTTAATATTAAAGTTCTACGTTTTATCTTGGATATCACAGACATCGGTGAAACAAAACATCGTGAGGAAACCTGGACTTCAAAATATAAGTCTGAAATCGCCAACCCGTCTTGAGCAAGCGTGGTGATGAATGCTCGTGCCTTCTCTGCTGAGAAAAGGCATGTGGGACAATAATTGGCTGGTATTACTATTATTACAATTTTATATATTCTAAGTAGGCAGATGATTTGATAAGGAATTTAATCGTTTCCGGGGATCTTCTAAAAAACGATGATAGAGGGGTCCTACCTTACATACTCAAGGCCGTTATCGAGAAATTGTTGGTTAGAAATACCCAATAACACAACCAAATCTGTCATCATCATGATCGTTATTTCAACCGAAAGACGTCCACTGCTGGACATTAGCCTTCCCTAAGTGTCGCCACATTGACCGGTTCCGTGTGACTAGCATCTTACGGATCCCCGCAATCTTTACCAGGTCATCGGTCCTTCTAGGGCCTTCCAACGCAACGTCTTTCTCTTCGCGGTCTAAATCTATGAATCGATCCTATTACAAGATTCACCACTAATCTACGCTTTCGTCAAACAACCAACAATCTAATTCCCAAATACCTGACACCAACACCAAAGACAAACTCAACCTCCCAAATGATCAACAACAACGCAAAAATACAAACAAACAACTATCAATCACTAACCGCATACATATACGTCTAACCCTTTAGTGTCCATCGCATCGTACGTCATTTATTACTCGCAAATCCTCCAAGCTCCTTCCTTGATATCTCTTATTTATTGTCAAAATGCCAACTTGGATGAAGCGAGAACTATTTGTCATTGACAAAGCTTTTTGGATATGTGCGACCCTTGGATATTGGTCTTGGGGTTGAGTTGGATGTTACATGATGTTTTGGTATTCGGATATTGTATTTTTAAGGGTCATTCTGGTGAATGTTTTGTGTATTTGTTTAGATGGGCGAATAACCAGAGGGCGTAGGATATTGTGAAAAATACCAACGACAACGGTGATGGGTAAAAATCTTTTGAATTGACATCATTAAGCTAAAGTTTATATCATTCGTAATCAAACATAACATATGATCAGGCAAATGTGAATCTAATAGTACAAACATATTTTGCCGGTTAAGTTTAAGTCCCATTTAATAAGGGGAGAGCCTATTGCCATCAACCGCTGCTACCGAGAAATTAACCCCATAACACATTGCCCTATCTGAGAACCGAACCCAGGACCACATGCTCAGCCGTCGTGTTTGCGACCTCAACACCAACGCGGCAGACAATCCTGTTCAAAGTCAGTTATAAAAAAAAAAGCGGCCAAGTGAAGAGAAGTCGAACTCGCCCATGAAGGGTTCCGTAGCAGCAAGTAACATCTTATAAAAGATGACGTATTAAAAAAAACTACTTACTAGATCTCGCTCAAACCAATTTTCGGTGGAAGTTAACATTTTAATGTACATCACATTTGTTTTTAGTTTTACTATTCTCTTATTTTAGAAATTACAGGGGGAGGGGGGGGGGACACATTTTACCACTTTGGAAGTGTCTCTCGCGCAAACTTTTTAGTTGAGAAAATAATGATGTTAGAAACCTCAATATTATTTTTGAAGACCTATCCATAGATACATTTTGTTGATGTTGGCCTGTGGGGTTTGATGAAAAAAAAAATTAAGTTTCAGTTCTAAGCATATATGGGGAACCCCCAAAATTTATTGTTTTTTTTTCTATTTTTGTGTGAAAATCTTAATGCGGCTTAACAGCATAGTTCTTATAGTTTCGGAAAAAAGCGGCTGTGACATACGGAGGGACAGACAGACAGACAGACAGACATGACGAATCCATAAGGGTTCCGTTTATTGCCATTTGGCTACGGAACCCTAAAAAACTTACTATTCTCATTATTAAAAACTGATTTAATTAAAGTAGTATTGTAACTTTGGACATGAGTGGTAATCTGATAAATTTGGTGATATCGTAATTAAGAAGTAACAAGATGATGAAGATAAGATGACGGTCACATAATTTTAAAATACTGAATTTCAGTAGCATCTAGCGTGTAAAAAGCCTCTAAATGAATCTGAAAGGCACTCTTGTTCTACATCATTATGATTTTTTACTCTTGTGGACCTTACATTCGTCTGCACAATGCTTTGAGTGGTTTAGGTACATATAGGGTGTAAAACACCTCTTCACGAATCTGAAAGGAACTGGCTCTCCTCGTTATTGCGAACATTTTTTTGTTCTACACCATACCTGGGAACCTTCTAGTTACGGAGATATGGGGGGTCAAAGTTACAACTTTTTAACAAGTTTTTTTTTTTTAATAAATGTTTTATTGTAAGATATTTACTTTAAATACCTCCATGAACCCCGTACTATTCAATTCATCCATCAGCACAATATGTTGAGTGCGTTACATTGAGTTATACCACAAAACGTGATTTTTGACCCCAAAAAAGTTGTTTCCCAGCAATAATTTTTGCGTAAAGTTACTTACTTTGATGTACAGAATGCTTGGTTGACGGTTTCGTAATGAGGTGGTTTACACCCTGTATAGTCCTACCGTAAATCGTGAATTTTATAAAAAAAAGTTGATACCCAGCAATCATTTTTCTGCGTAAGGTTACATAATTTGATGTAGGTACAGAATGCTTGGTGACGACTGAACTGAGACAAACCCAAACCTCAAATCAACCAATTTCTTCATCAATTCCGTATATTATTACGCCAAAATCATAAGCAGCAACCTCCAGAAAGGTAGGGGTGGCGTTGGCCAATGTCCTATTTCTCGATCAGATAAGACGTGTATTTAAGTAATGGCAGGCTGGATATTGAACGTCAAGCCTTGGACGGGAGGAGGCGTCCGGTTTTTGAACGATTGTCATCTGTTGATGACTGCTAGGGCTGGCGCAGCTAATGATGGCCATTGAGGTAATATTTATGTAAATAACAAATATTTTTTCTTTGTTTTATCGTGTGGTTAGTGTCTAAAATGGTGTCAGAGATATTTGCCACCCAAGGGCCTCAGACTTGGCATTATATGCCATCGAGTTCGAAACCAAGACACACACCTCTGATTTTTCGGATTCATTGTGCGTATTGTATTTAAATTATAACTTGCTGCTTCGATGAAGGAAAAGATCGTTTGATAAAATTGTATAACAGGATTTTTGATGTTTCTTTGATTGGCAGACCAATTTATGTCACACTGCACAAAGTAAACTTATGTATGTTTTTAAGGTGCGCCGCACCCAAATAGAATGCAACGGGCAATAAGATGATGATGTGTGTGGTTACAAACTGTGTGGATTTAAATGTAGTTTCATCATCATTGAAATTATCAATTCCGGAAGATTTATGTTCATTTTTCTTGATATTAGTAGCTAAAATAATGAAAAAAAATGATATTTTTAGTCAGTGGCCATTAAGAAGAATCTACTAAAATGATGAATATTATTTTATAACACTAAATAAGTGAATAATCATTTTCTTTTGTAATTTAAGTTTTCTTGTTCAGGACGAAAAAACAAACAGACATCACTAGAGGTCAGATTGGCAGTCGCTCCATGTAAAATACTGGTATTCTGCGTCTGGTAAGACTTGAAGCCGACCCCAACTAGGTTGGGAAAAGGCTTGGTAATGATGTTAATGTTCAAGATAAACAAATCACAATAGAAAATAAAAACATTGTCTCTAAAAAGTCTGATACTTTGAATTAACCAATCAATCCAAAGAAGCCTTCCACCAGCCTATTACTTACCAACCTTCCTCACCACATAAACGCCTCTCCATTAAGAAAAACCCACAGCCACCGATTCCGCCCGATTTACTAAACCAAACCCGAACCCTTTCAGTTTAAAAAACAATTTATTTTCCTCGCCAAAAAAAAAGAAGCCGAAGAATTTTCGCCGATAAATATTTGTTGTTGGCAACCCTGGAATTGCAAGCATGTCATGTCCGAGCCCTTTTCAAAATGGCTGTCAACTACGTAGGGTGGCGGTCAGTTTCCCGGGTTGTGTCTGTTGGCAGAATTATATTATTTATTGATATGCTTATACGTGTGTGTTTGTAAGTAATTTTGGCAGAAGGATGTGATGTCTTCCTCTGAATGGTTAAAGTTTTGTTTGTGTAGGTGGACATGTCGGGAAATGTCAGGAAATATCTTCTTTTGATCGTATTTGTGAAGTTTTTTAAAAAAAAGGTTAAATTCTGTTTATCTTTATTTGGTTATAGTAGGCTTTGGTTTGAAGTCTAGTTAAACAGACTAACGTATGGTTTGTTATTGTTTTGTGGTATTGTTTACGTGCGTCTTATTTTGTACACAGTAAATAAGTTTTTTGACACCCAGTTTTTGAGTTTTAAAACAAAAAGTGAAAAGAGTCCTGAAATGTTGCAGTTTATCGCGTGGTACGTAGCGAGCGCAAGTTTTTCAAAGTTTCACATCAACCTAACTAATCTATAAAATCACCAAAAATGCAGAACTACATCACGCTTTGCGATTTTAGCCTTTTTAGCGTCGATTTCTACTGGCCTACTGGACCGAGATCCGAAAAAAAACATCATTAGAAGTTTAATCTACCAAATCATGGCCTATTATAGATCCAGAATTAGATTGAACCTTGCAAAAACCTTCACAACACACCTGCTGCTTCGGTCCAGTCCTCGCTTCCCCGATTTTATCCCAATAATTCCTGCATGATATACTAACAGCGTTCAGCGAACTAAACAATAAGCTAACTTCCACCAATCCAAGAACCAACCTTCATACATACACAACTTCCCCAATATTTATGAATCAACTCATTAACTCTGCATTACCGTTAACACATCACTCGGCACTACCAATCAAAGCCGATACACAAATAAATTATGGACATCACTAAACGCTAGTGAGGGGCGTTCGACATCGATGTCTGCGGTCAGGATCGCGTTTGGCTTACATTATTAATGATTCATTTAGTTCACACTAACCGGGCGGCTCTGCTGATCCCTTTGGGTTTTGAGTAGGGATGTGATAGGTGTTGTGGTTTTGACGATAGATAGTTTGTTGTGCTGTTTGTTCGATGGATTTGTGTTGATGTTAGTACCCGGTGAAAAGTTTTTCTAACTTCCAGTTAATAACATTTTGGTTATTTTTAGTCAAGCATATTGTGTGATTGTTAATTGAATTAACGATTTTATTGAAGTGTTTGAGTGATGGGTAATTACTTTCATTAAAATAATGAAATATTTAACATGAGACAGTCCATGTTTCGATGAATGGGAATAGTGAATGTTAGCAGAAGCACTTATAAGTATGTAGGTAATTTATGTATTCATCGACTAATGCTTTTTTCCCATGCGAGTAGGAAACGGCAGCTGCCAGGACTATAATTATGAAAGATCAATCTTATGACAACAGTTATACAATACCTACGCATAGAAAAAAAAGTCTACTTACAATTTATCGATTTCGATAAACCACTCCACACCCACATCCCTAAACTGATGTTTAGTCAGTGCAATCGGCGATCTGATTAATAGTGTTCCCGCGAAATGTTTAATCTTTCGAAGCTACTCGAGTCGGGACCCTTTGCTCGGCGACGGAGCAACAACACATATATTATGCATTAAACTATCGATTGTTTGCTTTACAACACTAAATGTGTGAGAGTTTAGATCTTGATTATTGTTTGTAAACTAGATTTTTAGGTTATTTGTGACTCGAATCAATATTAGCACTGGGTGTGTCGATGTCAATCACTTTCAGTAACGGTTGCAGACGAATCATTCATATAGCTCTAAGATTTTCTGTTTAGGTGATATATTTTCATTTTGGTGCTACTCTCTCTGGAAAGTGTTGATGCTGTGGAAGAGAAAATTTTAAAGACTTTCACTAACGAAGATAGTGGTCAACTATCACTCACAGAGATATGCCTGAGTCCGCACTGGTAGTAACACTATATGCTGATAATGTAACAGGGTGGAAAGGATACCGACGCTAAAATGGTTACTACGTATTTAGTACATTATTCTGAACCTCTCCACAAGTTTTTTTCAGTCGGTTGTTAAAAAAAACAGATGTACAAAACTGTAATACCTTCACGGTCAAAATGTATAGAAAAGCAGTTTTTTTTTTTTTAAATTTGTGTCGAAATTTTCTATGTAGAGGGTCAGAAAGATATACCTATAGAATATATGGTCACCAGACAGGGGTGTGTGGCGCAGCTTAAGACCTGGCCTAGTGGCTCGGTTCATTGATTGACGTTTCATCTCAAACTTCTCTTCAGCGTCCATAATTTCAGACAGTCAATTATTTTACAGAATTCAGCACAAAAAGTCGTGTAGACACGCGTATTAAGTTTCAAATGATTAGACAAACATCACGGCGTCTTGTTAGACTTGGGATCAAACGGCGGGGTGCGCCAAACATGGGGTATCTTCGGCTACCCCTCTTGAGGTTGTGGGGCCGTAAGTTGGCGCTTTTGAAATGGATTTATTTTGTGGAATCTTAATGAAACCAGAACAAATGCAGTCAGCATTTAGTTAAAAAAAAATAAGAGGTAGTTAAAGCTTGATTGAATAACAAATACAATCAAAATAACTGATGTATGTAGGTGAAATACTCGTATTGTTTAAATAAAAAGAGGCAATGCATTATTGTCGTGTCTTACTTAAACATAAACAACATTTATACTTAAAACGTGTTAATAATGTTGTCTTGGTGTAAGTCTGCCAGCCTGCCTTATATAAGTCACCTTATTTTGACAAAAAAATTGAGATTTTTATAGATTTGATACGTAAAATTCTGTTGCATTTGGTTAGACTTGAATCAACCCCAACATTACAAAACATAACACGTGTTAGTGAAATAAATTAAAAATAAATACCCAATAAAATCTAGTACTAATTAAAAAGAAACCTTCATAGATTCCATCCTGAGAGATCATAATTTTTCCAAGTAGTTTTCTTTAAAATCAGAGCGCCGTCTTACCGCCCCGATTTGTTCAGACAATCGGGAGTCTTACCAATGTTTTCTTTGTTCGAACCGCGCCAAATATTTGAGCTAATTATACGGCTGATTTAACACTCGCGTTCAATTTACAAGCATTTGTCTTTCCTAACAATGGTTGTTCCTTGTTTAGCTTGAGGGAAGTTTATCACGTTTCTTTTAGGTGAAGTTTTCATGGAAATTCTATGGCCTTTTTGGGAAACTGTTTGATTTGAGGTTTTTAAAGTCTTCGGGAAAAATGAGTTTGTGGATAGTAAAATATTGTTCTACTAAAGATGGGATACAGACAGACGGCCTGGCACAAACACTTGCACTAAAATGGAAGTGGGCTGGGCACGTAGCACGTCTTCAAGACCAGAGGTGGACAAAAAGTGTGACGGCATGGAAGGGCCCAGTAGGCAAAAGAAAAAAAGGGAGACCCTGCAATCGATGGGAAGATGAAATAAAACACACGGCGGGTCCAAACTGGATTCAAATAGCAAAATCCAGAGAAGACTGGAATACTTTGGAGGAGGCGTTTACCTGCAGAGGGGTTCTTTCGGAATAATTACGCTAAAACAAAAATTAGAAAACTAAACATGTAATTAAACTCATCAACAGCGAACTAACTCTAGAATAATATACACACTTTAAGTACGTTAGTAAAAAAAATACTTTGTAAACCTTAATTCTGCAACAAAAAAAAGGCTTTTTTAATTTTATTTTATTTACTTAAAGATGGGATAGTTGATAAGTTATTCTTAGATTTTCATCTATAAAGCAGAAACACAAGAAAGCAATAATTTAAAGATATTATATTTGAGGTGCTGCAGTACCGAAATATGTTGAAATCAAAACGTAATTCAACAAAATATAAATTCAAACATTAGAATTAAGAATGGGATATTAAATAAAAAAAAAAAAAAAAAAAAAAGAAAAAAATGTCTATACTCGTTTAGTTTGAGGGAGGAGCACGTGGCTAAATAATAACAGTCTTTAGGTCAATCCGTGCTTGCTAGGTCTGTTTATGGATGGGTGACCACCCATACCGAGTTTCCTCCGTGCCTCGGAAAGCACGTTAAGCTGTTGGTCCTGGCTGTCATTTGTATATCTTTGACAGTCGTTACAGGTAGTCAGTGACCCAAAAAGTCTGACAACCATTCTTACCAAGTGATATCGTATTACCCAGTACCAACTGGGTTATGGGGGTCAGTTAAGCAGTCGCTCCATGTAAAATACTGGTAATTCAGCTGCATCCGGTTAGACTGGAAGCCCACTACAACGTAGTTGGGATAAGGCTGGGCAGATGATGATGACTCGTTTAGTATGAAGACTAAAGCTTCTGAGCCAGAGGCGACTAAGGGGTCGCACATGGACCTATCAGAAATCTAATATTATCAAACTACAAACTGCAATAACATCCTTAAATTAAAAAATTAATTATTTAAATTTCTTAACGAACACTCGTTTTACTCAGGATCCATAAAGGAATTTTTAGACTTAAAATGAGTTTACTATAATTATGTATTTATTATTTCCTTCTTCTTTACTGTTTTAAATAAAGTGTTAATGTCTGGTTGAGCGCATTGTGAATAGTACTTATTAATAAATTTTTTTATTGTTTATTTTTTATATTAAATATGTATGCCCATGAGGCTGATCACAGCATGAACTCACTGTATACCATGTAATTTACCTAAATTGTAACTTATTTATCACAAATAAACTGTTTGATTTGATTTGATATAATATTTGAGGGTAACAGCATTTGCATACTGTAAGTATATAATGAATTTAATTAATATGATTGAAATGTTCAGCAAAGAAAAACCTGTGTAAAATTACCAAATAGAAAATCTTCTAAGTTCTTTTTTATTTTAAAATAACGTGCGTTATATTACGAAAATAAATCTAAAAATAATACCAAAAATTCAATATACCAAAACACTAGCCCTGAAATACCGCATCATTTGTCACAGTAACTTTCAATAAGGGTACAATGTACCAACTTCATATCATACCTCAAAAAATATTCCAATATTATGATTTATGACATAATACCGAATGGCATGTGACTATTTGCGTCAGCCAATATAAAAATACCCCTACATTTGCGATGGGTACCTTAAAATGCCGGTTTATGTTCGTTGGTTTGTATTAAGATAAATATTTTTTCTCCCCTAAGGTATGCAAAAATGTCGCTCAGATATGCCCCGTTCGGGATAATACTAAAATAGCGGGAAGCAGTTTTTGTTCATATAAATCTTCAATAGACTTAATACACTGGAGTGCTATTGGATTTTGGTGAAAAAAGGGTAAAAAAAAGGGAATGAAATGTTTCATATTTTTTATTATGAGGCTGTAAAAAAATGGTATCTTGTGGAAGGCTATTTGTGTGCATTTCGTAATGAAAGCATAAAAAACAAAAATTACGCGTCACCTTTTTTACGATTTATTTTTGGTATTTTCGATATTAATCTATGTTTTATAAAGCAAAAAGGTTGCTGCATCCATTTTTTATTGTGACAGTAATGTAAAAATGTAATTATGGAAACAATATAAAAAAAAACATTGGGAGCGTTCATGTGAAATTTATTAAAAAATTGATTAGTATTGAAACTTACTCACACACACACTTACACTTTAAAACCCAGTACTAATTGGTAAACTGTTTGATTTCCTTTTTTATACCTATTCTGTTTATCAGTCGAAATTGAAAATCAACCAAGGTTTCATGTATTATCATCATCATATCTACCTAGCCTTTTCCCAACTACGTTGGGATCGGCTTCCAGTCTAACCGGATGCAGCTGAATACCAGTATTTTACATGGAGCGACTGCCTATCTGACCTCCACAACTCAGTTAATACTGGGTAATACGATACAACCATTTCGTGTATATTGATCTAATAAAACCAATTATTTTAATAGCCAATTTAAACCTACCACCATCATCAAAAATCTCATATAAAACAAACACAGCGCTCTCGATCACTCTCTAAGCCTACAGTTAAAATATTACATGTACCATACAAATATAAAGCGAATATGTGCGTTATTTATTAGGTGCGAAATACTTTGATAAATCACCACCTTCTAGAGGGGTACAAATGTACCCCCTTCGCATTGTAAGGGTTAAAATTGCTCTGACTATAGAAATGCGAGCGTGTATAAGAAATATATTGTAGTATTAGAGACAAATAATATGATTGAAGAAAATTGGTGTATTTCATTTTCTTATCAGTTTATGTACAGGCTTGCTTCTTTTGTTTGTTTTTGGGGGACGCCTTCGTGGGGTAGGCAGACATTCTGGTTAAGGTAATTTTTAGTATTGTTATATATTCTCGTACATATAAAAACATCACACTATCAATCGCTAAAGAGTTAAGCAGAGGTGGTTAGCGAAGCTTGGGGGAGGCTTAGGTACCTACGTCCAGCAATGAACTGATATGACATGTTAATTTCTCGTTTTATTATACTATGGCTTTATCTTGTCTATTACGGAGAATCACTGACTCCTAAGACACAGGCACATACACCTAGTTTATTAGTTAGGGAATTAAATTATTGTGACCTAGTTATAAGCCTTATTATGCTCTTTGTTTTTTGGCTGTGATGGCTTTTGGTGGCAATAAAGAATTTATTTATTTAGTTGATTAGGCAGATGTCCTGTTTCCGCACTGTGTTAAAAGAACTAAGGTTTTTAAGTGTTTGTTAATTAAACACTCTTTTATATCTGATGTCAAGTAATCAATCAACAGTTATGCAACTGCTAATGACGCGGCCGCTCACTAAAACAGCGACCATCAACTCATGCCGTGCTCTCTTAGAACATTGGAGCCTGCTCAAAAATTTTGTACGGAAACTAGCGCCAGCTATCCTTGAGGATGAAATTATTTACTGGTTGGGTTGCCAATTTATAACAGTGATAAGATTTAATTGATAATAACAATTTTGATAAATTAGATTGAGAAACCTACCTTATTTAATATACACCAATCTAAGCAAATATAAAAAAATAAAATAATTAAATCAATCAATGATAGAGACGTATTTTATTCATGGTTACACTATCAACCATCTGTCACCAACTGACAACTGTCGTAGCATGCAATAGAACAGCTATTTTGGGCAGTTTGTCAATAGTACGTGTAGCCCGTTGAGGACTACCACTGACTTAGAAGCTGCAGATCGTAAGATCAAACCGCGGTCACGACACACTTTTTGTATTTATTTTGTTAGATTTTGATTTAACCACCATGGATAGAGAGCGCTGCTTGTATGATGACGGAAATACGGTTGAGAGTACCGTCTATCTCATTATATATATTGTAGTCTTTGCATCAACTGGCAGGTCAGCGGATATAGTCTTAGTAACATAACTGTGGTAGTAACGTCCATTGGAAGAGGTTAAAGTGCAAAGTAAAACGGTCTCTCACTCTGGATCGACGCTCTGAGGGTTCCAACAAAGTGACAATCTATCAGCGATAGAGAAGTTTTAAGTCTAAAGTGCATGATATTGACACAAGCTACCAAAAGGCAAATAAAAAAACAGTAATACTATACTTGATTCAGAAAGCACGGCACGTATTGTTTGGAGGTTCCTCTCTCAAGAGCCCTGACCACCAGCAACCTTCGTTATGGGTTAGTAAACAAAATGATAACTTATACCTATGATAATAAACTTTACCTTCAATTTTAATGAGGTACCAACAATAAGCATTGGCGAAATGCGAATATAGTGCAGCATATGTATTCCAAGTTCTTTTGACAATTAAATTACAATGTCTGAAAGAGGCTTGTAAAGTTGTCTTTGAAAATTTTAATGAAAAAGTCTGACTACAACTATACACTATCATTGAATAGAGAGAATCCATTAGCTCTACGAATCTCTCCAAAAATGACAAATAACAATCAATATATCCCAATTTTCTCACCCACTTTTCTACCCACAAGAAACTCACAATTACAGACGAAAACAGTGCAAATAAAACATCAATACACGATGATAAAGTACACAAAACACAGGGTACCCACCCCTCGGGGACAGGGGGAGTTCTAAGAATAAATGCCCTACATAAACCGGAGTGCTAGAAAATGTACGTGAACGTTCTTAGCACACCGTATGCGGGGATTTATATAGAGGTGGTGCTGCGAAAGTTTTTGGATTTGTGTGGACAACTGTGGTTGGAATTGTGTTGTTTTTTTAGATAAATATTTGAGCTTTAAATTTAAAATGGCACTTACAGATATCTTCCGTGATTTTTATTAATATTGAGCTTTGTCTTTGAGATAATAATGCATTTCTGATGGGATTGTAGATATCCATAGATTAGCTGGTTGATCAGTAATTCTCCTGTTTGATAGATACATTTAGTATCTTCCCACTCGTTGGTCCGATGACTCGATGAACTCGGTGGGCCGATGACATGGTAATTTGGGCATACACATAGAACTGAGTAAATTATGTACAGAAATTATAAAGTCATGTCTGGAAGACATCGTCGTTCGAACATAGGTCGTAGTACAGTGAATGCCAGAAGAGTACATTCAGCAAGAGATGAAGAATCGTCAACGGAACGTGAGGCTCGCCTCAGTCAGGCTCGGGATAGATATAGAGCTGAGAGAGAGAGAGAATCTTCAGTAGAGCGTGAGGTTCGCCGCAGCCGGGATCGAGATAGGCATACGGTTCAGAGGGACAGAGAATCGTCAGTAGAGCGTGAGGTTCGACTCAGTCAGCTTCGGGATAAATATAGAGCTGAGAGAGAGAGAGAGAGAATCTTCAGTAGAGCGTGAGGTTCGAAGTTCGGTGCGAAGCCGGGGCGGGTCGCTAGTATTATATACAGTAGGTTATTGTTTGATCAAAATAACAGCAGCTAATTCAATCATTTTTCATTAGACTATCGCAAACCGAATCGCTGTTATGGTCTTTACATTATGATAAAACAAGAATTTCTAAATTGATTTATCCTACGAATGATATAACATTCCAGAAAGTATCTTGTATCAGAAAAAACACATTGCAAAGTATAAGCTCGCACTGTACTTTGCCTGAAGAAAAACTTTCTAAGGAAAAAAGTCGTGGGTTCAAGTTGTCAATCTTAATCTGTTTGTATATAACACTATTACTTATCATCATACTAATATTATAAAGAGGAAAGATTTGTTTGTTGGTTTGTAGGTTATCTTTAGAACCACTACCTAATGCGATCCCAACATTTTTATTACTGACGGAAAGCTACATAATCCCCAAATATTCTACGCTACATTTAAAACGTTTCCGTAGGTTAATTTCTATACATAACAGGAGCAAAGTTGCGTGCAAAAGCTAGTCTTGTATAATATACGGTACACTATATAATTTTCCGGAAAACTCATGCGTTTCAACAGCTCCACATGAATATCGAACGTCTCGTTACAAAGACGGTTTTCTGTGGCGTAACGCGCGAGTATCGCATTATATCATTTATAAACAAAATGTGTTAAAATAAATCGCTACGTCGCGCCAGGAGCCTCAGATACGCGGTTTTAATGGCCACACACGATGTGTATATATTTTATGTCGTCGTTTATTTGGGGATCATTTTCAAGATGATTTGAGTATGAAATGAAAACTGTTTCTGTGGTTGTGTCTGAGAATTTTTGTTTAGGTTTCATTTGAAGTAGGTAATTTTATTTTATTTTCGAAGACAACTTTTACACAGTCACACCCTTCGTCCCAGGGCAAGTCTTGACATAGATAACGACATTATCGTTAACTTTCGATTGTTTATTACTAAAGAAGAATTTTGTTAACTATAACGATGCTTGACATCCGCAAGAGAACCAAAGTTACCGACGTAGCCCGAAGAATTGCCAAACTTAAGTGGCAATGGGCAGGGCACATTGCTCGCAGAACGGATGACGATGGAGCCGAAAAGTTCTGGAGTGACGACCGCGAACCGGAAGACGTTGTGTTGGAAGGCCTCCCACTAGGTGGACAGATGATCTGGTGAGGGTTGCGGGAATCCGGTGGATGCGAGTCGCACGGGACCGCTCAATGTGGCGACACTTGGGGGAGGCCTATGTCCAGCAGTGGACGTCTTTCGGCTGAGATGATGATGATGATGATAACGATGCTTGCGAGAAACGCAATTCTCTACATTCAAGATAGGTTCCTGCCCTGTTTGTTCCGCAAATGTAAGATTAGTTGCATTTCCAGGATGGGTCACAGTACTGATGAGCCAGAATCGTCAAACCGTGGGTAGCTGGCGTGGCGATTTGGACTCGGTCCTGACTGATTGGCTTAAGAAGACGAAGAGTTAGAAAGGAATTTAAGGTCTTGCAGTGAGACGTAGAATTTGAAGACTTTGTTGGAACCTAAATGAAATAGTATAAATATGAAATAGTACCAGGTGACAATGTTTTCCCATCAATATAGAAAAAAACAACAGTCACATTAAAATTAGTGACAGGGAAATGTTTCCAGAGTTCCTTGCCATTGAACACCAAAATCTCCCTTTCACAAATTACTCTCTCATTCAGCCCATCATAGACTACGCCGATACCTGTTATTTGGATGCAAACTCAAACTGAAATTATTTATTTCAATTAGACCATTACGGCACTTTTGGATGTCAATAAAACGAAAAAAAGTGAAACTACAGTCACAGACACAGGCATAATAACTGGAGAAAGTACTGTAGTTGCCCGGAATGGGCGTAGATCTCTATGGAGAAGAACGGGCAAGAAACTCCATGGACACTCTTTTCAATCAAAACAATTGTTACAAAATCTTGGTTACATCATTCATGTTGAGATTACACATATATGTTAGAACGATGTAGAAAGACGTGCACATTAAGAGCGTCCAGAGAAAAAAAAAACAATTTAAAAATAAAGTAATTAAAATGAACCGTGGCAGCTAAGAGATGACCAGTCCCGACTGACAGCAAAAGAAAAAGACGCATAGATCAGCGCCATTCAAAACAACCATATTGAAGGGAACTAAATGCCCCGACCCACCCGCCACCATCAGCGAGACATTTGAGCGAACATGACATTCTCTCAGCCACCAAGGCATATTCAAGTCATTGAAAGATTTCTCAATGCAAATGGTAGCTTGGCAGATGGTAGATTTGAGTAGCCTTGTGTACGAAGGGGCTTACAGTACATGGTACTTACACATGTGCTATGCCAATGAGAAATGAACTTTTTGCAAAATACCTGCATTCGTTTTGTTTTAATACCTGAAAAAGTATGACCTGAAACATGATCGCATGGCTTGTGGCTCCCAATTCGATTTCGTAGCAGCCCACGAATATTGCGTCTGCTTTTTAATATAATTCATAGCCAAGATACTATCTGCGGGAATGCTTTTCCTACTCCCGTCTCTCTGATTCACCTTGCTGGTTTCATCTTAGGAACCTCCTGAAATCCTCTCCAAATTCTACCTTACTTCTACTCCTGCAATGGTCTTGCGATTTTTTTGTTAATTAAATCTTATTAATCAACCACTAGAGAGCCTTTCTATTTAGGTTAATTATTAGTTAAATAGTTCATAAACTTTTCCACATAAAACTGTCACATAAAAAAGCGATTTTGATGTGAAAGATAGCTAAAACCGATTAACAATCACACGCACCCTCAGGGCGTAACATAATGACACCCTCCCGACACATCGCCGGTCGAAACAATGGCGGTGGCTACAATTTTCTTCCACATCCTGATGTTGGTACAGTCACAAGTTCTAACATGTTAGCAAAATATACCAGAGCGTTTTTTTCGTGAAATATCGGTTCCAACTTATTGTGCTCGAACAAAAATATAAAATTACATTCAGTCAAATTATAATCTAAATAGAAACGATGGATGGACTATCTCGATATCACCTCCTTTTTGGTCATAATTATCATACTTTAGATGATATGACCAAAAAGGAGGTGACTGTTAGGATGACGAGTATTATAGAGTATGGAAGAAAACATGCTGCACTAGTTCCAAATAAATTGGAATTTAAGCAGGAAATTATGGTGATAATAACCAAAATAATGTTGAACAGATCTGTTGAGGTAGCAACTTACTGGTCAATCGGTCATACAAGATTTGAGTTGTTAAATGACGTTTATTCTGTAAAAAGGCTTTTACTCACTTTCACCTTTTTCGTCATGTCCTTGCGACATATTAATGTTTTTTTCTTTCTTCTCTTTTATTCGTCTTTTATTGTGCAAAATCTAGATAAGGTCGGTTTTTCTACTCGACAACACTGAGACGAAACACCGAAAGAAACTCAAAGGACACAGTCTCATATAAAATACACACATAATCTTGCTCAAGAAATATGAAGACCATGCACATTAGTGTCAGACTATGGAATACTTGAGCCATTGTGTCTTGCCTGTTCTGTTATTTGCACATCACAGGAGTGGATGGACGCTACTGATAGTGCCACACTCGTCGCCAAGTTTTGGGCTGACTCAATTTGTATTATTTCCAACACGCTAAGAAAAACAAGTGTCTGAGATGAAGTTGTCAATCAACACGAAACAAAGAAGTAGTGGCCGTGACTGTACCCAGTGATACCTAGGTGGTTCGACAGGCCACCCGGAGCTAGAAAGGTGCTCGGCAGTGCGATAGGAAATTGTGCGAAAGCTTAGATTCGTAGCCGTGGGCACCGGCCAGCTATGTGCCCGCGATAGAATAGGGTGGATCGAGAGGTTGGTTGTATATTATTTTTATTAAAGAAGGAAGGAAAAAAATAATAATTGATGCTGTGTGTGAATTCTAGTGAAGAGAATTTGTTTATATGACGTCTTAAGACAAAACCAATACCAACTGGGTTGTGGAGGTCAGATTAGCAGTCAGTCCATATAAAGCACTGATATTTCTCCGGTAAGATTTTATACAGACTCCAATATAGTTGGCAAAAGGCTAGGCATCTGCCTATGATAAGACAAACCTACCTATGATAGATGATAAGACAAAACATAAAGTCTGTATTTCCTGAAAGGGTGGCAGAGGCGTAAGTTACAACAGCATATGAGTTGCTGCAAATTATGTTGAAATCCAGGGTAAATTTAAAGTACTAATTTTTTATTTTAGTTAAACAATCCATTGCTACACAATGGACGTCTTTTAACAAATTACAAAAATCAGAAATATTGTCTTGAAAAAGGAGACAAAATTTGTTTTTATCTCCTTTTTCAAGACAATTATTTAAAACAGGGACAAGTTGTAATTTTGGTCCGTTCAGACTAAACACCCGTAATGACTCACTCAAAAGAATTTTACCAAAAAGCCAACGTCACGTGGTATTCCCAGGCGGTCACCCATCCAAGTACTAACCACGCCCGATGTTGCTTAACTTCGGTGATCGGAACGAGAACCGGTGTTCTCAACATGGTATGGACGTTGGCGACAGTGCAACTGAAATTACACTTCGCTATCAGTGCAGTTGGCTGTTTTCCAACTTGGATTTATTTCTGTAATAGATTAATTGAACTTTCGCTATCAATACATCTATGCTACACTGTGGTCTAGTGGTCGACAGCGCAACTGCGCGCATTAGGTCCTGGGTTCAAAACCCGGGTCTTGCAATGTGTTTTTGAGTTGTTTTTCCCTGACTTTGTGCTCGGTTGGTGGCATCTGGCTCGCCCCTATATATGGGACTTAAACTGAACCGGTGACAGGTGGATGCTTAACACCCTTGGAGGATTACAGTATCCCTGTATTTACGTACAAGAGTGGTAGAGAATGCCTTGTGGCACACAAGGCAAGGCCACGAAGCATTCTCTACCAGTCAACCTTTGGGTCAAATAGGACAGTTGTTGTGGCAGAATACAAAAAAAAAAAAAGCTGTTTTGCTAACATAAACAAACGTAATAAATCGTGTAGTTGCATTTCAGTTTAGTAGTCGAAGATAACCACAGTCAGTCATATCCACCCAATTCGTACCACAACATTCAAAACACCAGAGGCGTTATTACAGGTCGGCACTCGGCGCTCACTATTGAATATCGGACAAAGAGCTTTAATTGTTCGTGTGCTGACAGTGCTGCAATGCGGCTCTGGAGACCTGGACAATCTGCCTCTAATATCCGCGACTGGGAGCCCCATAAATTCTGCGTCTCCAGGAATGGGGACGAATGGGATACTGATTTGTTTACTATAAGGAGAAACATTGGAGATTCAATGATAAATAGCATTTGAAAGTAGTGATTTTTAAACACACGTCTCAACAAGGTGAAAAAGTCAAAGTGACATAAAGCGAAAACTTTGAAAAATGCGAAAATGTTTTTGATTAGTATAAGCTACCGCAAATAATAATTCAATCTTGTTCAAAAATTCAGAAGAAAATACAAAACAGGAGTCAGAGTTGCAAAACCAATTGCTGACTGATGGCTTACTTCTTGCTTTTAGACAACTGCTTCTACTCGGTTAATAATTTTTTTAATATATAAAGCTCGATTACCACCAACGACCATACAGCCTCTAGACTCCTAATAACAGGCGACCGATGTCTGTCAACACATTAGGGGTATAAATCTTATAGCCTTCGTCACTCACCGAGTTCGAATTAGTTTCGACCACTCCTGTGAGCCGCAAACACTTCCGCATTACTCCTTTAAAAAATCGAGAAAATAGACATAATATGGCCCCGTGTATAATACTTTGGTGTGATAAAGAAAGCCGGACTTCAAGTTTCCTGAAAGACGGTATCACTTTTCATCGGTAATTAAAAGCTCCATAATCTAAATTAGATTAAATTTCTGACAATATTTATCGGAGTTCATCTTATACTGGTCATACTTGATGTCTTTTATGATTGCGTCCCTTTCTTTTGAAAGTACTTTTTTCTCTATCTCTTTTCCTCGATGTTACGTTAACATAATTAGTGATGTTCCAAATCGTACGACCGCCTCTGTTGTCGATAAAGCAAAAAATAAAACCTATAACTATTTATTTATGCAAAAAATATATTTTTAATAATTAAAAATTACAACATTTATTTATTTATTAATATGTTCACGTCATTTTACCGAAGATTGTTTTATCCCTATGAAAAACCGTCGCCGCCTACTAAGTTCATATAAGTTCAGATATTTTACCTACATGATTCAAGCGTACTTAGAATAAAGAAGGTAATTGAATGCAAGTAAAGTATGTAAAACATATTTTATTATGCCTACAGTTAAAAAATATCGATACTTTCTTGTTTGATTTAAAACGGTCCCATCCCTAGTGAAATGCAATGACCTTGAATTGGCCAATCAGAAAGCAGTACCCCGTCCCCCTCGCGTACCTCGTACCTCAGCGAGTTGACAGAATAGTTTTCGTGCGTTAGATCGTGTATTAGGCGTCTATAGGCTGTATGGTCGTTGATTACCACTGACTGACTGACTCACTCACTCACTCGCTGATATAATTGTTCTCCCAGATGCTGAAGGGGAAGGTGGGTATGTTTTGACAGATTCGTAAACAAGTAACTCTCGCGAGTATGGGAAAAGTGCCAAACCTCCTCTTTTCACCCCCCTTCCTCCCCCTCCCCATCGTATCTCGGAAACTAAGAGACCCGTATTTTTATTTTTTTACGGATTCGTATAGAGGAGGCTCGGGGAAGTAAAAATCATTTTTCAAAGTTAGTCCCCTTGCCCCCCTTTTCCCTCCCTTTAGGCGGATCTCGGAAGTTAAGAGACTTGGAACATTTTTTTTTTCAGATTCGTTTCAAGGGGCAATCAGTTGGTCAAAATCATTTTTCAAAACTCCCCCTTCCCCCCTCCCTTCACTCCTCCCCCCCATCGTATCTCGGAAATTAGGACACGTAGAGGCTTTTTGATTTGTCTTTACTTTATTATTGAGGGGCGTTGAAATTTGTTTACCCTCCCCTCCCCAACCTCCCCTAAAATTGAAAGGTTTGTGACTTTATAACGGTTAGAGATAACCATTAGGTGTTTGAACAAATGTTATAGTAGGCGTCGAAATCTGTCCGGTGGTGGTGAGGGGGGAGGTGGCGAGCGAAGCGAGCCGGCGACCGCCGTAGCGTAGGGAAAAGGTCAAGATAGCTTTCTGGTGGTAGATAGGTCGACGACAAGCAAACTTTAGGGTAATGTTTTTGACGTGACAACGTCTTAAATTAGGTTGCGGCTCGGAGTCACTCATGAAAAAGTGTAACGCCCGCTCACGTCTGTTACGATGAGTCACCGAACGAGAGAGAGGCCCGCCGGACCGGCGAATGCCTTGCGTCTCTCTCCCACTCAAACATGATCGGTCCGCCGCGCGCGCAGCACTAGAGAATTAAAAAAAGACGTTTTTTTAATAGGCAAATGTCTGAGAATGTTATTTTTTTATTTTTATTTCCGTTTTTTATTGAAATAGTTTTTAAAATGTTTTATGGGTTTTTAAGGGGTTTCCAAATCTTTAAAAAAATCTTTTAACGATTTTAATGATTTCTCAAATTTTATGAGGGTGAGGCGTAACTCAGGGGCGACGATGAGCAAAATTTAGAGTAATGATTTTTTAATAGGAAAATGTATGAGAATGTTGTTTTTTTATTTTAATTTCCATTTTTTATTGAAATAGTTTTTAAAATGTTTTAGGGGTTTCCAAATCTTTAAAGTGCTCTAATGGATTTTAAAAATCTTTTAACGATTCCACTGAATTTTCAAATTTTTATGAGGGTGTTTACTTCTCAAAAACACGAAACCTAAAACGCGAGCTGCGTGCAGCTCGCGCACCACGCAAAATCTAGTTTAAATTATAAATTTGGACAGTCATTATTTTTATCACCTAGTGACTTGTATTGCTTTTTTAATTTTACATTTGTACTTTTAATCATTTGACCATTTGACATTGTGTAGCTAGTAAATTTTCACATTTCATTCATACTTGGTCACTTTGTAAGCTAATTTAAATATTTCTACACCGGCAACGGTAGTGTATGTGAAACTGACTAATTTTAAGATCTTAATGTAGGTACCATATACTTAGAAATAAATCAATCTTATCTTATCTTGCTAAGGTATGCAATATTTTAAGTAGACCTGTCTAGTTCGAATTAGTTAGAGTTCAATTCAATGATTCAATTTGAAATTTTAATATTGTATTCCACATTGATTTCTACTGACTAAAGAATGGTTGTCTGACCTTTAATTGCCTGTGGGTCCTTCCAGGTATTCCATTTTACAGGTGAACTTGGTAGATTTTGGTTACGTATTACGTAATGGATGCTACTACAAAATAGTGGCATACAATATTAAAATTTCAAATTGAATTATTGAATTTAACTATAACTAATTCGAACTAGATAGGTCTACTTAGTATTCCGAGCGTTTGGCAAAAAATCGCTTACACAGTGAGCAAAAGCGGAGCCTTCTAAGATCCATTTGGCCGGCATCTGAATAATTACAGGTTTGAATGCTAAATTATGGTATTAATCAGTTTTAGGCCACTTTCAAGTGTCGCCACATTGACCGGTCTCGTGCATCTCGCATCCAACAGATCCCCGCAACCTTCACCTAGTGGGAGGTCTTCCAACAACATAATTAGTCAGGTTTTATCTAATGCAGTTATGACTTAAACATTTTCAACCTTGATGACTCTTGGCGCGTCTGCACACTCACTGCTTCAATTTGCTTCGTAGAACATTTAATACAAGATGATTATATTAACTTAGTTAAGTTAAAGTTATGCGAACTATCGCCCGATGTCCGCTCACAAAGAACTTAGCCACACATCACTTAGCATAACAGTGAGATCAAACGAGCATAGACTTATCAATGTCTAGATATCTCTGACGTTTTTATTCTAATGTTTTTTGAAGACCCGAATGGCGTAGTGGTAGTGAGGCTGCCTTACGTTCTTAGGGTCCTGGGTTCGAATCCCGGTAGGAGTAAATGTTTGTGTGATGAGCATGGACATTTGTTTCCGAGTCATGAATGTTTATATATAAAATAAGTATGTATTTCGCAAACAAAAAAACATATATGTAGTATATCAACTATCTAGTGTCCACGACACAAGCTTTGCTTAGTGTGGCACTAGGTGGCGCTGTGTGTTAATGTCCAGCGATATTTATTTATTTATTTTAATGTAGACCGATTCTTTATAACTTCAGGAGTCACAGGTCTTCTTCTCTCATATTGACTCAATATTTTTCGTGTACCTACTTATGACGTCGCAAAAGTAACCTTGAAAGTAATTTGAGTGAAAGGATATCCGATTTAGTAATTAGTTGATGTAATTTGCACTGGGAATTTAATAAGTCCCTAGTCCCTAGAAAACATACATACATGGAATCATGACCATGATGAAGTATTAGCACGTTCATCCTTCACTGCTGACTGACCAGCATCGGGAATGTACAGAACATAAATTGCTTGTCATATAACATCACGCTTGTAATTCCAAAAGGGTAAGGCAGAGGTGTATCTAATAGTACACCCACATTTCGGCGGCCATATTTAAGTCCCATGTGTGGAGCAACTTCAAAAAACACAAAAAAGTGAAAAATAACTTTAACTTTAGAAGTCGGTGACCTTTGTTTGATTGATTTACTTAGTTTTTTTTTCACCGACTTCTGAAGTTAAAGTTATCTTTCACTTTTTTGTGTGTTTTTGAAGTCGGTTTTCTTTGTTCACTTTTTAGTGGTTCTCATGCGCTTATCCCTTCACAACGTACTGGCGTGATGTTATGTTATGAAATTCTTCAGATTTCAGCAATCCCAGTCCATTTGCTATCATTTTGCCTATCTCCGAAGTTTTTCATCAGATCTTCTCCAAATTGAAGTAAGACCACTCCGAGAAAGTACTCTTCCAAAAACTACACAAATTGCATCAAGTGTGCCTATAAAATTTTGAAGAGTTCTCTCTATTTCTCCAGGATCCCATCATCAGATCCTGACTTGATGATTATGGGACTACCTGTGAAAGTATATATACCCTTTCAAACAAAATAAAAATAATCCAAATCGGTGCAGCCATCTTCGAGTAATCGGGGAACATACATAAAAAAAATGAAAAACAAAGCACTTCTCCTTTTGGAAGTCGGTTAAAACACTTTGCCCGTCCTGTGAATCAAATCCAGGACCTCATACTCAGCACTAGACAGTCAAAAAATACTCCATCGGAGTAAAACAAATAAAGAGGCCGCGCCACCTCTAGTCCATTACACAGTCTACAATACCCACCCCGCGGCCATATTTCTCTGCGAAGGTCTGTACAAAGGCGATACGTGGCAGAAGCATCGTCGAAAGTTATCTATCCTTCTCGCGGGTAGTTAAACAATAGTCTATTACAACTAATAACATGGAGTTCAGCCGACGTGTGGGATCAAAGCGTACTAAGGATTTCTGACTGACGTTCTTTGGTGGTGAGTTTTTGGAATTAGTACAGTTACAACTGGTATTCTAGGATTATTTTGATGGCTTTCATGTTTTCTATCGGTTCACAATACATGAGAATTTATTAGCTCGTCTATGTACCTGTTACCTACAATAAAAAAAAACAACATCATTGACAGATGTTTTATTCTTATTTCGGTAGAGATAAGGAAAAAATGTGGTCATTGTCATTTCATCCGAAAGATTACGATGCTTATGGCACAGTTACGCATAAAACTTGTAAAATAAGGTACTGTCAACCTCTTCTGAAAACTAAGGCATGATAATAAATTATTATTAGTCACTGTAGCTACAAACATATTTTGTAAAATAGAGGTTTATTGAGGTTAAGTTATGGCAATTACAATATTCAGTTTTCATGTTCAATATTTATTCAATCTTCGTAATTTCAGTAATATACAAAACCCATTTAATTGTCAATAGCACGACATAGCAAATAGGCGTTACCCAACCCATTTTGCATCAATTCCCTTTAATTTTTCAAAAAGCCTGAGGCAAGGGAGCTCTATAATAAAATCCACCTTATAGATTTCATAGGGAATCACTTGCAGGTAACAATTTTATCAAACAACTGTAAAATCGATATGGCATGGCCAATCGATGATGGTACATATGAAAATAAAGGCGCTGTTCCATTACGGCCTACGGCTACGCTTCGTATGAGCACTTGTCGCTTGGTAACGAGCTACGGGTTCAAACGACATGCGTGTGTGCAACAAAGCTACTGAGAAGAAAACGAATGAAAGAAATTGCTTTTGACATGCCACGAATCGTTGCAACCCGACTTGTGACGCGAACGAAACAAGCGACATACATGTATATAAGGTGTTAAAAAATTAACTGCAAGAAACTTGAGGAGTTGTTTGGAATCATAAATAAAAAATAATCACGAAAAACTGTTATACATATAAGTAGCGATCCGTTTCAAAGATATGCAATATTTTGATTGCGCACAAAATTATTGAATATGCGCACTTCACTGCACCGTGCAGGGCGCCGCGCGCGTGGTCGTTCACCCCTGCGACAGCGCAAACGTAGACAGCTGATTCTAACTTACCCATCACATTTTGCAGACATTGGACTGGCAATGTTTTTTTTATGTAAAAACTAAAAATGCTTGAAAAAAGTTTTTTTTTTTTGGAATATATTTGATTTTTGATACCGAGTACGTGCACGAAATTCTTGCAGTTAATTTTTAACACCTTATACAAGCAGGTCAAATACGACAGGTTATGATCTCGGTTTTGCATGAAGGATTCGCATGCAACTGTTATGCATAACTTGTCGTCTACTTACGTCATGTCGTGGGCTCTAATGTTAGTCGCGTCGCAAGGCGCATCGCCTACAGTGAACGGGGCTGTTAGCTTCGCTTTGAATAAAAATCTAGGCAGGATCAACCACTGCAAACTTCTGCCACACTACGTAGCCGTGGCTGTGGTCGCAGAGCCCATCCTATGCAGCAGTGGTATTGTGCCTTTATGGTATTTAATAAAGGTAATGATAACATGGGATGAGGTTATTACCCATGGGGAATCGATGGCTTCAGGCGGTGTCTGTTCCTGGAATATTGTGCAAGTTTTTGAATGTGATAAGATGTATGAGTTTTTGTGAATTCAACTACTGAGACTAACAAATTATTATTTTTGATTAAACACTTTAAAAATCAAAAATCTAGTTAAAAAAAACACATAAGCCTAGATGGACACTTACAAAACGTCGAAAAAGGTGCATGGTTCGCGTTGGTCGTATCCATGGAGAAGAACCGGCAAGAAACTCCATGGTTACTCTTTTCAAATCATTCGGTATTACAATATTATCATATTACAGCATTAGTACTTAATTATACACACAGCACATCGTGGGCCCGACAATGGGTCGTTGCTTACTACACAAAAAACTTAAAACAAGATAAAGAGTTAACAAAGCTAACAAGCATCGCCAGCATAAGCCTACAACTAATTTATTAATACTTCTTAAACACCACTGTTGTGTTCGTTGGTTAGTTGAATTAAAGACACTGTTGGAAGACTTGGTTTATTAGACTACTGGTTACATAGTAGGAGTTTCACAGACGGGGTTCACAATGAGACAGCCATTAAGCAAGTGACGACAATCATAGACAAGACATAGATAATGCATAGTGATGTATCGACTAATAACATACTAAATAGTGATGTTACAACAACCACCACCTGTATTTTTAACAAATCACCTTGTATTCACTTCTGCATAATTTTGTAAAGCCAATTCCTACAAAAAAATCATGTACACTTTACTCAAAAACTATACCAAACAAAATCACTTCGCCAACAAACTTTAACCCTACACTTCACACTTAACCCACTTCAAAAACTTAACCTTCCAAACTCCACTTGACGTAAAGGTCACTTATCGAAGGGCTGCGGTCTGATCGACCTGTGCGAAGGTCAAGGTGAAAAGGGATGTATTGGGCGAGATCGATGGGTTGTCCGTCGTAGGTTGTTGGAGAATTTATTGGGATAAGGGTTAAATGTTTGATGTAAGGGATGAAAGGTGGCTGCAAGAGTGTTAGGGTAGTTTTAGTGGTGTTTAAGGGTAGCTAAACAACCTATTTTGTGTTGGTCAGTTTGTTGTTAGTTATTCAGATTTAGATAATACATGTTTGTAATTCATCATCACCGTTTTCTTGCCCTTATCTCAATTTATTCGGGGTCGACACAGCATGTTTTCTTCTTCCATATCGTATATATTCCACTCGTCATCTCATCAGATACCTCCATTCTTTCTTTTTAACTATGTATTGACTATTTTCTGATTTTTATAAAATCGACAATTCAGAAAGAAAATTTCTATTGGATAAATGGGAACTGTTGGCAGAAAGAAACAAGATCTGCCAAATTCACTCTAGGGTTAGTGTCAACTCATTGATTAACTGACTGACTCCTTGATTATAGGTTCCAGTTTCAGGGTCCAATTTGAGTTTCAGGGTTCAGTTTGAGCTACATTATTATCTTTATAAACCGTTTGACCCTTTCTGTCACCTTCTTGTCATAATTTCAAAGTACAAATAGCCTGACCTATCATAAATTTTCATCGGGAACGACTTCAGTCCTCCACCCACTTCATCATTCCAAATCCTAACCAAAAACATCCTAAAAGCAAGAACCCAAACATCGATAATCCTACAAACCCTAAACTCTTCGGAACTTCTTTGTAGCACACATTAAAAGTGTCAGTACACGACGTAACCCTCCCATCGCTGTGTGGTACAAAAATCCCCCACGCCAGTTCGCACCTGTTAACGTATCAATAACAGATATCCCGGTACGGGCCGTCGAACGTCCCGGCACGGAACTGAAAAACGATAAGTCGGTCTAGGGTTGACTCTGGCATTTTCATGAAATTATTTTATAATTTTCCAGTCAAATTAAAGTCAAGAATTTAAAGCTAATTAATATAACTAGTGTGTAATAGAAAGTGTGTTTCACGTTTAGGTTTTGTTTTAGTTTTTGCTTAGTGTGGCACTAGATGGCCCTGTGTGTAATGTCCAGCGACATTTATTATTTAGTTATTAAAATTTATAACGAATCGAGATGGGTAGACGACATTATTGCCATTGCGGGAATATCCTGTATCAGGTTGGCACAAGAGCGTAGAGCTTGGCACAAACAAAGAGAGGCCTATCCCAGCAGTGGGTGAAGTCAGGCTCCGGATGATGATGATGATGATTCATAAATCTTCAGAATCTACGCGATGTCTGCATGCAATAATACAATCCTTGATCATTATGTTTAATTAAGTAGTTCTTGGTTTGAATAGGTACTACACGCTTCACTGACGGTCGACCAATTTTCAACGTTATAACTTATAGCATAAAGGTGAAAAGAGGCAGCCCGTCAATGAACTCTGCATTACGTCTAGCATCAGCAGTCAAAAAGTATTTGAATGCCAGTAGTATTAAAAATCCCTCAGAGTCGACTAAACCAAAAGGAAAAGTAGATATGTTGCAAGCAAACTATCTTGCTTTCACACTGTTTCAAACATAAAATAATTTTCCCGACCAAAACTAAAATCTATTGGAAACCAATCGAACTGCCAACCCTATTCCTGAAGCCGATCAACCTGTTGCGCCGAACATTCGATACCCTTCAATGGCATGCTAGACAGAGACAGCACGACACAACCGAACATGTGTGCGAGCGAGACGGGACACAAGTGTGAGGGGCCCACTTGAGCCCACACGTTCCGATGGTTTCAGCGGACCTATAAATATATGTTCGAACTTTGGTGTCGATGAGATGGCGTGGAAGATGCTCTACTTTGAATTTTCTTGAAAAACTAAAGTTAGGTATTTGATCGACATTCAGAATGATGTCTTGAATGTGCATGTGATGCTTAGCGTTTACTGGATCGTATATTATTGTTACCTATTTCTCGGAGGCGGTTACATTGGACCAGCAGCTGCCAATTGTAGAAAAAATAAAACTGCTGAAGGGCTATCAGCTGTGGTCCTAGAGAAAGATTTCACGTATAAAGAAACTCAAAATATTGTCTCTTTATGTACATTAAACCAGCATTTCTACATACCTGAAAATGTTTTTCTATCCACAGTTTATTATAACAATTATACATCATGAATTTGGTGGAATGTGGGTGTACTACATCTAGTTACACCTGTGCCTGACCCTTCGGAGATTACAGGTATGATGGTGTGTTGTTCGTGTGGTGTAAATCAGAAATTTCAGTGTGTGTAAACAAATTACATTTAAGGATGTTATAAAAAGAAATACAAGTGTCTCAGGCTCAGAACAAGGCTTAAAAAGTGATGTTTGCACTGATTACGCGTGCTCATGATCTAGTGTTAAGGAGGAGCAGCTAAACTTATTCATTTATAATAATAAAACAAATGATATAAAATAATAACGCAAATAAATAATCAAACTAGTTACCAATCTTCAAAATCTAATTCTAAACTTTCAACCCCTGAAAAGCCTAAAACAAAAAATATCTGAAGTAGAGCACTTCACCAATCACTATACCATCGGCAAAAAACCGCAAAAGCGTCGTAAAAAAAGAATCCTTCGGCCGTCCCGTTCCCGGAAGCTATCGATGTCCGGAGTCTAGGGCCGTCCCGCGCCGGGACTTTATTGAACACCGGGATTACATTTGCATATCGACAAGTGATTTTAAATTCTCTCCTGTGTCCCGTAATTGATATTCTGGGTTTTAAACGGGAATTGAAGGTGATTTTTTTACCAATGTTCACTTAAATTTTGATTTTAAATTCTGCTGCATTTTTCGGTTGGTTATTTTTTGTCGGTGAAGCGGAAAATGTGTTGTCTTTATGGATTTTATCGGGGAGCTTAGCGTCTGAAAATGCATGTGTGATTTTAAGCGTTTATTTGAGTTTGGTGCAGTCGAGAATAAAATAAAAGTGATTTGTTCTTGTTCCTCGTTATGTGTTTTAGCGATTTGACTGAGATGATAAGTAATAGAGAAAGAAGTAGGTATGGAAGAAGACGGCAAGCTAGCCGACACTAAATACATTGAGTTATAGGAAAGAGAACATTGAATATTTGTGCTTTTACGATTTATATTCCTAATGACATACACAATAGTTTTGCATTTTTTTACGGATATAGTAAATAACCGTGAAATGCCTGTGACTTTTAGACAGAGGATATATACGTTTGCAGCAACACACCAGCAACTCTAAAGCAACGTGGATGAAGATCGATTTGATTTTGACAGTAATGACAAAAATTACTGGAAAGAATTCTCCTTCCTATCTCGGTACTTCACAAATTAGTCTTTGGCATGCACTCTGAGTAGCATAAAAGTTCATCATCTGCCTAGACTTTTCTCAACTACGTTAGGGTCGGCTTCCAGTATACCGGATGCAGCTGAATACCAGTATTTTACATGGAGCTACTGCCTATCTGAGTCATAATCTGACCTCCACAACCCAGTTAGCACTGATGGGTAATACGATACCACTAATGGTAAGACTGATTGTCAGACTTTTTTGGGCCACTGACTACCTGTAACGACTGCCAAAGATGGGCAAATGACAGCCGAGACCAACAGTTTAACGAGCTTTCCAAGGCACGGAGGTAACTCGGTATGTAATAGGTGGACCACCACAGACTCACCTAGGCAAGCACGGCTTAACCTTAAGATCGACCCGAGCGGCTGTTATTATTTAGCCATGAGTTCCTCTTTTGTTCTTCACAATCATTTAAAAAGAACACACCATAAAAGCAATAACGTAAAACATTATTAGCATGAATTATATCTCATCTGATCAGAAGGCATTAGCCTTTTGGACGCGTTCCAGATCGCCATGGAGACATTACTTACTAAGTTTTGCTGTAAGGAGAATTTTATACAAAAGTAAACACGGCCATTATGGAAACTTTCATTTGAAAACTGTGGACGTGAATGATTAACACCAGAACTGATTTTATTTTGGAAATTGGTTCAACATTATAAGTTGTACAGTTGATATTTTTAATTAAACTCGATTAGATCGGATTTTCTATCTGAATTATAGGTCCAAGTTGCTTTTAAAGACCTAATTATTATAAATTGCAATGGTTAAATCAGCCAGAATGCGTCGCGGCAGACCTCGCAGAAGTGGCGGGACGAGTTGAACCAAACCGACAACCAGTGGTCCAGATTAACCCTAGATCGAAATAGCTGGAAGTCTTAGGGAGAGAAACAACTGGAAGTCACCTTTGCCCAGCAGTGGGAAGTCACCTTTGCCCAGCAGTGGGATGGACGCAGGCTAATAGTATCAGTCATGGCCCAATCAGATAAAGGCCAAGTAGATTTATGTTGTGCTACAAATGAACCCAAAAGTACCTTTTACAACGTCAAAAACTTAATGTAAATAAAATAGCCTGTTTGCTGTATTTAAGATGGTTTCAAGAAGGTCAGAAACTACAACCTCGAGGGATTGATCAAAAAAGTAGAATTACTTAATAATTCCTCATTGTTCTTTTTTTTTGGTCCTCATACTTTCAAAAACCATCCCTTGGTTTCATAAAGCCTGCGAATCTCCGTTGTTTAAATGTTTCAGCTCTTAAATTAGGTGTAGTTCATGGTGATTTTGATCTACCAATTGCAAATAGGTAGCTTAAATAAAACACAATAATATGTGGGACAGTACAGGTTATGCATTTAATCACTGCTAGCACATTTCCCCAAAAAGAACTTCAGTATGATTAATTCATCATAATTAATTCAGTTCTCAATTTAACGGTAATAACTTTTGTAATACGAGTACAATCAACCAATATTAACGTAAAGCGATCCCAATGAACGGTGAAATATTAACGGCTGCCTGTGACACCGGAGTGTAATGTGGTCGTTTAATTTATGACAGAGCTGATCACGTATTTATTGGTCAATTTTATTTCATATCGCAAATATAGCTGCGTGCAAATGGACCTATGTTTGGACAAACCATACGTTATGTAGTGTGGTTGTTTTTTTGTGTTTTTATTAATGTTAAACTTTTGTTTTGGCTACTAGGTTAGGTATTGTTTATGTTTCTGTCAAAATGAGAAATATAAATCAGGACTCTTCCTACATACACAAGTATGATACTCGTAACAAATACCATTTTTACAAAGATTGACTTTGCAAACTCGACCGTGAAATAAAGAACTACTTCTAAAAATACCTGACCTGCAGCTTACTACCATACATTTTGGAAGATTTTAAAGTACTTACGCTTTAAGTTTTACTCATAAGTTTTGACATGTTTTGTCGAAGATTTTTAAACATTTGTTTCTTTCTTTACATTTTACGCACACCAAGCACGCAGTCCTTTGTTGATTTTAATTTCATGTTATAGGTGGCGCTGTAGTTCTTTTTGTAGGGTCGCTACAACAGTTACGGTGTAACAGCCGCCCACCAAACATCAGAAACCTCGTTCAAACATCTCTGTCGCTTAAAGGAGCGTTTACAGAAAAACCACCACCGACCGAAAATTAAATAATGAAAAAATATAGCCCCCACTTCCCTTGTACAGATGAAATTTGATTAAAAAATCACGATTATTACGCGACCACCCCATTGCGGAATTTGAAGACACCCTTTACACGCCAAAATCGGTTAACCAAGAGAATTTAGTCCTTATTCTCCAGCTATAAGGGCTATTTTTTTAGTGGTAACTGTAGATTTATCGATGTATTTTTCAAACAGTCGATCTCCCCCTCCCCCCCCGTCCTTCAGTCAGACCCCCTTTCAATAATTTTTCATCGTTTTGATCTACTCTCTTTGCGGCCTACTCTTTATACTTAGATTAACAAAGTTTTTAAATTAAAATCGGCGTAACAAATATCGGCTTTGTTCGTGAAAGAGGTTTTTTTTATTAATTTTTCGGAGACTTATTGATGTGGTTTGAATTAATGTTCGGTTTGTTTAATTTTACAGAGTATTTTTCATAAGTTCAAAGTTTTAGATCCTTTTGTTTCTGTAGATTCCAGCTACATTTTCCTTATATTTTAATATTTCTTATGTTATCTGTTGAGAGCAGCGGTGGCCCAGTGGTGGCGGCCCCGACTTACGAACAGTAAATCGTGGGTTCGAAGTTTCGAACCCAGAAAGGCGCATTACTTTGTGTAATTTATTTCATCACCGCTGCTCTCAAAACGGTGAAGGAAAACATCGTGAGGAAACCGGCATGTCCTAGAACCAAACATTCGAAGACATGTGACATCTACCAATCCGCACTGGGCCCGCGTGGTAGATTATAGCCCATTCCCTCTCATTGAGAGGAGGCCTTGTCCCAGAAGTGGGGGATCATTATATAGGCTGATGATGATGATGATGATGTTATCTGTTGATCTTCTTCTAAAAAATCCGGCCCTTTCAGCATCGGACATCAGTTTTTATATCGAACAAACTATAGGACACACAGGTACCTGTTGGTTTTTATGTGAATAGATTTTATCCAGTTTCTGCCTAGCTCCGATGGGAAAAGGCGTGAGTTTACGTGTGTACGCACCACAACAGATAAAGCTATTCAAAACCAGTTTATCCGGATCTCTCATTGATTAGGAAATCTTTACAAAGCGAGGCCATGTTATTCTGGTGATCTTTAGCTGGTATGTCGCCGAGTGATCGTAGATTTAAAAAAAATCCAACATAGGTTTTTTCAGTGCATTTTCAAAGTCAAAGTTTCCACCCTCGCTCTAATCCATTCCCATTGTTTATCCCATTGTTTTTTCAAAGGTTTGTTTTATCAGTAGCAAATACCGTCAAAAAAAAAACTACAAAAAAACAGGCCAAGTGCCAGTTGGAATCACGCACCGCAAGGTTCCGTATAAACTTATATTTTTTAACTAAAATAGGCATGACGACAATATCAAAAGATTGCAAATTCATTTAATCTGTCAGTTAGAGTATTGGTAAATAATGGACACGTATTTTTTGTTTTTGTAAATCAATGAATATTGACAAAGATAAAACGCATCAAAACTCGTGACATCAGAATGTTTTAAAAATTATACCATGGCGTGACGTACCTATTGAGAATTTTAAAAGCGTCGTATCTTCGTCATTTTTGCTATTAAGTGCCAAAAGTAAAATACGGGTCAGATATTTTTTCGATAATCTAACTGGCGGAATAATTAGTTTTCTTTTGTCGTCTACCCTATTATCTACTTACGGTTTCAGATATTTTCCTTTACATAATATAATTATGTTGTAAAACTTTGCTTCTTGCCAAATTTCATGATTAAATAGGTTAACGGAAAGTATCCAATAGGTTTTGATTCCCATATGTGAAATCGCAAAATATTATGCGACATAAACGCGTCGATTTACAAGTTTAATTTTTTCACGGTGGTATAACGGAACCCTAAAAATGTATCTCAAACAAAAACCGTTGACCATCAACTACAGCATTTTAATCATCTGTACAAAGGGGGTTTCCTATTCACAACAATACACGCCATCAAATATTAGGTACCCTTGATGTGCTCGTAGCTACTTTTGAAAGATCAAAGAGTAATATTGGCGGCCGAGTCAACAATACGATGCATGGATGCACGGATGCATATGCATGGAACGATGGTGCATGGAATATGTATGAGGGTGAATGAGGTCGCGTGTGTGGATGCAACTTTATGCAGTTATTGAGGCTTGTTTTTTGAGCTGGATTTTTGTTTGTTAGGTGATTGGTGTTAGTATATGAGGTGTTATCTTACAAATCAACAATATATTATGTATATATATTGTTGATTTGTAAGAAGAGGCGTTAACAGGACGGACGGTTTCGACGAATATAAAAGGGTTATTTAAACTTGAAGTATTTTAAATATCAAGTATTTGAAAGATGATTAAAGAAACTAATAAAACATGTTTCTACTTGGTACCTACACTTCTGCCTAACCCTTTGGGGATTACAAGGCGTGATGTGTGAGCGTGTTTTTTGTTCCTTCATTTTTTGACTCAGAATGTTAAAGACAGCTGCCATTAAATGGCCATCAATAGCTGTGTCATATTAATAACCATTGTAAAAATCCCAGTAATTTTTAAAAAGTCTATCAGAAAATACAAAATCCTCTATTTGTAAAATAAACCAAAAAATAACAGCCTGTATAAAATTCCTACTCTCACTTACTACACCCTCTAGACAACAATACTTCTAATAGTGTTCCCTTTGATCTGATGATTACTAATGGCAATCAAGTTGATGATCAGTGGCAGTCGTATACAATCACCAATATGAGTATTCATGAAGTCATGAATTTATAATCGGTGTACCCTTATGGGTATAGGGTTGGTGAGAAAAAAAGCATGCGGGGCAGTCTTTGGGGACTCCCGATTATAGAAGTGAAAACTAAGTAATCTGTATATGCTACGGGCTGTGCCCCGCGCACGCCTAAGTGGTGCTACGCCGTAGCGGATCGGCTACGAGTGCTACGAAGCGTTAAGGCGCCGGCGGATTTGTATGAAATACGCATGTATTTCATACAAACGTAATACCAAAATAATTTGTAAATCAAACATATTCTTAAAGTATTGTGTTACAGAATATCTATGGTCCCAAATATAAATTTTGAAAGGAAAATGATATTAAGACGATATGAGGAATTCAAAATTTCTATAGAAAACTTATTTTTCTCATAACTCTTGTTTATAGCAGTGTCTATTCAAAATATGTATTTGGGAACCTAGATATTCTGAGTGTAATCCAATCGAAATAAATACACACTACCTTAAGAATACGTTTGATTTAGAAATTATTTTAGTATTAATACGTTTGTATGAAATACGCACGCTCTGCAGGCCTCTTAAGTGACGGTCATGCGAGTTCCATGATTTTTGATGACCCAAAACGTGCGCCAACAACGCGCCTAAATAAGTTTTCACTTCAAAAATCTATATTTTTTTGCATAAAACACAACATAACATCATGCTTGTAATCTCCGAAGTTTAAGCAGAAGTGTACCTAATAGCACACTCACATTCCGCCAGTTATTTTAAAGCCCCATGTAATAGGAGCGAGCCTATTGCCATCAAATGAGCACAAATGCAGACTACGTGGCTGTTACTGAGAAATTCCTAAAGAGAAAACCTAACAATATTTTGCCCGACCCGAATATCGAACACAGGCTCAGCAGTCCCGCCGGGGTTGCGGGACTGCCGGGGTTGGGGGACTGTTCGAAAGAGATACCGCGGCCCCGGAACATAAAGGGCGAGGAAGGAACATGGATGGGTTTTAGTCAGTAAGAGTCTGACACTCCCTCCCACTCCGCCCAGAGTGGGAGAAGTCATTTGATGATTTCCCATCCTAAAAAAAAAAAAAAAAAAAGGCTCATCAGTCCCGCTTGCGACTAAAAGACTTAAGAAGCAGTTTGTTTTAGGTTAAAACAAACTTCTTTCTTTTCTCTCACAAGCGGCTGGGGACTTTAAAGAACCGTTTGATAATAACCATAGAAAACATCCTCTATTATTTTGAGAAGAACTAAGCAGATCACTGTACAGTACACAACAATTTTATCATTTAAGTCTCATGAACTAAAAGAATAATCTAATAGGTAACCATAAAACTACTGATAAGTTTGTGATTGAAAAGCCCAACGACGCTTTTGCGGAAGTTTGAATGGATCCCCATGTTTATTTTTTTGATCCTAGGTGATAAAAAAATCTGTTCAGTTAGGGGACAACCCTGTCTTGTGCCCTGAACGAAGCTGAAAGAAGGGTAACGTTGGTCTAAGTGCAACTTCGATCAAAGAAGTGCAATGAAAGAATTAATGTTGTCTGGTTGCATTTGTTAGTCAAAGAGGCACCGTTATGAGAGTCATGAACTATAAACTATTTAAAGGGTTAAATAGCAAATCTTTGGGAGTTTTAATTTGGGAACGGACTGTTTTAAGTTTACATTTTTCTCAAAGAAAAACTCAAAGTTTTATAGGTGTAGACGATTACTGACCTTTTAAGAACTACTTTGACTTATCCATTCCTAAAAGAAGACATTGACATGTCCATAATGTCCTTTTGATTCTAGGATATAATGGGTTCCTCATGATATAATTATGCTTTTACCGTTTTGAGAGCACCTTTACATCATTGGCAATAATCATCATCTGCCTAGCCTTTTCTAAACTAGGTTGTGGTCAGCTTCCAGTCTTACCGAATGCAGCTGAATACCAGCCTTTGACATTTACTTTAAGTCGGCTCCGTCCTATTTCGTAACTTTCCCATTTCGACAACTAAACAAAAGACGTACATAGGCAGTCACCATATTATTGGCAGTAAAGCTTCAAAAACAATAGTTACTAAAACAACTACCGATGCATTACGTAGGTAGCTATGTATTTTAAACTTGAAGCCATTAAAAACGAAATAATAGAAACATTAACTTTACTGTATCTAGAAATTACTTGAGTGTTCATACCGTCCCAAATGGCTTCCTCTTATCTACGGGTACCATCGAGGCCATAAACCACTTCTATAGAATATACAATAAAACGTCATCATATCCTGAACGATGAGAGACCAAACTTGTATGAGTAATAATGTGTGGGGTTCCGTAACGAAAATACCATCAGCATTTCTTCTAACTGACTTTCAGATACTGTAGAAGTTTTTCTGGAAAACTAAGATTTGAGGAAAATCAGGCCAACCATGTATATGTGTTTCTTATAAGTGAAGCACAGCTTTTTAATCTTGTCTTAATTTAGTTTTTTTTTAATTATGAATTATCAAAAAAAAACAACAGAATACGGAGCTCATATATAGGGTGACTGGTAATTAGTGTACGATACTTTAACACGTGATTGTGCTCATGATAACAAACAACTTTTACTATGGAACCGAAGCTGAAATCGCAAAAAAAAAGCTGTTCAGTACATTAGGCGAACATAAATATGTACTGAACAGCTGATTTTTTTTCGCGATTGCAGGGTTGGTCCCATAGTAAAAGTTGTTTGTTATCATCATCATAATTACGTGTTTAAGTTTCGTACACTAATTACTAGTCACCCTATATACGCAAATACAACACCATGACTGTATTTTCCGATGGTTTAGACAAAGGTGTGACAAGCTACCTTTTGTAAAAACTCAAATTTATAACAGAACTTTTCTGAAACCTGGGTAATGGGTATTGAACCCAGGTCCGAACATTATTGTACAATGTACGCAGTTGTGTAATCTCTAGACCATGGAAGCATCCATAGACAAGTAGATTCTAAATATTATGTACATACTTTCATTTATACAGAACCACATCATTAAAAACAGTTCTAACTGCCACGAATCAGTGAAACAAACAGCAATTACGAACTGTCTTTTTAGTAACAATCTTGATCTGTTACCTACATTACATTGTATTATTGTTCAGGTTTATAACATTTGGACAAACGTATTACTGTTATTGTCAATTTACCTGGGAAAATACGTAGGACAATCATGTTACAGTAAGTCACCTGGATTTTGGTCAATATTTACCTTGTTCGTGACTGACAGCCGGTTTCTATAAGTTATTTACGTATAACTGTTGGTTACTATTTGTGTACTTCCGTAGCTGTCGGTGTTTCTATAAAAAAAAGAATTTTATATCAGCGTCACCTACCTGTCAATTGATTCATAAAAAAATTAAAACACACACACATACACACACACACACACACACATACACATATCATTAATTTAACCCTATAACTATTTAATGTTTAACCATTTATTTATAAAGGGTGTAAAACACCTCTTCACGAAGCCGGAAGGCACTTGTTCTCCCAATCATTGCGATATTTTTTTTTGTTCTACACCATACCTGGGAACTTTCTAGTTACGGAGATATGGGGGGTCAAAGTTACAACTTTTTGACAAGTTTTTTTTTTTAAATACAGGTTTTTTTGTAAGATTTTGACTTTAAACACCTCCACGATCCCCGTACTATTCAATCCATCAATCAGCACAATGTTTTAAGTGCGTTACATTGATTTCTACCACAAAACATAATTTATAACCTTAAAAAAAAGTTGTTTCCCAGCAATTTTTTTTGCGTAAAGTTACTTAGTTTGATGTACAGAATGCTTGGTTAACGGCTTTGTGATGAGGTGGTTTACACCCTGTATATTATGTTTGAAACTGTTTTCTGTCTGTCACTAACCCACTCAAGGTTCATTGGAAGACCAGCGTCAGACAGCATCTTTCTGGCATGAATGCTAAAATGGACCTTTTTGGCGCAGCCGTGAGGCACACAGTACATGCTATGTATTTTTGTCCTTTTTGTAACTTTTTTAATATTATTATGTGTGTGCTTAATGTACTGACGTCAAATAAACATTTTTTTCTTTCTTTCTAAAGATTTTCTGTGACGTTTGGTTTCTAATCGGTCAGTAAGTAAAATGTCAAACCGACAGTGATAGCAATCTACCGAAACCGGCTACTATGCTATTGAAAATGGCCGTAAATGGAATTGTCTCTCATTTGAGTCAGTCATACATAAAATTGCTGAAATTATAACTCATGTCATTGAAAGGCTAATAGATCAAAATATATGACTCCAATTTCTTTCTAAATTTTGTCCTGGACACCGCTGAAATCGGTTAAAGAAACCGTCAATATATTAGAACTTAATAACAAAAAACTTTTTGCCTATAAAAAACCTACTTCCAAAACAAGCACTAAAAAGGTCTCAATCAACTTTTGGAAGTCGGTGGCTTTGTTTCATTGATTTTTTTACCACCGGCTTCTCTTTTTTTAGAACTCGGTAAAAAGGAACTGAAAATGTGCATGCATTGAGCAAACTTAGTGTTATACGAGTATATGCACATGCCTTCTCTCCACCAGGTCGAGGAAAGTGTTATTGAGTATTTTCATTATTAATTTCTCAGTAGCACCCACGGAGCCTGGATTTGTACTTAGTTGATGGGAATTGGCTCGCCTCCAAATCCATGGGAGTTAACATAATTGGTGGAATGTGGGTGTGTTAATAGGTACACCGCTACCTAACCCTTGCAGGATTGCGAGCGTGATGTTACATTATATTTTCTAAAAAAAAGTTGACTTTCTCACACACCCAACAACTCGAATAACGTAGCGTCCCATCCAAACTCCCATGATCTCATTTACACCATCGATTATAATATAAATCGGCGAATTTAAATTCCTACCCCACCGTTTACTGAAGGGAAAATATGAGAAATGTCATAAAAAGCAATAAGGGGTGTTCATAAAGTCTTGTCGATATATAAAAATGTTGGAAATAAAATATTATATACGAGTATTTGAATGTGCGAGTTCCCGTCGCGTTGAAATGCTTCCGTTCGCAGAGAATAATGTTATAGAATTGCTGATGTTGGTAGTTCTGAAGTTATGATGTTTTAAAGTTGGTTGTAGATCGTTTTGTGACTGTCTGTGAGTGAATAAAATTAACTTTTTACCTTACCTAATTACATCTCTCTCATGATAGCATGTACCAAATCTTCAGTTACAAATTAATCCCCACCCTTGACAAGATAGTCCGGTTAAATAGATGTCAAACTTCTAGGTTGACCAAAGATGAAAGAATGTCATCGATATTAACAAAAAAAAAAAAAAATAAGCAAGACGTTTTTAACCTTCATAAACACATTCTTTTTTTGAGAAAAGGAATACCACAGTTGGACTACTTAAGGTTGATCTAGTCGACATTTTTTCCATACAAATTTTGGGGGAGTATTACTCCACTGTTTGAAACTTTACATCCAAAGTTAAACATGGTATCGTTTTGTCTCATTATTTACTTTGTCTGTACGGAAAGAGAATTGTAAAATATAAAGCCATTATAAAGTTACAAGCTACCAAAGATTCGTTTTTATTGCCAATTTTAACGCAACTTTGGGCGTAAATTAGTAATAAAAGAAGAATCAAACTTCCAAAACTAAGTCGGTACCGACAAAGCGCAATTATCGAAAAAAATTATATATTTTATATGAAATTGATTGATGCAGTGGTTTTTTTCATAAAACTCGATTTTCCAAAGGCCTTTTCGTAATTTTTACGCGCGCCTTTGACTGTGAATTATCGTGCATCTCACTGAATAATGTCCCCCCCCGGTGCGGTGCGGGAGGATGACGCTTGTTCACACACATGAACAATATGTCACAAGTCACAAGTGCGGTGCCGTGTGCGCGCGCGTATTCCAGTTTGAAGGTCACGGCACACTACACAAGCACCGCACCAGCACAGCTGTTGCCCCATGCCTTGAATTTAGGCTACGGCGCGCTTACCACGCGTCGTCAGCGAGGCGTAAGCACGCGGTCCGCGTGCTGGCACTGGTTCGCGAGCAATCGCGGGCAACTCGTGCGGACGGCCCGCTTACTGCGCGCCGAGTCCGAGTCACCCGCGAGTTGAGTTGTATGGTAGCGGCAAGCGCGCTGACGGCCCGCCGGCCGCCGCCGTCAGGTTTTTCATTTTTTTTTCTTTTTTATTGCAATCTTGTAGATATTCAGCAATATGTGTAAGATTTAATTTAATAAAAGGGCTTACACGAAAGCCGTCCAGTGACTGCTCCGTTTATTCTTGTGCTTTTCAGAGAAGGTCTTGAGGAATCTTTTTTTTTAGTCTACGAACAACTGTTTGGGTGTTCATTAGATTGACGGCCAGCATATTTGGATGATTAGTGATTCGCTTCTTGTAGGCTTTTGTCCTTTTCGAGATTTCTTCGATAACACTTTTGACGCAGAGTTCGTGATGGAGTCCATGTTTGAGACATACCAAGGTGCGTTCGTTATATAGTTTTTTCATAAATACATTATAAAATGGCGGTACGGTGGTGCTTGTGTAGTGTGCCATGACCTTTATTCGACAGCCTACTGGCGGCCTGTCATTCGTATGAACATAATATATAGATGCTCTGTGCATACGTATGACGTTTGACGTACATCGTTTGGACTTCAAATTATTTTACAAATTGAAATTGTTGGATTGAGTGGACGCTGCGCTGTACCAGTGAAATTGTGCTGGTTTATTGAAGAACAGGTGTGAACAACTACAAATAAACAATGGGTAAGTCATTTATTTTGTTACACCTAATCTATTTAGTGTTTTTTACACGGCGACACGAGCCGACGGCAGAGGCACGCGGTTGTCGATGGCGACTTCGACCAGTAATGCTATTCTCTAAGAACACAGCGCCGCAGGCTTATTAGTGACCGCCGGCGGTGCTTCGCGGCTTTGTGTACGTACACTAGGCACCATAATTATGTAAGCAAGACACTCGATCTGAGAGGGGCGCGATGCGCGCTAAGCTTTTAGTTTGTATGTTTATGGAAATGGAAATGGTTGCTCAAATAGTAGGCACATATACATATATAAAACCATCCTTTGGCACTTCTGGCACGGTAAAAATATCTATGATGTGCCTCTGGCAGTCGGGGTACCCTATTGATAACGTAGGTATGCACCTAGTGCGGCGATCAGCGGCGGCGACCTCTCGCGTCCGGCCCTGGTTAAATCCATGATCCGGAGCGAGACGGAATAGGAAGCCGTCCCTTCCTTCTGCGAAGCAGTCATACTAGCGAAGGAGGTGGTAGGTGTTAGCAGGCGTGGGGGGCCACGTGGTGTCCGGCCACCGTAGACGCGGGCCTGCGGACGGTGAGCTGTGGGCTAGCTCGCCGTCCGTCCGTCTTATGACGACAGGCCGTGTCGACGGCGCGTTCGTGTTCCATGCGCGCCTCAAAGAGTTGTCAGCATAAAGGAAGGGGCCCCGCAAGGGCCGAAGCCTGCCGGGGCTGCGGGACTGTTCGAAAGAGATACCGTGGCCCCGGAACATAAAGGACGAGGAAGGAACACGAATGGGTTTTAGTCAGTAAAAGTCTGACACTCCCCCCGCTCTGGGTGGAGTCATTTGATGATAAAAAGAAAAAAAATTATAAAGGCATGTACCAGTTCCATATCGTATTAGGTACCCATGCTTGTACTAGGGTTTCTGACTGCTCCGCTCCCATGAGTCATCATCATCTGCCTAGCCTTTTCCCAATTATGTTCGGGTCGGCTTCCAGTCTAACCGGATGCAGCTGAATACCAGTATTTTACATGGAGCGACTGCTTATCTGACCTCCACAACCCAGTTAATAGTAATCTCATAAGAACCAGTGTTATATTTTATAGCTTAAAATATAACAAAACCTGTCTCAATAAATAGGCAAATAAGCTACCAAACAAAAACTAAAAAGACTTATCTGCTAGGTATCTAGTTTGGGAGACCAGAGAATGGAAGGTGGTTATAATCACCTTCCTACTATCATATTGTGCTTACCCTAATAAATCAAGGAATTGGCATCAGCTGATCATCATGAGGTAGAAAACGCCGTGTCGCGTTGCATCGGTACTCGCTACGCGCTTCGAACTCGCGTCTGATGTCGCGTATCCGAGGGTTGTCACAAATTATTGTGTGAATTTAATAGTTTTCTTTTTAACCGTATTCATTACCTCAATGAAATACTAGGTTTATATTACCTTTTTTAAAATGGCAGCCTTCTAACTATCGAAAATCGAAAGAGCTTACAAAAATAAATTAATAAACTCACATTATTTTATGTGTTTTGTCCTGTGCGTGCTAATAAATGCTTTTTCTTTCTTTCTTTTCTTCTTTATAATTTAACAAGTAAATAACGACACATTTACGAATAAAACATTTCTTTCATAAAATAAATAAATTATAGTGTTTAGGTATTTTATAATGTTGTTATTTTTATGCAACAGATACAAAAGATTGGCGAATGGAAAAAAAAGGGCGCCTAAAACTAAGTGGCCTCGGAAGAAGAAGTTCAAAAGAACATTGAGGGGATGGTTCATGAACAAAGAAAATATTCCTCCTGTACTGGAGACGTATCCAACGTCTAAACCGTAATGATTGTTTTGAGTGTTATGATTGTTGACCCGAAAAATTAAAAAAACTTTTGATTTTTAACCGACTTCTAAAAAAGGAGGAGGTTCTCAATTCGGATGTTTCTATTTTTTTTTTGGTCGGGCATAACTCCGTCGCTGGCCAACCGATTTGAAAAATTATTTTTTTGTTGGAAAGGGTATTCTTTCCAAATGGTCCCATAGCCACCAAGTCGGGATCTGATGATGGAATCTTGGCAAAATCGAGGGAACTCTTCAAATTTTATACGATAACGTGTTGCGATTTTGGTATTTTCTACAACAAGTGAAGCATTTGCGTTCGATACACGGAACTCCATAATGAGACAATGTATCCTAGTCGTGTTTGGGCTTGTTGTAATTGTAACGGTATGCAATTTCCATGTATATCAAGCATATCTGAAAAGTGAAAAATAAAAACTTTTTTGCAAAAAATAAAACCGACTTCAAAAAAAAACAAAAAAGTGAAAAATAACTTTAGCTTCTGAAGTCGGTGACAAAAAATTAAATCAATCAAACAAAAGTCACCGTCTTCAGAAGCAAAGTTATTTTTCACTTTTTTTTTTTGTGAGCGGAGTTTCGCTAACTAATTTAATTTGACTCTGTATATTCCATGTTTTTTTAGATCAACACAAAATTCATTCGAGCAAGATACCTGTGCAGTAGAAATACATGAAGCAATGTCTGCAAAATGCGAAAATATACCTAAAGTAAATGACCCTTGTGAACAGATTAGTTGCGATATTCCTCGTGTACTGACCACACCCCAATCGTAAGTACTTTCATAGGTATATGTACCGCAGTTATTAAACTAGGACATTTCAGCCGCCATTATTTCGCCATGCGCTCAAAGTCGGAAAATTAGCAATTCTAATAATACAATAACTTTGTTCTTTGAGATGTTAATTTTCTATTTATTTATAGTTTCTGTAGTATTAGCCACGACATATCCCTCCTTATCCTCATTTCGGGGAAAGTGACGGGGACAATCAGTGACCTTACTCAACAGGCTCTACGCATCGTTTAACGATGGTATAGAGAGTTCGACCTCTCAGTGAACCCCACGAAGACTGAACTAGTCATTTTTACCCAAAAACGAACACTAGGCCCTTATCGCTTACCCAAAGTCTTCGATAAGAAACTCCACTTAGCCAATGAGGTCAAGTATCTGGGAGTCATCCTAGACAGTAAGTTAAACTGGAGTAGCCACTTAAACAATAAAGAAACAGGGCCTGCATTAACTTCTAGCAATGTAGGAGGATGATAGGTAAGAAGGGGGCCTATTCCCTAAAATTATACTTTAGTTATACTGTGCGGTGATCCGACCTATAATTACTTATGGGGCAGTGGTCTGGTGGCCCCGCACTAAACTAACTACAGCTTCCATCAAGCAAAATTCATGGGCATTTCCCTGGCGGCATCGGCCATCTTAGCCAGGGAGGTCGTGGACCACTCATTTCGTATACTCTCAGACAGCATGGCGGTACTGCTAGCTCTAAACAATCACACAGTCAACTCTGGTTTCATACACGAGTATCATCAACGCCTGAACCAGGTTGGTAATCTCAATGATATAGCCATCCAATGGATCAAAGGACACAGTTCCCATGGCAATAATTCGGCGGACGAACTCGCTAGAAGGATATCGAGCATGGCAGCGGTGGGACCCGAATCTACAACTCCCTTTCAGATACTTACGCACACTGGTAGTGAACAACACCACAAGCCGTGGCTAGACCACTGGAGTGTTGGCAGGCCAAGGAGGCACTTCCCGAGAGCAACGGCCACTTCAGAAAACGCGCGCTTTTGCTAACCTCACCGGAAACTTCTCTTATAATAAACAGCTCTTTGTCATAGGAGTCACAGACAGCCTCCGGTGCCGTGCCCAGTCATTGCAATATACAGGGCGAAGTACTTCGGTAACCCAGGTACTCCCCGCGAGATTTTCGGCAACATGGGGGCGCTGCTGGCCTTTCTCGGGTAGTTGGGGTGGATACAGTGAATTTCCCACCCGTATGCAAAATACGCGCTTTGACGTGTAGTTGCGGACACCAGCCCGTTATACAATACAATAGTCACTACAGTAAATCCATTTTCGTTAGTTTGCGTATTCTAATTGAGTTATGCGTTTACAGGACCACAGCAGAAAGAATCGATGTCAACCACACATGAATACAACAAATCTGTGAATCCGATTCAGATGACTACAATTTCTCTTTTGAAACCGACAATCGTGATAAGAGTGATTGTGCAACTTTAGAAGGAAACAGAATAGTGAATATTGCTTATCTGTTTCAACAATTGAAGAATATTAGGCATGATCCATTCGAATGTAATTTTCAGCACTTGGAATTCGTAAAGGAAAAAAGAATTGGGTTTTACTCACAATTTGTTTTCAAGTGTAAATTTTGCAACAAATTAGAAAACATAAAATCTCAGGAATCTAATAAATTTAGAGAAATACCCATTAATTTAAATGTAATCGAGGGTATCTCTCAAACTGGCAATGGCGGAGCCAGCTTGATGAGATATGTGCTAGTTTAAATATGCCTAATATGAGCGAGACTTAGTATGTAAAAAACAGTCAAAAGTTAGGCATTATACAAAAAGACATTGCGTTACAGCTTATGTTAGAAGCAGGTGCAGAAGAAAGGCGACTTGCTTTGGAAAATAAAGATGTTACAAGGTGTACCATGTGTGACCGTCGTGACAGACGGATCATGGGCTAAACGTAGCTACGGTACAAATTTCAATTCACTTTCTGGTGTAGGTTGTATAATAGGGCACAGGACAAAAAAAATACTGTACATTGGGTAAAAAAATCATATTGTAGCGTGTGCTATAGCTCAAAATAAAAAATCCTCAATTCCAGCACACGTGTGTTTTAAAAACTGGTCTGGGCATTGCATGCTTGCATTGCATGCTTGCATTGCATGCTTGCATTGCATGCTTGCATTGCATGCTTGCATTGCATGCTTGCATTGCATGCTTGCATTGCATGATTGCATTGCATGCTTGCATTGCATGCTTGCATTGCATGCTTGCTTGCAAGTCAACGCCTACATACGATTAAACATTTACTTAGAATAGGACTTATGACTTTTATTGAAAACGATTTTATGTCTTTTGTATATTATTGATTGTAATACTTATGACGAACGGATTTAGGGCTTATTATATTTAGGGATTTCAACTTTATGGCATATGATATTATGTGATTTAAAGTTCGGGTAAATTATCATTCGGACTAATGATGATTATGACAAAAAAAAAAACATTTTAGATTATGGATTAAAAAGTACGGTAATACGATAGAGATCCGGTATTTTAGGGACAGACAGTCTGATTGAAATAAAGTGCCCATCATCAGCAGCAGGCCTTACACCTCTGGAGGCAGTACGACAAAAAAAAAATACATTTTGTGTAGAAGCATCAAATGGAATAAAACTAAAAAAACATAATTATTATTACCAGGTTCAAGGTCAACTAATGGTAACAAGACGAAAGTTTTGCTATTTTGTTATTTGGATGCCAAATGGCACAGAAATTGATATAATTGAAAGAGATGATGCATTTTGGACGACAGACAAAATTTTAAAATAAGATACATTTCATCAGAAGTGTGTTTTGCCGGAGCTGACAGATCCCCGTTACCCTCGCAAACTACTATTTAGAGATCGAATGTAAATCAAATTCACATAATGCACAAACAAAATTAGCGGAAAGTAAATATCATTCAAAAGTCTCAACATAAAAATACTGAAGACTTATGGGGTGGATGCGTCAAGATTCTTGGAGATATTATTGAATCAATCGCTCCTATCCTAGCAGGCATTTTCAATCAATGTTTGGATAGCGGTATGTTTCCTAGTCTAATGAAATATAGTAAAGTAGTACCAATTTTCAAATCGAGTTGTAAGAGTGATCCCTCTAATTATAGACCTATATCTGTGCTTCCACCGTTGAGTAAAATCTATGAAAAAATCCTGCTGGACCAGATGTGTTCTCACTTTCAAACATAATGGGATTCTGCATAAGCAGTAGTTTGGATTCACGAAGGGTAGGTTGAAAACGGACGGACGAAGTCCCAGGATGCCATTGGCATTTTCTGTGATCTCTCTAAAGCATTCGACTGCATCGACCACTGATCACTGATCTGTAAATAACACCACTACTGAATTCGTGGTCAAGCTGCTGATTTTATTCTTTCTTACTTATGAAACAGGCAGCAAAAAGTAAATGTAAATGGGGCGACGTCCTCCGGGTCTCTAGTAAAGATAGGCGTGACCCAAGGTTCAATTCTCGGTCCTTTCCTATTTCTGGTTTACATGATCTCCCATATCAAATTATCAGATATAATTCTATTTGCTGATGAGACCTCGCAAATTTTTACAATAAACAGAAAAGATACGAATGTAGGTATGTCTGTCTATTCGTCTGTCTGTCCGTCTGTCTGTCCGCCTGTCTGTCCGTCTGGCTGTCCGTCTATCTTTTGGTCTGTTTGTCCGTCTGTCTGTTCGTGTTTGTCTGTCCGTCCGTCTGTCTGTTCGTCGTGTGTCTGTCTGTCTGTTGGTCTATCCGTCTGTCCGTCCGTCTGTCCGTCTGGCTGCCCGTCTATCGGTCCGTCTGTCTGTCTATCCGTCTGTCCGTCCGTCTGTCCGTCTGGCTGCCCGTCTATCGGTCCGTCTGTCTGTCTATCCGTCTGTCCGTCCGTCTGTCCGTCTGGCTACCCGTCTATCGGTCCGTCTGTCTGTCTATCCGTCTGTCCGTTCGTCTGTCCGTCTGGCTGCCCGTCTATCGGTCCGTCTGTCTGTATATCCGTCTGTCCGTCCGTCTGTCCGTCTGGCTGCCCGTCTATCGGTCCGTCTGTCTGTCTATCCGTCTGTCCGTCCGTCTGTCCGTCTGGCTGCCCGTCTATCGGTCCGTCTGTCTGTCTATCCGTCTGTCCGTCCGTCTGTCCGTCTGGCTGCCCGTCTATCGGTCCGTCTGTCCGTCCGTCTGTCCGTCTGGCTGCCCGTCTATCGGTCCGTCTGTCTGTCTATCCGTCTGTCCGTCCGTCTGTCCGTCTGGCTGCCCGTCTATCGGTCCGTCTGTCTGTCTATCCGTCTGTCCGTCCGTCTGTCCGTCTGGCTGCCCGTCTATCGGTCCGTCTGTCTGTCTATCCGTCTGTCCGTCTATCGGTTCGTCTGTCTGTCTGTCTCTCCGTCTGTCTGCTCGTCTGTCTGTCCCTCCGTCTGTCTGTTCGTCTGTCTGTCCACCTGTCCGTTTGTCGGTCCATCTATCTATCTATTCGTCTGTCTGTCCGTTCCCCTTTCCATCTATCTGTCCGTCTATCTGTCCGCCTGTCTGTACGTCTGTCTGTCCATCTGCCTGTCTATTTGTTGTCTGTCCGTCTGCCTGTCCGTCTGTCTGTCCGTCTGTCTTTTCGACTGTCTATATGTCCGTTTGTCTGTCCGTCTGACTAAATTTACTATTTTGTCGCAATTAAAGTGTAAAATACAGTGTAACACATACACACGGCGCTAAAATCCCATAATATTGTAATACCAAATTATTTGAAAAGAGTAAGGTTCCATGTAGTTCCTTGCCGCTTCTTCTCCATGGAATCGACCAACGCGAACGGTGCACCTTTTTCGACGTTTTATATGTGCCCATCTAGACCTATGTGAAATAAAGTATTTTGAATTTCAATATTTTCCGGTCTCTTTTGTCAACTTGATTCTAATTATAAACATATGAAAACGGGTATTTATCGCGAATTTACCTTTAATTTAAGCCTGACGTAACCCGATTATAATTACAGATTATGATTACAGACAAAAGTTTTGAATTTAAAAAAAATAAACAGTTGACGCCGTCCCGTCGTACGAACAGCCCAGAGAAACAGAATTTCCAACAGTAACAGATCCAAAAACAAAGTTTGAAACCTTTTTTGTACTGGTTTTCTCGCAAAGTGTAAAAAAACTTGCATAAATTTGTGTTACATTTGTAAAAATCAACTTTCTACACTGTAATCATAAATGCCTAACTATTTTGCTTTTATTAAGAATAATTTATTTTGAGCTATAGTGGCGGTAATTACAAACCGCATACGTAATAAAAAGAAACAATGTCAGGAATTGTGTTATTAATCTAAACTATATTATATTATATACTAGCCGACCCGACAGACGTTGTCCTGTCACCTTATACCTACCTACTACTACCTACCACCTACTTACTACTACCTACCTACTACTACCTACCTACTACTACCTACCTACCACTACCTACCTACCTACTACCTACTTACTACTACCTACCTACCTACTACTACCTACCTACCTACCTACTACCCACCTACTACTACCTACCTACTACTACCTACCTACTATTACCTATCTACTACTACCTACCTACCACATTTTTTTTTTCATAAGAACCTTCTCCTGACAATAACAAACACAACAAAAAAAGAATTAGTGAAATCGGTCCAGCCGTTCACGCGTGATGCCCGTGACCAAGGGAAATAGGGATTCATTTTTATATAAATGTATGCATACATCGATATATAAAAAACGAGTATTATAAAGCTGAAGAGTTTGTTTGTTTGAACGCGTTAATCTCAAGAACTAATGGTTCGAAAAGAAAAATTCTTTTTGAGTTGGAGGGAGGAGGCTCTCGCTAGGCAGTTAGATCAAGAGCTTGATTCAGAAAGCAGTTCTTCTGGACACGGCGCGTATTGTTAGGAGGTTCTGCTCTCAAGAGCCATAAGTGGTTAGGACCCTGTTCCCGATGCTGGTGGGATCCCTATTTTTATGTTTTTAAATGTTTTATTTTTATACATAGTTCTGTATTAAAAATTTATAAAATGTTATTATAAAAACGAATAAAAAATAATTTCATGCCCAAAAAGTATATTTTGTAAATATTTTTTTTTGGTTTTTGTGTCGGCCGTGTATGAAAATGTTATAAAGGAAATAAATAATCAGTTTACTTCAGTAACTGTTTCGTAAATAGTAGATTTACGAAACAGTTTAATTTTATTTGTTTTATTTCATAAATAAAAATAAGTAATGAAAGCACCCATACAATAATAAATTGAGTAAGCAGCTTACAACCCTTGTCTGCTGATACTTGCTCCACGTTTCATGCACATAACTAAAAAATCATACTGTATGTTACTTGGTTCATTCTATTTGCTTGTGAAATAATTTCTTTCAATCGACAACCCTAATTTTTCGCTCTTTGACGTATCAGTATGGAGTTGACGATTTTGGCGGCGGACAAAGTTGGTAGGTGTAAGTGGGATTATCATAGGTACCAACTGTTATAATTACCTATGTACTAACAATTTAAAAAAAATGTCCCAAACCGTCGCCGCGTCGTGGACCCTAAAATCCTTTGGGCGCAATATGTATGTATGTATGTTAATTTTGAGACCGCGCTATCGCATTAGGATTACCCGTAATGATAGTTGTAAGGGAGATTTGAAATAAATAAATAAATGTCCAATTCGCAAAATGTCCAACTGTCCAATTCTCAATTGGTCCAGTTCGCAATTGGTCCAGATGTAATGTCAACTTTTGGTAGGTACTAATAAAACAATCTTGATGTGTTATTCTTCTAATATGGGAATCTTCAAAATATGGCAATCTTGTAAATATGGGAGAAAACTGATCTTCGCTAAGTGCTCTAATTTTTGGGATATAAATGTGGCCAAGCTGGGGAGACTCTCCAGATCGGCCACCTATAAGCCCTTATATCTTTTGAACCAGTGACCGACAAATTCTGACATTTGGCGACAAATTTCGACTAATTTGCGACAATTTTTTTGTCCTATCAATATTGAAATCCCTAATGGTGGCCAAGCCAGTTTCAATCACACTCGTGCATAAGACCAAACAGCACTGGGCCGCATTGTGGATTACAGCCCATTCCCTCTCATGGAAAGGAAGCCTGTGTCCCAGTAGTGGAGAACAGAATGATTATACTGCTGCTGTCGGACATAAACTGCGATGACGGGAACAAAAGGGAATTTTCAACTAAGTATTCGTCGGCGCGGCGCGGTGACGTGAACTCTTGAGCGATCACTGCATGACCACCCGGGGAAAACCAAACATAATAAGCAATCTACAATATGTACCTATATAGAGACAAAAACAATAACGCAGCGCCTCTGGAGGGCCTAGCCAGCAAACGTACATCGTACGAGTTTGTAGTTACTACTCGCTGATTTCTCGGCGAATGTCAAGCGGCGTCGAATGGCATTATGTCAAGTGTGCATCTTCGTTTTTGTTCGGAACGGTTCGGAATGCTGTGAGTGTGCGTACGAACAAGACGTGCGTGAAGACTAGCGTCTAACTGCTCATCACTGATACTATCCCTGTCGGGCACGATGCCAAGTGAGACAGCGTACTTTTTGGCCACGCCCACCGATGAGTTCGAGCCCGTACAAAGTGTCACCTTAACACCGCCTAATACAATCTTTTACATACTCCTCCAGCTTTATTCTTCATAATATTCACGATATGTGACCCCTTTGAAAGCACCTATACGTTCGAACCCGGGGTACTGGGGTACCCAATTGATGAAGCCCACTGTACATAATATTCTAAATGATAACTAAAATATCATTCACGTCAATTAACATAAAAACCTGCCAAGATTTTTTGCAAAACTTATCCATACCAACCCAGCCATTTTCCTTCACAACACACTGTCGTAGAATCTCAACTCCGGACCAAAGTCTGGAATATTTTATCCGGCTCGGAAACGGATATTGCAGCGGGGCCGATGTCTCTGTCGTTCCATTTGTCAAGTTGCCCGTTTGATAACAAAGAGGGCGCCACAAAGAAGTGTGAAGAATTGCAGTCCAGTGACGGGTTTGTTTGTCTGTTTGCATGCGTGGACGATGTTTTTTAAATGTTTTGATTGATACAGGAGTGTATTCCAAAGATTTTCGTCGTAATTTTTTTGTTTCTGGTTGTGTTGCCTTTTTGCTCGAATTAACAATATTGGTTCTCCTCATAGAGAGGAGGCCTGTGTCCCAGCAGTGGGAACATTAATAGGCTGATGATGATGATGTTGATGAACACTGTTGGATTGGTATTCGGCGTTTGTGTTTGTTGGGATATTTTGTATCTTTATGTGTTTTGGAGGGTCTGGCACTGTATGCCAAGATAATGGACAGCACAGATTCACAGAGTCTTCATCATCTGCCAGCCTTTTCCCAACTAAGTTGGGATTGGCTTCCAGTCGAACCGCATGAAGCTGAATACTTGTATTTTACATGCAGCGACTGAATATCTGACCACCACATTCCAGTTAGTACTGGGTAATACGATACCCTATGGTGAGTAAAGAGTGTGTTTAAATAATTAAAAATAATTTAAATAGATGTAGGTAAATAGTAAATTGATTTTGCATACTGTAGGGTGTTTCCCTAACATATGCAATGTCAATGCAGTGTCAAATTTAAACTCAAATGCAGAAAATGTCAGTGAATGCTCAACGGGATGAATCTAAATAAAAATGCATGTTGTCCGACTCAAACCACGTCTAATTGAACACTAAAATGTAATATACATAAAATGCATAGCACAATGCAATATGTCAGTGTCAATGCACTGCCAAATGTAGGTTGCGTCCAAAGTGCAAATACGCGAGCCTACTGGCTAACTTATCTATCGTAATAAATATATTTTAAAACCCATGTATGTGCACCGTACACATACAGTATAAACTTAACAATGAGTACGAGCGAATTTAATACACGATAGTGTCCTTGTGTGTTTTTATAAAGGGTGTAAAACACCTCTTAACGAAGCCGAAAGGTACTTGTTTTCCCCGTCATTGCGATCATTTTTTTGTTAGAAAGAAAGAAAGAAAAGAAAGAAAAATATTTATTTGACGTCAGTTAAATAATAAAGCACACACACAGTAATAAAAAAAAGATACAAAACAATGAGACACATGACACGTGATGATGAATGAACATACTCGTAGTAGAAAGGTGCTGTGTGCCTCACGGCTGCGCCAAAAAGGTCCATTTCAGCATTCATGCCAGACAGGTGATGAAGCTGTCTGACGCTGGTCTTCCAATGAACCTTGAGAGGGTACGTTACAGAATAAACGGCACACCACCACCGTACCTGTTAACCTTCTAGTTACGGAGATATTGGGGGTCAAAAATCTAACTTTTTGATAAGTTTTTTTTAATCCAAGTTTTTACTGTTACATTTTACTTTGAACACCTCTACGACCCCCGTTATATTAAATCCATCCACCAGCACAACGTTTTAAGTGCGTTACATTGAGTTCTACCACAAAACATGATTTTTCTCCCAAAAAAAAGGCGTTTCCCAGCAATAATTTTTGCGTAAAGTTATTAGTTAGATGTACAGAATACTTGGTTGACGGCTTCGTGATGAGGTTGTGTGCACCCTGTATACACAATGTAGCTCCACGTTTGAGCGTTTTCAACAAAAACACCATATTTTAAAACAAGAGACCAAACACACACGTGAGCATAAAAATCGAAAATCCCGAGACTTATCCACGTGAAATATGGCGAATGAATATAAACGTCTTCAAATATGGCGATACTACCCGTATCGGTTGAAATATGTTTACAATAACGGTAACTTAAAGATACACTGCCACTTTGGGGATGAAAGAAGGGGGTGAAAATATTCCATGCTTTTTTTTGCGCAAGTGTTTTCTGTGAATTATGTTTGAAGAACTGAAGTTTTGGTGTTTGTATTAATTTCTCTGTTTATAGAAAAACTTAGAAAAGTATCTTAGGTTGTATGACAAGAATCTTATTTGCATTAAACATAAGCATTTGAAATCACTACAATAATTCGTTTTTGTCCCAACAGACAAAAAACGGTTAGATGGGGCATAAAACTAAACCCCAAAAAACCGCGAAGGCAGTCACAGAAAACTGAAAACTGAAAAATAATAGTTATAAAATAAAAATCCCTCTTCAAAGAACCAAGCGCTAAAGCATTTTATGGTGGCTGATAAAGGTAAGGTATTTTTTCAGCCTGATCCGTCCCAATCCTGGGCAAAGCGTCTCCCCCATTCATTCCAAGTTTCTCAATGTTGATGTTGCCCCTCTTCTCTCACCAATTAACGAAAAAGCCATCCATCGTGTCATCTTCTCCTTAGTCTGCCACGGGGTGTCTAGCTGTCTCAGTCCCCCTTAGTCGAAATAAATATTTAGACTTGTTATAAACAGCGGGATAAAAGTAAACCATACAACCTAAACTATCACCTCAAATCCAGAATCATAGCCTAAATACCGCCAATAACAAACAACCAACAACAGAATACTGTACCAAACCATTCAAAAGGCATATCACAGAAAAATCTATTAAAGCACACACATACACACATTCACACTTCTTTCCATGCACAGTGTCACTGTGTGTCGTAGGGGTGAGGGGGTGAGGGGGTAAGGGAGAACGGAGTGAAATCTTCAGTAGATGGATGCTCTAATATTCAAATGGAATACGGAACTATTATTGTAGGAGCTACTGTCGATATGTATGTAGTGGGAGCAGTCTTGATCGTTGGGGGTGAAAAAACTTTTTTTACTGAATGTTTACCGAATGAAAGTTGGGACTGTGTAACTCTAGAAGCGATTTTAGGGTTTATTTATTAATTTGTCATTCTTGTTGCTTAAACTGCTTGACAGATTGACTGATAAAATAGAACTGTCATTGTGGAAGCTACATTTTAATGTTATGCTTACAGAAAATTAAATTCAAAAACAAGAACAACATTTTCATTTTAAAAGCATGTTTGATTTATACATTTCGTCAACACAATCAAGATTATTTAAAATACCAACATCGTCATCTTCTTGCCCTCTCATTTAACTGAGGGTCAGCGCAACGCTTTGCCTTTTTCCAATCACTCTAGCCATCAACCGTTCACTCTCGTATTATTTGAAATATCATGTGATGCTCCAAAATTCTTACACAAAACACCATCAAAACGTCAAAACACACTTATCAGTCCACTCAAAAGTCGCCTCAAACATTCAAACACACAAAATTTAATCTCGAAACACGACACATTACTACACACAGAAAATAAATAAAAACATAACCTAAAATCTAAAACCTCGCAAGTCAAAATGAGCTGTCAAAAGTTGTGTGCCCCGAGGCGGCTTCAAGTATCAAGACTGTAGGGCGGCGTAGCGGGAACTTCTTTGCATACTTCCCGGGATGCGCGGGGTGTTGGTGCGCGATACGTCACGTATATTATATTGTCTGCCTACACATATTGCTTGGCTAGTGAAGGGGTAGTATCGGTTTGAGGGATATGGCGATTAGTGCTGTTGTGTTATTGTGTCGATTAAGAAATATTTAAGGCTTCAAATAAATAGTGCGTAATCGACATCAACATCATCCTATTAATGTTCCAACTGCTGGGAGGACACAGGCCTCGACTCTATGAGAAGGAATGGGCTATAATCCACCACGCGAGCCCAGTGCGGATTGGAAGATGTCACATGTCTTCGAATTTTTGGTTCTAGAACATAGCGGTTTCCTCATGATGTTTTCCTTCACCGTTTTGAGAGCAGTGGTGATGAAATAAATTACACAAAGTAATGCGCCTGTCTGGGATCGAACCTGTTCGTAAGTCGGGTCCACCACCACTGGACCACCCCCGCACTCAAAAATAGTGCATAACATACATTAAACATGTCACAGATTGGTAGATCACATCACATTTGTGATAGCAAGGGAAGCCATCAGTATGGAATTCGAATAGTCTTTTTTATATTGAGGTGTCTCGCTTAAAGGAAGTAATTAAACAGAAAATGTCTGACTTGCCAACCGTTTTCTTCACCAAAACCTTTGTAATCTAGCTAGACTTACTTACCTAACCATCGATCATCAACTACCCACCACAAAATCTATCGATAAACCCCACCACTACGAGATATATCAGCTCACTTCATTTACCCGCGTTGCCGTATCTTTTGTTTGCTATATTTTTGACAAGTACAAAGCGAAATCTGCGCTTGTCATATGTTTGACAGACGACGGGGTGTAGGGGGGGTGAAGAGGGGGCAAATAGGGGTGATAAGTTGTTATTAACTGCACTTGAAGACCTATAGATGCATAGTTTTGTTTTTTGGTGAGCTGGAAACAAAACACCCTGCGTTATTGTCATAAGCTTGATAGGGTCTGAAGAAAAGGTTTTACAGGTAAATGAAAAACCGTTTTCAGTGTGACGACGCATGAGAATTTATTTCAGAATAACTAAAAAGTACATGACTAAGTTTTTGAAGAAAAATGTGAAACCAGTGTTTAACTACCAACACGGATGTTAATTTGGAAGAATGTTACAGGACTTCACAACTACACGACTTACCCAGGGTTGAGGAGGTAAGATACGCAGTCGCTCAATGTAAAATACTGGTATTCAGCTGCATCCGATTAGACTGGAATCCGACCCCAACATAATTATATTTGAAAAGGCTAAGCAGATGATGATGTTACAGGACTTCACTGAAAAACTGAACATAAATGAAATATTACACATGGTCCATAAAAATGGCGTTTTTTCAATAAAATATTTCGTATCACAGTTAGCTTGAAACATACAAGTTTCTCTTTTGAAAACGTGTACAAAGTTTCTACAATGACGTTGTGAAATAAGTGAAGTCTCCGCCACTCAACATTTACGAAGACATTTCATAAAAGCATTGAGGAGTAGGAACGGTAACAGTTTGACATATTATATAGTGGTGTTAAGTTATACCCCTCCTCCCCTCGATACTGGCATCGCCCTTTTAGACACCTTTCCAATGGAAGGTGTTATGTCGTATTTCTTAATGGTGTTAATTTATTTATACAGCAATTCTATTGTTAAAAGTACTGTTAATATGTTGCGAACAGTTATAGTCTATTTAGAGGAGCTCGTGGCTACATAATACCAGCCGCTCGGGTCGATCTTTAGGTTAAGCCGTGCTTGCCTAGGTTGGTCTGTGGATGGGTAACGCCCCTTACATGCCGAGTTTCCTGCTTGTCTCGGAAAGCAGATTAAGCTGTTGGTTCCGGTTGTCATTTGTCCATCTTTGTCAGTCGTTAAAGTGGTCCAGAAAGTCTGACAACCAGTCTTACCAAGTGGTATCGTATTACCCAGTATTAACTGGGTTGTAGAGGTCAGATAGGCAGTTGCTTCATGTAAAATACTGGTATTCAGCTGCATCCGGTTACACTGGAAGCCGACCCCAACATAGTTGGGAAAAGGCTTGCCAGATGATGATGTGTCTATTCAGCGTTTCGTCTTGTAGAACCAAAAAACATAAAAACTGACATTTAACAACCACCAAACTACACGTGGTTTTCGTGCCCATCTGAACCTCTTTCACACAGAGACCAAACCTGAGTCCAAGATAGCACATACATTGCTTGTACGCAGGTCTACCAATCAATTGAATCAAGCTATGCAAAATCAAATTGAGCTGATCTATCATTATACAAGAAGCTTCTACAAAGCGATGCTGCGGGACTGTTCGAAAGAGATACCACGGCCCCGGAACATAAAGGGCGAGGAAAGAACATGGATAAGTTTTAGTCAGTAAAAGTCTGACATCCGTATAGGAGTCATTTGATGATTTCCATCCCGAAAAAAAGTTTATAATGGATATTATGTATAAGCTATACATTGCTATAAGCAGAAAATTAAGTTTTGTGTAAAGTTTGTGAATCAGTAGAAGTAGATGAAACGATAACTTGAAAAAGGCTGTAGGGACAAACTGGATGCAAAAGGGTGAAATTCGAATGCTGTGACACAATTTAAGAATTCAGCCAGAAATTGAGGAAGTGTAGAATTAATTAAATGAACTAAAATATCTAAACTAACAATACATAAAACAGCATCAAAAAACTCTTCCTCCATGCTGTTAGCTGGTGATGTCTCCAAGAGACTGGCGTCGTTGGCACGTTGCATGGCAAACATTTAGCCTCTGGCCAAGGTAATAGCCAGCCCTGAAGGGTCACAGGAAGCGTTATCAATCTACAAATTAAATTGTACTTAGCATATCGGAATATGATACCTGCATATTGCCATCGCACATAACACCATCCACAACATCTTCGCCTGAAACGTACATAATTTGATTAATTTTCGACTGGCACAAAATGCGAGTTGTAATTAAAACTAGTGTAAGTGGTTCCCGCGATAAGGGTAGTTTCGGGGTGTCTCCCCGCTTATGTGTGGCGTATCGGCTTTCGTAAGTATTGGGTGTGCGACTGTGTAGGGTGCGTGGTTTAGAGCCTGCTTTGGGATCAGTAGGTGTTACTGAGAAAAAAGGATAAGTTAGAGAAATTAACTGGCCTGGTGATCTTTACATATCTGTTTGATTTTTATGTTTTTGTGTTAATTTTTAAGTTCATGTAATAATCTTCCTGTGCGAATGGTTTTTCTCTCCTCATGAGCTCATCATACTCCCGGGTAGTCCAAAGTATTACTGGGTTGTTCCATCAGGAATTCCTCACCAGCAGCCACAGAGAGGATTTGTGCTCAGTTGATGGCAAAAGGTTCGCTCCTTTAGGTACAATCTTAAACCCAGAGCATTTATTTCAATTAGACCATTACAGGCACTTTTGAATGTTAGAATTGAAAACAAAGAAAGCGAAGCTACAGTCACAGTCACAAGGTATGAGACCTTGATAGAGTACTGTAGTTGCACATTCCAAAGCATAGATCTCTATGGAGAAGAAGAGAAGTAAGTAACTCCATAGACACTCATTGAATTCAAAATATTGCAGGAATCTTGGTTATATAATTCATATTGAGTTTTACCTATTATTTGTGAATACAAGAGAACCAAGGTCACTGACGTAGCCCGAGGAATTGCCAAACTTTAGTGACTGGTCCGGACCGGTCAATGTGGCGACACTTGGGGGAGGCCTATGTCCAGCAGTGGACGTCTTTCGGCTGAAATGATGAATGCTGATGATGATGAACACTGCATATTCCTAGATGCTTATTAACTTTTCTTAAATATTTATCCTGGTTTGCGTTTTTTGAATAGTAAGCAACGACCTATCGTCGGCCCTACGCTGTCCCCCCAAACTAAAATACTAATGCTGTAACATAATAACATTGTCATACCAAATGATTTGAAAAGAGTTACCATTGAGTTTCTTGCCAGATCTTCTCCATGGAATCGACCAACGCGAACCGTGCACCTTTTTTGACGTTTTATAAGTGCCCATCTAAGCCTATGTGAAATGTAATATTTTGATTTAGATTAAAAATACAAATCTCACTAACCCTTTGGGGATAACAGACCTAGTGATGTTATGTTCAAAATCAAACGGCCCATCGTATTCCGCCGTATAACCCACCTATATGTGTTGCGACCACTTTTCCCTAAGTACTCATATCAACCGTTTGACTTTGACAAGACATACTTAACTTATACTTAACTATGACTTGTGTTAGCTTATTATTTCGCTAACTACTTTTAACACCCGGAATGTGTAAAGCTAATATAAAGTTGGAGGTGGATTGGGGTTCATGTTCTGGTGGTGTCACTTGTGGAATGCATTGAAGGGGTTAATTTTTGAGTAAGTTTAAGTTATTGGATCAGGAGAGACCTGAATTCTTGTGCAAATTTTCTTAGTTTACCTTTACCTTTCCGTCACTTATTGGTTTTTAAGACTCGTATATTTTCATACAGGGTGTAAACCACCTCATCACAAAGCCGTTAACCAAGCATTCTGTACATCAAACTAAGTAACTTTACGTAAAAAAATATTGCTGGGAAACAACTTTTTTTTTTGATGTTATAAATCATGTTTTGTGGTAGAACTCAATGTAACGCACTTAAAACATTGTGCTGATGGATAGATTGAATAGTACGGGGGTCGTGGAGGTGTTAAAAAAAATCTTGTCAAAAAGTTGTAACTTTGACCCCCCATAATTATCTCCGTAACTAGAAGGTTCCCAGGTATGGTGTAAAACAAAAAAATTATAGCAATGATGGGGAGAACAAGTGCCTTTCGGCTTCGTGAAGAGGTGTTTTACACCCTTTATAACCAGGCAGGGGAAGGGAACCAGAGGTCTACTCTAGTCACTCACCATTCTCTTGCCACCACATGATTTGATTAGACCAGGTGCCTTATTCTCCTATTTTATTAATTCATCACTCCAATGCGATTCGATTCCCATATCATTGTCATTTTGTCAGTTCGTAATTTGCTAAATTCACAAAGGTCGATCATTGGTCGGTCAATGGTCTCGTATCTCGTAATAAAATTGTGTTTTAATGACATTGTCGCATTGCCAATATTATAAAACCCTTAGTACAAATGGTTTTCGAAATCTACTACTAAATGTGAACATTTAATTCATACCAGATTTCATTCATAATATATTTATACACATTTGTCAATATGTACGAGATTACCATTCTATGACATTTCTTTCAATGGAGTGTCAGTGGTTGACCATTGGAAAGTCATAATAGCGCCATTATATTAGTAGATTACCAAACTTGACAGAACTTGACCATTATGAAATCAATGATTGACTATTCTGACACTATTCTAATAGCAGACTTGAGGCCCAGGGAGTAGGGATTCACACTCATTCCTCCGGAATTGGTTTTCAACAGTCTTAATTAAACTGAATAAACAAATAAAACTCAAAATTGAACTTCACCACAGCCCAGTTACTAAATTCAACATAAGCCTCAAAGCACACGGCTTCGCGAAAATAGACAACAGCAACATTACTCCGTCTGTCAGCTGTTATCTCTGAAACTCTCGCATCGGACGCGTGACAAAGATATGTTCATTTTCTGAAATAATCAACCCATAAATCCGGCAGAATGACAGCGGAATCGGTTCGAGACGACTCGTGTATACACGGCCTTATTTATTTTGTGAACTTCTGTCTCACTTGGTTTTGCTTGTGTTAATTACATGGACTGTGAAGAGCTCGTGGCGAAATAGTAACAGCCACTTGGGTCGATCTTTAGGTTAAGCCGTGCTGACCACTCTTTCATACCGAGTTTCCTCCGTGCCTCGGAAAGCTCGTTAAACTGTTGATCCCGGCTGTCATTTATACAGCTTTGACAGTCGTTACAGGTAGTCAGTGACCCAAAAAGTCTGACAACCAGTCTTACCAAGTAGTATCGTATTACCCAATACTAACTGGGTTCTGGAGGTCAGAGAGGCAGTCGCTCTATGTAAGATACTGGTAGATGAATGACAAGAAAGCTAATTAGTCCGTCAGTTTTATTATCAAAAAAAAATTGACTTTATTTTGTTCAGTAAGCCAAAATTGACGAAGATACGACGCTTTAAGACTTAGTCGTCACGCCACTCGTGGTATAATTTTTAATGCATTCTGACGTCACGAGCCCCCATTCCCGAGTTTTGATGCGTTCTTTGTCAATATTCATTGATTTATTTAAACAATAAATACGTGACCATTATTTTCCAATACTCTAACTGACGGACTTTGGTGGAAAGTAGCATATCACTTACAGCAGTTCTACATCGTCAAAAGTTACAAACGCGCTTATTTCTGTATTTTTTACCACTAACATTGCAGACTGATACAGAAGTGACTGTACCAGAATAGCCTGACCACTCAACGAAACGTCGAAATTCAAGTGACATACATACAAAACCGCACACAAACGCTAACTTTAACCAAGTTATCGCGGAGTGCGAACCGACGACACACAGACGGGAATAATTCATCGAACAAATGCATAAATCAAAGGCAATACACACTTCCAAACATATCAAACACCTCAGAAACTTAAAAACAGAGAAACTGTCAACCTTATTCCAAACTCCTGAAGGTCCAGATATTTAAAATTTCCACTTTCGCAGCAGCATTTCCAAGTTTGTCGGTCTAGCAATTCGAAATTCAAACGGGCGCCTATCGCAGCTCGGTGATTGGTCAGGGCGCGCGTGGCTGTGATATAAATAGTGCGGTTGGTGCTAACTGTTAGGCTAATATGGAATATGGGATTGATTAATTGGGGAAAATGGAACACGTGTGAGTGTTCGGTTTTATTGGATCGGGAGGGGGAGAGTCGGGAGATGGGAAAAGGATTTTTTTGCAGGTGAAATTGGCTAGTGGATTGCTTTTGCACGGTTGTAGTGTGTGTTCTGTCCGTTTACCTTTTGATCACATTTAGCTTTTTGTAGCTTGTACACAGATGGAATGTTATTATCCGAATGTGAAATCGCCATACGTTTCCAGATGATGACGTGACATTCGAAAATAAAACTGTTGGAGTAATTTTGCAATGATAATCGACATTTTTGTTATAAAAGAACACAAGGAAGGTAGCCTTATAACGACTTTGTACCACGCTCGAATCTAGAATCTGGGGTAAACTAATTAACTCGTAATGGAAAAATCTAATGAAACATTGGCCAACCTAGAATTGATCCCAGGAACTACCTCAACGGCTCAATAGTGGAACTCAACAGTCGCACACTCAATCACTTACACAAATGAAGATGTTATACTTCTTAACATTTCTATCCGCAGACCTATTTTTAAAAACATAAATTATTAACATTAGCATGCTTATACATACTGGAAATGGGAGTAATTGTTGAAAAAACATCCTCACCTATTCAGTAAAGCCAATAGCCTCAATGTTTATAAGGTGGGCAAAATGTCAAGTGATCCAACAAAATTAGCAATGCCAAGATGTAGAACAGCGTACTGCCATAAAAACACGAGTCGAATGGCTATACAGATATTTAATTATATACCGAAGGTTATTAGAGACCTACGAACCAGCTTATTTCAAAAGCATCTCAGAGTGTGGCTCATAGAAAACTGTTTTATAGTATTAATTGGAATTTATGAATTACGAGTATAAGACAAAGGCAAAAATTTCATGACGTAAATTATATTTGACATTTTTATTTTAAGTAATTGATATATTTTTTTTATATAATTTCTTTGGCTATCAGCTTGTATGTTTATTTTTTGAAATTGGAATTATTTTATTTGACATTTGTATTTTGATATTTTAGACAATTCTTGATTTAGCACACTTGATTTGACATTGTGAGTAATTTAATTATTTTGTTAAATTAGAATCATTGTTATCGTCACAAAATTTGCATGCCGAATTTATATAGTTGACGGAATATGAAGAACTATTGTGTATATTGTAAAAACTGTATAATACCATATTTCAGGCAAATAAATGAATCTATCTATCTATCAATCTACCCACACAAACGCAACTAAATAAAACTTCTCCACTGAAATCCATCTCCACACTAGCACAGCCGATGCTGTAAAATATGCAGAAGGCTTCGGTCGTATAGAAGCGACATGTTACTAGCACCTCCATACTCCATACTCCGGGCGAGCTTAGCTATTGATTGAGACATGTGTTGCATTTCAAGAGTTACCTTATAGCTTACATACAGAATTTAAGCTTTAAGATGGAGTTGTAGGAGACTAATGAATGGACTAATCCAACTTTTGACGACCCGAATGGCGTAGCGGTAGTGAGGTTGCCTTACGTTATGGGGTTCGAATCCCGGTAGGAGCAAATGTTTGTGTGATGAGCATGGACATTTGTTTCAGAATCATGGATGTTTATTTATGTATAATAAAAATGTATTTACAAACGTAAAGTATATATGTAGTATATTAACTATCTGGTGTCCACGACACAAGCCTTGCTTAGTGTGGCACTAGATGGCGCTGTGTGTAATTTCCAGCGATATTTATTTTTTATTGATTTTACTTACATAGCGCACATAGCGCTTGTAAGCCAAGAAGGATAAGACAGAGGTGTTATCATCTGCCCAGCCTTTTCCCAACTATGTTGGGGTCGGCTTCTAGTCTAACCGGATGCAGTTGAATACCAGTATTTTACATGGAGCGACTGCCTATTTGACCTCCATAACCCAGTTAATACTGAGTTATACGATACCCCATGGTAAGACTGGTTGTCAGACTTATTGGGCCACTGATCACCTGTAGCGACTGTAAAAGATGGACAAATGACAGCCGGGACCAACAGCAAAGCAGCAGACAATGCAGAGGTGTACATACCTAAATTAGTACACATCCATTTTGCCAGTAATGTTTAAGATCAATGTAAATAGGGGATTAGCCTATTGCCATCAAGTGGCACCAATCCAAGGCTGCTATTGAGAAATTCCTGATGGATAACCCAATAACACTTTTCTCGACCCGGGAATTAAACACAAGACATCATGTTCAACAGTCGCTCTTGTGACCTCTAGACCAGTGAGGCAGTCCAACCACCAAATGAATTCGCCTTTAAAACAGTCTAATATCCGATATCCAGTAACACTAAACTTCACCCAAATATTAGACTTTCAACTCTCGATGCTACGGGTCTAAAGTTGAAAATCCACCAGTGCGCTAGCATTTAAAGCATTCATTGAGGTGTTGTATTGTGTTAACTAGGCCATGATAGCTTTGTGGTATGAACGTCGGAATGCCAAGTCATATATCTCGAGTTCGAACCCAAGACACTCATATCTGATTCATGTGCGTTTTGTACAATTATCACTTGCTTTGGTGAAGAAGAGCATCGTAAGGAAACCAACATGCCTGAGAGATATTTCTGGACGGCATGTAAATCCAAGTCACAATGGTCCCACAATGGGCGGCATAAAATATCTGACACCAGGTTAATAAAGATTGTGTTAACATCCAACTCATACATTTTCGAACCTTTTAAAACCTCCCAAAATCACCTAAAACTAATCTAATCAGAAAACACGAGCACAAAGCCTTCTATTGTAGGACGCTAACGCAAATCTGTTATGCGATTATCCTACGTTTGTAAGCTAGACAAGTGGACACGAAACAGATTTATAGTAGTCGTAAATCACTATTTCAATATTAGAGACGTGTGCCACGCGATTGTCGCAACGGTCTTATTAGTCGCATGTCGCACGTGTGTAATCAACCTTAATGTAATTGATGCGAAGACGCTATAAGGATGGGTGTTGGAGGTAATGTCAGGTTTAGTTAATGATATTGCTGTGTTCGTAATAAGGTGTGTCCGGTGATTTTAATTAGGATGATCCTGGGTCGATCTTAAGATTCAGCCGTGTTTGTCTAGGTTGTTTTGTGGTTTGGTGACCACCTTTACATACCGAGTTTCCTCCTTGCCTCGGAAAGCACGTTAAATCTTTGGTCCTGGCTGTCATTTGTAGATCTTTGTCAGTCGTTACAGATAGTCAGTGGCCCAAAAAGTTTGACATCCAGTCTTACAAAGGGGTATCGTATTACCCAGTATTATCTGGGTTGTGGAGGTCAAATAGGCACTCGCTCCATGTAAAATACTGGTATTCAGCTGCATGCGGTTAGACTGGAAGCTGACCCCAACATAGTAGGTAAAGGATAGGCAGATGATGGTCCTGATGTCTTAAGTTGCAACTGCATTTTACAAACAGATGCAGATGTCTGTAGAATACACAAGGACCAATGGGCCAGAGTCGTAACGCAGTGGGTGCTAGAAGACGGGCGTCAGCATCGCCGAGGGAGGCCTAGAAATCGCTGTCGTGACGACTTGGAAGCGTTTGTGACAGATTGGCGGGAGAAAACCGGATGGAGAGAGGAATGGAAGGCTATGGGGGAAGCCTTTGTCCAGCAATGGGACTAAATAGGCTCAGAAAAAAAAAGTTGCTACTGAAATAAAAGGCTTATGAAAGATTGATCTTTCAGCAGTGTTTCGGTGATAGATTATCAAACTATTTCCTTATTAGATTTCATGATACTTCTGTAACCTTAAAGAGAGATTTCTTGAGAGTTCCGTTACCGAGAGTTTGAGAGTTGCGTAAAATAAATAATGAGAATGAAAATGAAAATCGGATGATGTCTTGTGTGTTCCAGCCAATCACAGAAACAAGCAACGTCTCTATCTAAGTTGAAGTGAACACAAATTATAAAATGGTAACGTACCATCACTTGGTATAATTATGCAGTATTTCCTATTTCCTGTAAAGTTGTTATATTTGACTTATATGTACGTGGTGTTCGAACTTCAACGAAGTTTTGCACAATTTCCTTTGTCGATAGTTAGTTGCGGAAAATGATAACAAAAATGACGAAAGATGGAACTTAACACAACTGGCCAAAATCTGGATCCAACTAAAAAGTAATGTTTACATATGGCGCAGACTAACTTAATTCTACTATACCAACAACAGTAATTTAATCATAATTAATGCAAGACGCGAATACAATGGAGATTCGATGCTGATGGTCTATTGATTATGTTCAACGGATGTTGTGACGTATGATTTATTACGTCACTACATTGGATTCTGATTGCCAAATGAATTGGATCATTAGAGGGTGGGGTGAATTTAGTGATCGGTTTTTTGTTTAGTTAATTGATATAATATGAATTGGTTTGAATTGGTTTTTCTTTTCTTCATCTACGTTTTTTTTTATTGTTTTTTATCTTTCTTCACTTTTTATAATTTGTTGTGTGTTTGTATGTATATATTTATTGTTATATTTAATTTTTCATAATTTTCTATACTATTGCACCTACTGTTTTATCTCTGCATCACCCTAAGATAGACTGGTAGAAAATGCCCAAGGCATTAAGTCCGCCTTTGTACATTATGTGCATAAAGTTTAAATAAATAAATAACATCTATACTAATATTATAAAGCAGAAGAGTTTGTTTGTTTGTTTGAACGCGCTAATCTCAAGAACTGCCGGCTCGAATTGAAAAAATCTTTTTGTGTTGGATAGTCAATTTATCGAGGAAGGTTTTAGGCTATATAACATCACGCTACGATTATTAGGATCGGAGCAGGAATGAAAAATGTTGCAAAAACGGGGTTTTTTTTTCCTTTCGTTTTGCTCTCTTATGTGACGCAGACGAAGTTGTGTGGGTCAGCTAGTGTAAAGATAAAAGTTTACCATAGACTCACATAATAATCTTCATCATCTTTCTTTTGCCCTTTTACCAATTAGTTTGGGGTCGGCACAGCATGTTATCTTTTTCCATATTTCTCAGTTTCTCGTAATCTTGTCAAACACCTCTTTTGTCTCTAAATCATCCTTTACACAGTCGGTCAATCGTTTCTTCAATAGTTTTTATAGCTAAGTATCAACAATCATGCTCAAACCTTTCCTCACGACATACTCGCAAAAGAGCCTAGTAGCTGCTTAATGGTAATTAAAGGCTAACAAGAATTAGAAACTGTTTTTCGTTAATGTTACTTCGACTTGTTACTTGTTATTTCGACGGGATATCAATGATACAATGCCTGGGCCTAAAGTTAATGTTACTGATTGTTTATGTATTGAGAAGGTGAAAGCAAAAAAAAGATTTACCATCTCCATTACATATATTTCAAAAGTATGTAATGGAGATGGTAGAACGAGCTGGAGAGAACTAACGACTAGTGGTCCACTTTGGCCCTGCGTCGCAAGATTTGGAGGTCGGGTTGCCCTGCCGTAGGAAGACTCAGGGTAACTGTAAATTTCAAATGTAACAGTAGGAAATAGAACCATTGAGAAGAGCATAATTACCTCTAATAACAATACACACCTTCCATCACTCATTCACTCAAAACTCATCGGAAACACCCCCACCCCTTCACCCCCTCACCTGCATACAATCCGATAATAACACAAGATTATTAGACATGAATTATAGTCGCAATTAGACGCGACAGCTAGGGAAACGGCTCGGTCGCGACAAAGCGCAGGACGCGCGCTGGACAGTTGCTAACGTAAATCAATCAGCGCTTGAATGGAGGTTCTATTATGATACTGTTGTAAGAATTGTGGTTATGTGTTAGAGCAGGTAATAGGCTTGTGTCCTAAAAAAATCTAATTAGTCCGTCAGTTAGATTATAAAATAATATTTGACCCGTATTTTTTCTATTGTTACATAAACCAAAATTGACGAAGATACGACGCTTTTAAAATTCGCAATACGTCACGCCGTGCTATAGTTTTTAGTGCGTTGTGACGTCACGAGCCCCCACTCCCGAGTTTTGATGCGTTTTATCTTTGTCAGTACTCAGTGATTTACAAAAACAAAAAATACGTGTCCATTATTTTCCAATACTCTAACTGACGGACTAATTAGTTTTGCAATTTATTGATGGTGGAAACTAGCCTATTAGGTTTGTGATCCTTCCTTCTTCGTGTGGTTAATGCCTAACCAGGTGTCAGAGAGAGAGAAAACAGTATATATCGGCAGTCCGCAAAGGCTGCCGATGGTGCTTGGCAGTCTCAACGATTCAGGTTCACGACTCAGAAATTGCAGGCCGCTGTTACCTTCCACAGCGATATTTCAATTTTTGTTTTTGGAACAATCCAGCCAAACTATATTCCCAAACCATTGTACAACTCCTGAAAGCTAGAATCATCAGTGTTGACCACTAGAGTTTTTATGCCACCCATACGCGTCTGACTTGGCTTTACACGCCGTTGAAAAGTATCTCAGGCAAGCTGGTTTCCTCACGATGTTTTCCTTCACCGAAGCAAGTGATAATTATACAAAACGCATACGACTCCCAAAAATCAGAGGTGCGTATCTTGGGCTAGAACTCGAGATCTATGACAGTTCGAAGGTCATACCATCTAGAGTAATCTAGACTATCACTGTTATAGGTTTATGATGTCTTCTAAGCTGATTCTTGTATGGATGAAGTATCGATGCTCTCGTTTGAACGAATCATAAAATCAATAATTCATTGACAGATGACGCGTAGATAAAACAAGCGGATCTAGTAGATTGTACTTTGGCGTAAGAGTTCGTAAATTATGTCCAAAGTGAGGAAGAATATTTGAAAATTCATCACCTTAAAAGGGTGAAATAGGGGGGAGATAAGAGTTTTTTTTGTTCGTCATGATGACGATGAAAAATCCCATCGCCATCGGCTCCATTGCTTGAAGTTCTATACATTTGAAGTCAACCTCAGCCAACATAATACCACGGCTATAATCCCCGAAGAGATAGGCAGGGGTGCACTTACTAGGACAACTACTAATAGGGGCGAGACTATTTCCATCAAACGAACACAAACACAAATTCCATGGATACTACTGAGAAATTCCTGGCAGAAAACCCAAGGAAACTATCTTCATTTTGTTACAATGACCGTCACTGTGCATATGTATATTTGACGACTATTATCTCAAATGGTCTCCTAAAGTTTGTGTCATCTGTTTCATGTAATTGTACTAGATTTACACCTCCACAGAGAGGCCATTCAAAGTATTCACATTATTCTAGTCTGCCTAGGTACAGTTGTGCCTATGGAGGCAGGCGGACACAGATCGCGACGCATAGTTATCTGGACGGCGACCACCGCCGATATGTTTTGTAGTCTCGCAGTACGGGCAGCGTCGCTGTGGACGCGATGCCATAGATTCTGGAATGAATAGAGGCAGTGGATTTAGGGAAAAGCGATTTAAAATGATTTTTGAAGTGAACGCTTCTTTAGACGCGTTGAGCACTTTTTGATTGATCAGAAATCATGGAACTCGCGTGACTGTCACCTAACGCTTCGTAGCACTCGTAGCCGATCCCCTATGGCTATGCCGAGTTTTCACGTCTATCGGCAGTCCCCATGTTTTTTTTGGTTAGGTACTGGGTGTCTCAACGATTCTACTAGACTTAACTAGACTCAAGTCATTATCATCTGTGTAGCCTTCTCCCAACTATGTTGGGGTCGGCATCCAGTCTAACCGACTGCAGCTGAATACCAGTATTTTACATGGACCGACTGCCTATCTGACCATCACCACCCAGTTCAGTGCTGGGCAATAAGATACCCCTAAGTAAGACTGGTTGACACACTTTTTGGGCCACTGACTACCTGTAACGACTGTCAAAGATCTACAAATGACAGCCGGGACCAATAACAGCTAACAAAATAAATAAATAAATAAACATGCTTTCCGAGGCACGGAGGAAACTCGGTATGTAAGGGTGGTCACCTATCCACAGACAGACCTAGGCAATCACGGCTTAACCTAAAGATCTCCTCCTGCACTTAACTAGACCTTCGTAATTTTCCTTGATTATTTTCTAAATCCCTAACCAATTATTCCACTCTGTCCATTCTAAACATAAGGCTAGGTCCACACACCCCCCATACCGTGCGGCTAGCCGAAATTTAGATGTCACAAGTGTAGCTCTTCCAGCTAATGTCCAGCCACCGAGTTGTTTGTTAGTGCCGTGCGGGCACAAGATGGAAGATACCAGCGAATTATACGCTCTTGTGTAACCAGCCTAATGGGTTCGCTTTACTTTGTCATGCGCCACAATTTGCATGGACGGCAATTTGATTGATAGCTTTTTTGATTTAGTTGCCGTGGAATTGTTGGGTTTGTTCGTAGATGTGATTCGGGAGGTCCTGTTTTGGGGTTGCATAACGGTATAGTATTGGTTTTGATTTCCTCTCGAGTTCCGAACGAGGAAGAAGTGGATCTCAAGTCTTTGCCCAAGAGTAGAATAAAGAAACATAGCAAAAGTAACTGAAGACAATTTTTTTAAAATATGTCCCAATACCTCAATCTGCCAGTCTCATCAAAGGCTAGGTATGAACTACGACATCAGTCGCCATAGAAATCTTCATGAATCTTCAAAATTTATAATTGTTCAAAGGATTTTTCAGTCTGTGAAAGAATTTCACACAATTGAAAACTAACATACATGATACACCTAAGCAAAATCATTTCACACTAGATAATCAATCCGCAAACATAATAAGGCTGTACCAACACTACCCGACAAAGGGCCACAAATGACGCGCGTCGCGATCAACAAGCCTTGCTTGTTATTCAATAACCGTCCCGGGCGATATCAATTTATCACAGGTTCAATGAAGGCGAAACTATATTTCATCTGCTGTTCTGCCTGACATTGAACCTCCGATGTTATCTGTGAATAGATTATGAAAGTTCACCTTACACTGGAAATCCAACTCTAATCTTCCCTTTCAAAGTTCAATTTTGAATGGAGATGTTGGAGGAGATAGGTCCTTTGGTGGGATGGCCAAGGTTGCATATTGACGTCATCCAAAAGGGAGTAGGCAGTCGAATGCAAAACGGTTGAACCATGGATTTGGCATATGTTATAGGGTGGTAACTATTGTCTGACACACTGTAGAATTAGTTTTGGACTTAATATTTGAATCTGGAAAATTTAACGAGCCTGTTTTTTTCTAGATACCCTGAAGCCTTTAGTGTTATACTGAATGAAACTGATAGCCTAGTATTTAGTTTGTCAAAGATCAATATGAACTCGCACTTGTGTTTGATAAACTTAGGAAGACTCATGAATCTCTTGACGCATTTGGCGTTTTCTTTTGAACTGTTTTACGTCTTCTTTCAATGATTTTCATATTTTCGTAGATTGTTTTATCAGAGGACGCAGCCTGGAACGCAACACAACGTTATAAAAGTATGGAGAGACCAAAGAAAAGGTAGATGGACTGTGTGACAGGTGATATATGGCGACAGAAAACTGCTGAGTTGAAGTCTAAAAGCCATGTTGCGCAGATCCCTAATAAATTGGGATAATTAGAGGAGCCAATGATGAACAGTGTGAACGACGTTTTTTAAAGAAAGCTGTAGAATCTCCTAACGTGTAAAACGAAAAGGGTAAGCTTTGGGGCGTGTCCACAAATCCATTTTCATAGTGTAGATTTTAGACTAACACGATTGCTTCAAAATTTAAGTATTGAACACCACCCCACCTAAACAAATCGTCCGTATGTACCAACCTAATCTATATGTCTTAGCTGATTCGGGCGGCTGTATTTCATATCGAAACTGGTGAGCATGCCACTAATTGCCGGCCGCGTGCGTATTGCGACAATTCCATTTGTCTGTCTGTCTGTACGAACCCTTTGATTGAGCCCGGTGTGTTATTGGTACATTTGTACTGAATTCAGGATTATGGCAGATTATTGTTCGGGAGTAAGCTTTGAGTGTAAATAATGTGTGATTTGAGGCGTTTATGGTGACAGTGATAGATGTTTCTGTTGTTTTGTTGGGATTAGAAATGTTAGGAAACTAGAGATTTTAGAGGAAACACGTTAAAGACGATTTTCCATGTGATGCGAAGGAATGAAGACCGTGCGACAAGAAACGTGTTATGCAATAAAACATAATTATAAAAAAGAAAGCACAGATCGATTGTTTGAAAGAGAGTGAGCACGGAGATGACGAGTAAATAATAGAGATGTATAGAAAAAAAGACTTACTGCACTGATCACAAATAAATGGGGATAAGGGCAGAAGATAATGATATAGCCACTAGAGAATATCGTTTAGGGACATATGGATAATATAGTCATTATGTAGAGTAATAGGGTTCACCTGTTTTTCTTAAATATTTGTAATAAACAAATTACTCGTACAATAAACAATTTGTCTATGAAGACAAATGTATATCTGGCAGTTCACCTTTTTACTTTACCAGTCGATAATTGTTTCGATTTGGGATGGTTCTTTGGGACGGCTCACGGTGGATTCCAGTTAACTATTTTTGCAATGTACAGGATTTAAGTTAAGTGGTTAAGAGGTGATTTACACACCCTTTATTTAAACGTCTTTTAATCAAAATGTATGTTTCCATTATTTTTTTTATATTTATTTATGCTTGTGTCATAAAAACTGCAAATTGTGTATTCCAAACAAAAAGAAAAACATTGAAAATGCTTCTGAATTCTGACATTGTTACATCAATCAACAATTTCCATTTCCAGCTTTTATAGATTCGTACGAAAAGGAATGTTTAATCTAACCCCCAAATGCTATCAAACGTCACAAATTAACAATTCCAACTTTCAATATACGTCATAACCCTAAAAAGCGGTGGCGGGCAAAAACGACCAACTTAATAGGATTGACAAGATTCCCGACGACCAATAAAAGATGGGGGCCGATCCCATAAAACTATAAGGAGGAAATATGTCTAGAGGATATTTTCTGAGCTATAACCGTGACCATTGGAACCCCGAATGTCATACCAATGAATTCATGTCCCGCAATTTTTTTGCACGGTTTATCGCGTTTCTTTATTACGGTCGGCAGTTTTTGGCTTGTTTGGTATGTATTTTTATGGGCAGCGTTCGAGGGGTTACCCAGCTTTGCCGCGAATATGTTTATAGCACACATATTGGTTTCGGTGATCGTATTGTCTGTTTTATTTTTTAATAATGCTGTAATAGGTTCCTGTTACGTTTATTTCTATTTTATTTTTGGTTGTAAAAGTGTGGTTATTGGGGACAGATTCTTTCAGCCATTAAGGTTTTATATGAATGTGTGGGCCAGGAGTACTTTCTTATTTAAGGCTGAAATAAAACTTACTATCAATATAAATATCTAGTTTAAATGCCAGTTGTTTGTAGATATCAGTTCCTCTTACTTTACTCACAAATGAGTTGTTGTAGAGATTTTTGCCCCACTTCTTCTCCCCAGCTAAAATACTCATCAGACACCTCTTTTCTTGCCATATTATCTTTCACACAGTCCCATCGCGACTTTTTTTACTCTTATAAGGGACTGTAGTATGTAGTTTTGAAGTTTGATTTTCGTTTGTTCTCAAGAAAACCACCAAGTGAACCTAACATTCAGATAAAGGAAAAAAACTCCAGCCATTAAAAACCCATCCGTACCAATGAAACGTCAAGTGATATGCATTCACCATCTTCCAATATCATAGAAATGTCATAATTATGACACTCCAGTACCTAGTAGGGCGACATCAAACACTCAGATAATAAGACAAAGCATTGAATACAAAGGGCTGTATTAAAAACAAGAGTATTGTGGTCCCCTCGATATGGAGGGCTTTCGACTCGATCCCGGGAAGACATCCATTAGGTATTATTGAAAATTTTAATATCAAAAAATTGCGGAGAGGCATTTTTGGGTTACGATACGACTCGCGAGTTACGTTTACCATTGTAAGACTACTTAGGCTGTTTATTTTATTTTAGGAACTTGAAAAGTACAAGGACGAAAAGGCTGAAACAGCTTTATTCTGATTTTATATATATTTTTTTAGGAATAGAAACACAAAGTGGCGTCACAGACCTCGTAGAAGATGGCTGGACGATCTGGACTGAACCAAATACCAGTAATTCACAGTAGCCCTGGATATAAAAAGCATTTGCTCAGGAGCGATATGACGCAGGCTAACAGTATTAGTTTGAAATAAAATACAAGGTAAACCAGTGACTAGTGATGGCTGCGGGAAATGGCTATTTGCTAGAGGCACATGACCGTACGATGTGACATTGCTTGGGGAAGACGTAGGTATAAAGGGTGTAAAGCACCTCTTAACGAAGCCAAAAGGCACTTGTTTTCCCCGTCATTACGATCATTTATTTGTTCTACACCATACCTGGGAACCTTCTAGTTACGGAGATATTGGGGGTCAAAGTTCCAACTTTTTGACAAGGTATTTTTTTAATACAAGTTTTTACTGTAAGATCCACCACCCCCATACTATTCAATCCATCCATCAGCACAATGTTTTAAGTGCGTTACATAGAGTTTTACCACAAAACATGATTTTTCACCCCAAAAAAAAGTTGTTTCCGAGCAATAATTTTTGCACAAAGTTACTTAGTTTGATGTACAGAATGCTTGGCTTCGTGATGAGGTTGTTTACATCCTGTATGTCTAGCAGTTTACGGAAATGGTAGATAGATAGATAGATAAATCATTGATCGGCCATCAATCATTGATTGATCATCTTTGATTGTTTGGAGCTGCTCCACATTAATCCGTCAAAATTACTTAGTGCCCAGATCCATTATAATTTTCAAGTTTTGTTTTTTAATATTTAGGTACAGTGAATGTGTCTATCAACTAAAATAATTGCCTTACTACTTGGAAAACTGTAAAACCTTGCTCTTATTGTTTGTTTTTCCCAAACTTGTTTCTCCAGAATCAATTTTCCACGCACTGGCATTCCAAAATGACGTCATTTCTCATGACAGGCATACGACACTGCTACGACATTGTGCCGACTATAATCGTGCCCACTAAAAGCAGTCGGAAACATTTCAAGGAATATCATTTGGTATCGCGAGTGAGCCACTTCTGTTTTATAGCCTTCTCTATATTGTGCGATTTGAATGTTACATTCTTGATACTTAGATCGATATCTGTTTGAATGTTTTGCTATTTTCATTCTTGAATTGTATAGGAAAATGAAACCCTTGACTTGACTGTCATAGATATACGCAGGTACTTGGGAGACCTTGATCATTTTGACTAGACTTGATGAGAGAGCATCCAAAATGAAGCTCAAATGAGTAGCATAATCAGGCTTAGATGTTCCCACTGCTGGGACACAGACACAGGCCTCCCCTCTACGGGTATGAGCGGGTGTTGGTACATGTTATATGTCTTCGAATGTTTGGTTCTGGGACAAGACATTCCTTACAATGTTTTCCTTCCTCGTTTTGGGCGAATTGGTGATGAAAAATTACACAAAGTAATGCGTCTGTCTGGATTCGAGCCTACGACCCACAAAGTCAGAGCCATAAGGACTGTGTCACCACTACTCGCTCCAATTAGTGACGAGTTGGCGGTTGGTGCAGTGGCTGAGCAATTGACTGCTAGTTTGCGTGTCGCAGGTTCGATCCCCGCACGAAACAAATGTTTGTATGGTCTATAGATAGTTGTTTCAGGTCTGGCTGTTTGTGTATGTGAGTAATCGCACACACACACAAATACCTGGTGTGAGGCAACGTTTTCGGTGTGTCTTGTCGGTTCTGTTGTTTAACGATTTCTTGTCTGACTTAATAGACTGTCATGACACGCTGAGAAGATATCCGCCAGAAGATAATTACTCAATTTATCCGAAAATTGTAAATATACTCAAAAATTCCACCATCTTCATTTTTCCCCATCAGTGTAATCTTATTGACAACCGCATCAAAACACCTACAGTAATATCCTACGGCTATCAAAAATTCACACACATAACATCTGTCCGACATTTTTTCTACAATCTTAATCCATGTTCATCAAGGATACAAAGATTGGAAAAAAGTCGAATGTGTAAGATTTTGTTATATTTTGTTGTAAAATTATAAAGCGTATCGTATCCAGCTGAGTACGTATCGAGTTTGATTGTGAAGTATGTGAGATGAATTAGGGTTCCGTGGTGGATACTGAACGATGGTTTTCTTGACGCCTTTAGAACTCAAACCTAAAAGATCTCACGCCAGTGTCAAACTAGAATCGTAAAATTTAGTAGTCTACCATCTAACTAGATACAATAGATAATAATGCTTTCTCAATCATCACTGTATTTTGGAAAAACCTGGTTCTGTTGGGAAAATGAATTTGATTTGCGCATCATGATCATAAAGAAATCTTCCTATTTGTATTTTTTTTTTTTGTTAGTTAGGTACTAGCCCTAGGTACCTAAAATATCAACTTGCAACCATCTTGTTTAGTAGGATTAGTTAGTTAAATGCTCGTATTAACTTAAAGATTGATTATAGAAAAAGGATCAAACAAATCAGCCCTAATTATGTTACCAACACAACTTTAGCACAAGGTTCTTCTTACCATTTTCATTCAAAACAGACGCAAAAAGAAACACACCATTCATTTAAGTACCAATAAAATCAATTATCAAAATGTACGGAACTTTCAGCACCAAAAAAACAACAGCACACCCCTGGAACATTTATAAAAAAAGAATTAAAAAAACTACCTTTCGCGATTCGACCTGTGTTTAACCGCTGTCAGGGGTTGTCAATCATACCGGATCGGGCCCCGCCCGCCAACTCGCGTTTGACAGCCCTAGCCTGATATTATTTTACTTGTTTTTGATTTTGTTTCGTCTGTTAGTTGTTATTGTTTCTTATTAATTAGGGTTTTATTGTTTTTCTTTTAATAATGGAGGGATTAATTATTATTTTAGTTTATGTTTGTTTCCAATCTATTTTTAGCAACGCCGATGTCAAAAATTGTGTCAAAAATCAAAAGAGTTATAAATATTAGCCTGTGGTCAACTTAAAAATCATTTGATTGATACAATAAGTTAATAGTACCAAACAATATTTTGAAAAAGTGGTACTCTGAAAAAAATACATTTCATTTTGTTGAAAGCAAAAAATGTGAATTTATAATTATTAAAACTACGCTACCTAAATGAACATCTAAAAATATCGATATCAGTTTCTAGCCATTTAGGGTCGAAACTATCGGGTCATGGGGTCCATGAGCGCGACTCTTTTTTAAGGAAATCTCTCACCTACTAGTGGACACTTCGTTTGACCAGAAGGCTTCGTTTGCCAAAGACTTTAGTATTGCCATTTAACATGGCAATACTAAAGTCTTCTGGGCACATTTCCGGATGACAGCGATGGGAAGGAATGCATTGACGCCTAAAGTGTCCTATTGTCGTCGTTGTTTACCTTTAGTCTTAATTTTGTATTATTATTTAAAATTAAAAATAAAATGTAATTTAATTTAATTTAATTTTTAAAATTTATTTGCACATTGTATCAGACTAATTTCTGAAGTTACTTATTTCAACAAACTAGAAGATATTCCAATAATTCCTTGCCATACTAATCAAAATTTTATAAAAGTAGGTAACCTATAATTCTTAAAAAGCACAAATATTCGACCATATTGCAGCTTTGACAAGAAACTGACGGATGACGGACGGACAGACAAACCGATATTTATATACGTAACATCGCTTATTATTAAATCATCAATCAGAATTAAGTCTCGCTTGGAATCCATGTTTAATTACTGGTTACGAGGTTATTGATTAATTTCCATAATATGTGATGGATCTTGAGGCTACTTTTTTGTAGGACAAGTTTAAAAATGTGGGTATGATTTCAGGGTTTGAGATATTGAGCTTTTAAAATGATTTCTTTATAACGCTTAGTTAAGAATGCCTGTGGCATCTGATCATTTATATTTTCTTTGGCCGTTGGTGATTTCGATAATTCCGCAAATATTTGAAGTGTTTCAGAAATTAAAAAAAAAGAGTGCCTAAATGCATTAAGTAGTAGATGGTTGACACATAGATGACAATATTGACAACTGAGTATGCAATGTTGCCAGACGAATGACACCTTTTTTTTATTCTGGTATTTTCGTTTCTGATTTACCAAAAACCCTTTTTTCCAATATTTTCATATACCAAAGGGTAACATTACACCAAAATTATCAAGTTCAAGTTGACAACCCAGCACACGAAAAAACACAAAACACTACAGATTTCATCTACCACAAAAAAAAAACTCGACGGATCAAATAAATCGATTTCGCAAGTACGGTTTTTGCCCAACACTATTGTTAAAGCTCTTGATAATCTTGATCCATCGAGTATCATTGAAGATTGAAGAGGGTTATTCGCAAACCAGTGTTCCGTAAACGAGAAATAATCGGATCAACACAGGTAGGAAATGACATCCATCGAAAATACCGCAAACGTTTTTTTTTGTTTGTACCGCACTTTTTTACGGATTGTTTTTGTCACATGTTACCGTACGTGTTACACGGTTTAAAAGGTTAAAAAAGCGTTGTTTTTGATGTGTTCCAAATTGTTTGGGATGTTTACCGATTGATATCGTTTTTAGGGTAAGTAAGAATATAATCCATATTTCCATTACCATTCAAAATACAGCCAAATAACAACACGATCTCCAGGCTAAGCAGCACTTGCCTAGGTTGGTATCTGGATTGGTGACCACCCATTACCAACACACCAAGTTTCCTCCTTGCCTCAGAAATCACGCTAAGCCGTTAGTCCCGGCTGCCATTTGCAGATCTTTGACAGTCATAACAGGTAGCGATCCTAAAGTCTGACTACCTGTCTTACCAAGGGGTATCGTATTACACAGTACTAGCAGTCGTTACAGAAAGCAGTGGCCCGAAATTCTGACAACCAGTCTTACCATGGAGTATAACCCAGTCCTAACTGGGATGGAGCTCAGATAGGCAGTTGTTTCATGTTAAAACTTTTTTGCAAAAAATAAAACCGATTTCAAAAAGAAAAAGTGAAAAATAACTTTAGCTTCTGAAGTCGGTGACGTTTGTATGATTGATTTAATTTTTTTGTCACCGACTTCAGAAGCTAAAGTTATTTTTCACTTTTTCTTTTTGAAGTCGGTTTTATTTTTTGCAAAAAAGTTTTTATTTTTCACTTTTTAGTGGTTCACATGGAAAGTGCATACCGTTACAATTACAACAAACCCAAACACGACTAGGATACATTGTCTCATTATGGAGTTCCGTGACTCTTGGCTTCATCATCAGATCTGATGGTAGAATGGTTCTTATCAAACGCAAATGCTTCACTTGTTGTAGAAAATACCAAAATTGCTGTACGTTATCCTATAAAATTTGAAGAGTTCCCTCGATTTCGCCAAGATTCCATCATCAGATCCCGACTTGGCGACTATGGGACCAACTTGGAAGTACTCGTATACCCTTTCAAACAAAAAAAGAATTTTTCAAATCGGTTTAGGCGTCTTCGAGTAATCGGTGAACATACATAAAAAAAAAAAAAAAAAAAAAAAATACATACAGTCGAATAGAGAACCTCCTCCTTTTTGGAAGTCGGTTAAAAATAGCGGTATTCATCTGCATACGGTAAGACTGGAAGCCGACCCCAATATAGTTGGGAAAAGACTAGTTAGAAGATGAAAATTATAAATACGAAATATAATTCGGCCCGTCTGTTACTCGTTTACGCCTTTACAGCTTAACAGATTTTGGTAAAATCTAGCACAAAGTTATACATGGACCTGGATTAGGATATGGCTTACTTTTTGGTATAGTGCGTTTCTACCAATTCGCACTGATAGAGAGGAGGCCTGTAGTGTGTGAACATTAATAAGCTGATGCTGATGATGATGATGATACATGTAAGTGAAGCCGCGGGCAGAAACTAGTAACACCATAAACCGCCCCTGAACTTGAATTCTTCAAGTACTTACTACTCCTTGGTAGATTGAGAGGAATTGACATGAGCTGTAACTTGCTCAGCTTGAGATCTTTATTAGATGCGACGAAGTGTGAGCGATAGTGTGTGGTCATAAAGTTACCGATGATGTTTAACTAAGGACGTTGCATAAAAGTGGGTATGAAACTGTGCTAAGTGAATTTTTAACACAAATAATCGGAAATTCAGTTCTTACCAAGTTTGTACTGGTTCGCTGTTTTAGGCTTTCACGGTTTAAAACTAAACTTATATTGTCACTTACGGGATATCTTCCGTGACCCGCGATCATGGCGCTTGCAACAGCGTCGAAATATCGGGAGCTCAAAACAATAAATAATCACGGAAGATATCCCGTAAGTGACAAGATAAGTTTAGTACTGGTTACTTTTTTGAGCTCTGTTAAGCAGTTTCTTTTTCATCTTCGTTCTCTTTTTTCTATCAATCGCAATCCGCAACCGCAACACCCACCTGCAACTACATACGATGCGTCTCCAACTGTGCTTGCTTCCCATGCTTTGCTATCCTGAAATGTCTACCGCCTTCTTCTGAAGATCCAATCCAATTCTAGTCAATTTGTACGCGTCACTGATTTAATATGTTAAATTTTTGTGCACTTTCATAACATGACGCTTGAAACCCCGAAAGGGTAGGCAGAGGCGTAACTAATAGTACAGCCACGTTTCGCTACTTTTGTTTAAGTCCCATGTAATAGGGTCGAGCCTATTGCCATCAATCGGGCGCCAATCCTTACTCCTTGGCTGCTACTGAGATATATTTGGTGAAAAATCCAGTAACAGTTTGTCGGGACCGGGAATCGACTCCAGAAGCATCTCAGACTCATGCTCAGAAGTCGTGTAATTATTTATTCGCTCTCAAATCAATCTTATCATAACTAATGCAGTTGTTTTCAATGTTAAGTTAGGTTCAAAATTCACACAAGAAAACAGTCGTTGACCCAAATCTCCATAAACCAGGAGAATGTAAAACTCCTAGTCAATAGCATTGAGTATTCAATATGAATATCGTTGGTAACATGTAAAACAATCTTCTATATTGGCCGTAAGTTATTCAAAGCTGTACCAGTTGAACTTTCTTGTGTTTTATTTGCTCATCGAGTTGCGATACTCTTTGTGTGGGGTGTGTTATGAGAGAAGTGTTCGTAATATAGGACGGAGGCCGAATTTTCGATTCTACCTTTAAAATCGAATAATAATATCAATTATTGCACATTTTAGACCTGAATTGTTATCGCGCTGATGGTCGGTCTCTTACGGTCGGTCATGACTTCAGCGAGAACAAAATACGGCTGTCGGTCGCCACTGACGTGCGCCGACCCCAAATAAATTGAGGTAATGACAGGATAGTATGTAGTAGTATTTTAACCTTTTTAAATAAATTTTAGATCTATTATCCGGCTCGAAGGACCATGTTAAAAACTGAAGGCTTTATAGAGAATTTATAAATAGATTATTTTTGTGAAAATACTGAATTCGCTTCGTTTCTCCACTTGCACCACAATATAAAGGGGATGTCAGAATATACGTCAAACGTCATCGGCCTGGAAGACGGCTCTTCGGTTTTGATACAGCCGTGTCTTATAAATATTATATCCATGTGCTTTGGACCTAATATCGACAACATTGCCATTCAAATTTAAACTTTATTCAACATAAATTGGAACAGGTTTTAGATTGGAAGATCAAGGTTTTTAAGGGTGAGTTCATCTCTGAGTTAAGATGAGCAACCAATTATAAGTCAAGTTTGATATTACTCTTTAGAATTTTGATTTCTTTCAATTCTTTTTGTATTGGTTTGAAGAGTGAAGTGGTTATTTATAATTAAAATGGCGATTTCTGATCTCTTTGCGTGTGATACGATTTTTAATTTTGTGTCGATCAAAGGGATTATGCGAATCTAATTTAGGATTCAATTTTATGTGAACATTTGCCTTGCATAGCAGTGAGACACTTTAATTAGTTGAATAGGTGTCAACGAATCTTGAAGCTTTTATGATTTCTTATTGAGTAGTCATCAAAATCGAATTTGTTATTAACATCATAGCATCATCTGCTTATCCTTTTCCCAATTATAATGATTTGTAGTCCAGTTCTACCGGCTGACTGTGAATACTTGTATTATTCTTTCGTTTATTTTCTTTCTCACTGTTACTGTACACCCGAGATATTTTACAACTTTATTTGTGAGGTCATCTACAGCAAATAAATTTTATTTTTCCTTTCTTAGTTTAGTTATATTGTAAGTTAGTTAGTCAATAAAAGCGACTGCCTATCTGACCACCAGGTAATCAGTTACTGGGTAATACCTTTGCCCAAAACGATGGTCAAAAATCACCAAAATAACAGCCGGATCAAACGGCTTATAATTTTTAATATGAGAACCGTAAACCATTCAAAAACTTGACTCATTAATAATGACTATGAAGCTTAACACTATCGGAGTGCATAAATGGTAACTCCAATAAGATGCTATAAGATTCCTAGTGGACTCAAGGAGTCGAATGAATTTTATGCCCTTATAGTAATTTTGTGCATTACATGAAAGTGGTGGGTGGTCTATCGTCCGAAGGGACCACCCATTACAATTTTGCGTATACACTGGATGCTTTCTGAAGGAGTCAAAATTTGCTTCAACTTCTTAAATGTGAATGACGACCTTTAAGGCGGACAGATGGTGATAAAATGCAGCTTGGGAGAGGTCTATCCTTGTCAAGCAGTAAGTCATGGATTGGTATATATTTAAACTATTTTCTTACTGTTCTTTCTTAGATTTCCTTATCATCATCATTTCAGCCGACAGACACCTACTGTTGGACATAGGCCTCTCCCAAGTGTCGCTACATTGACCGGTCGACGGTCCCGTGCGACTCGCATCCAACGGATTCCCGCAATTTTCACCAGGTCATCGGTCATCGATGCCCTTTTGAAATGAACCAAATGAAAGTGTTAAAGGAATTCATTAGAATTTAAAGGAAAGTAAAGTGATTATTTTTTAAATCTTAACTTGTGAAACTGCAATAAATGTTTCTCTAATAACATTAATTCGAAAGCAAAAGCTACAAAGTCTTCCAATAAAATACGATCCAATACCAATACAATAATTTAAAACATCGATTCAAGAATACTTAATCAAACGTTCCCATTCAGAGTCAATTCCACATTGAAAGAACAACAAAATACACCATTATTAGTAATTTATTTTCCAAATGACAATAATACGGCTACCTTATACGATCAGACCAATAAAAATCAATACAAACTGGAACTGACCGGAATTCCCTGGTCGATTTTGTGAGGATGCTGTAGGAGAGGTAGTCAGCTACTTCTGGCCCGATACGTCTTGTAAATATGGGTATGAGCAAAAAGATTATACGTGATTGTTTATTGTATTGAATCGTTTATGTACGGTTAGAAAGACAAACGTAAAATTTAGAATAGTTTGAACTGTACTGTGCTCTCTATTTGAAAATCTAACTTTTATCCTCGTAACAAATTTAAAGCTGTTGTCTGGATCAAATAATTAAAAAAAAAACAGATTGAACTGAAAACCGCGTATTATAGAAGCTATAGCACCGCGTGTAAGTCGCGAATTACATATGTAGGTACTTACAGTTGTTACAATTATCTTGATCAACTTTTGTCTATAAGTAATCTCAAAATCCTACTAATTCTACACTGAGAACTGTAGAACAAATGCTGGGGAGAGATCTCCACTCCGCCGATTAGTAGAACCGTACAAAGTCACATTTTATAAATTTGGATATTTTTGCTCTTAATCAGAACAAATTTAGAAAAAATGCTTCGGAATTACTTTCTGGTCATCCTTAACGATGACTGCTTCTTGTTGATGTTACGTTGTGATCTGATTGGTGCTTACGAACTAAACCTAGACGGATAGCGCTGTTTTGAGTTGGTTTGTGTGACCTTCCAGGTTCATTTTATATTTTCTTACTGGACCTTTCTGTATTCGTCCGTTTCCTTATTTCTTTTAAATCGATATGATTCCGTGGTTTTTTCTCTCGTTTTTTAACTTTTTAGACATAATTAGCTATTTGTTAATATTGTAATGTGTAACTGTTTTTCGTCCCAAATAAATAAAATATAATAAAATAAAAATAAAGTAATAACGGGCAGCTTTGTAACTGGGCTCAATTTCAGACTACGGGCTACTACTAGTAAAATAACCCAATAACTCTCTAGATTTTAACTTAAATAGTGACTAACGGGACCAACCATATTTTGATGCTGTTGCAAGCGCTATCAGCTCAAAATTAACAATAATCACGGAAGATATCCAGTAAGTGTCACTTAAGTATAGTTCTACAAGAGAAGAAATCAAATCAATTCAAAGCATTTATTTCAAGTAAGCCAGTAATAGGCACTTTTGAATTGTCGAAACAATAATGAACAAATGTACAGTCCCAGTCACAAGACATAAAAACTGTGAAAGTACTGTATAGTTGCCCATTCCCTAGCGTACTTAGATCTCTATAGAGAAGAATGGGCAAGAAACTCCATGGACACTCTTTTAAATCAAAGTTTCGTTACAAAAGCTTAAGACAGTCCCTAGATTTATTTCCAAAATATGAATGTTGTTTTGCTGACTGTAATACAAACGGTAGGCAAATGAGTTGTGCGAGTGCCGATACCTGCGGTAGAGAACTTATTTTCATATTTGTCCCTCTACATTATTTATTACATTTGCCTTAGGGTTGACCCTATAACCACCAAGAATGTCTTAATAATATCCCGTATCTCATTTTCACTTCATCAGATTGCTTTCTGATAAGGGTGCCTGGAATCATAGCCATAGCATATACAAAGGTAATTTAGCTATTGCATAATCCATACCTAATTCACGATTTTTTTTCAGCTTGCTTGATATAGCAACATAACAAAACAAACGCCTGTATCACAGACGGTTTAGGCAGTGCTAATACGACACCCACATTAGTTATGTTTTAGTCCCCTGTAATAGACCACGAACCTATTGCCATCAACTGGATACAAATCCAGACTTCGTGGATGCTACTGAGAAATTCCTGGTTGAAAACCCAATAACACTTTGCCTGACCTGGAATCGAACTCAGGAACTACTGCTCAGCAGTCCCACTAGACCAACGAGACAATAAACCAGAGTACACTAGATGATGACGAAATAGTTTAGATATTGGTATTTCCCTGTAAATGAACCATGTCCCAAGTTCTCTTGTACTACTCGAAATATTAGATTTTTAGTTTGTTCTGATGGTCTGTAAAAACGTCATTGCAATATTTTATTTGTTCCAGACCATACCGGAAATATTGCGGGTCAAAGTTACAACTTATTCGCAAGTTATTTTTATATATATCACCGTAAAATTGTCAAACACGTCATAATAGTGTAATCTCTCTAGCGATATTGTAAACTCTCGAAATACGTATTACCCAAGTCCCGATTATGGGGGTTATATTGTCAACTGAACATACGGAAGTATCTCTATACTTCCGTATGTTCAGTTGACAATATTTCGAGAGTTTACAATATCGCTAGAGAGAAACACGTTATATTGTAATATAACGTGTTTGACAATTTTACGGTGACATTTACATGTTTTTAATCTAAGTAATTTACTTAAAACACCTCTACGACCGACACACTATTCAATTCATCCACCAGAACAATGTTTTGAGTGCGTTACATTGAGTTTTATCGTATAACGTGATTTTTTACCCCAAAAAAAAGTCGTTTCCCAGCAATAATATTTGCGTAGGGTTACTTAGTTTGATGTATAGAATGCTGGGCTTCGTAAAGAATATGTTTACACGCTATATCGCGGCCTCTGTGTCACTCATACTCGTGTGACAAACTCTTTCTACTAAACCTCCTTGAATTCTGTCGGCCATTCATCATAATGAATAATACACCATATTCACTTTATTACCATCCAAATTTTCAAGTAAAGGACATTGAGTACCCGATAGACAATTAAGATAAAATTTAACGAGCTTCGTAAGAGGCAACCATGAGGTTTGACGTGACCAGGCTTATTGTTCATATTTTTTAGTCTGCCGATTGTCCCATAAGCATGGTATTCAAATTAGGGGCGAGCATTGTGCAACGAATACATCGCCGATGCTTGGCTGATCTTAGGGTGGGGTTATATTAGAAGGAGTTCGCATTAGAAGCGTTATGAACTAAGTTGTTAACGTTGTATAACGATCATAGTTGTTTTTTTTTCTTTCAGGATGAGTAAAGACTCAGTGGCGTGTCAATACGGCAAGCACTCTTCTGACACCTTTAAAGAAGAAAAGAAGGAATGAAGAGTTGATCGTTCTGGCCACTAGTTCTTACTGGCAGCTTATAAAAATAAATATTTCAAATGAAAATATAGAACTAAATTGATTGATTGTAATTAGAACAAACTAGAAATAACATATAAAAATGTAATTATTTATTTAAAGACCAAAATATAAAGATCTTACCTCCTACACTCCACATAGTTCAAAAAAATATTCACTTTTTTAAAGAAATCAACTGTTAATAAACTATGTTCCTGCAAAGTTATTCAGCACTGTGTACGCACCTCAACATCTTGAATAATTATCCTATTATGTATCGCATTCTAAACAGATAGCTCTATTTGTGCGGTACGCTAAATCTTTGTTTTTCTTCAACATTATCATTTTATATGAATTTCGGAGCTCTCGCGTAAACGACCTCAATTATATACTTTTGATTCCTGGCCACTACCTGGTATCAAAGACTTAATAATTTAAATAAATATCGCTGAACATTACACACAGCGCCATCTAGTGCCACACTAAGCAACGAGGCTTGTGTTGTGGAGACCTGATAGTTGATATACTAAAATATATACATATATTTAAATCGTTAAGTACATGTTTTCTAAATGTGTGATTTTTTTCGTAAGTAATAATTTTGTTAAGATAGAGACTTTATAAAAATCTATATACGAACATAAACATAACATACATTTCACGCTTGTAATCCCCGAATGGATAGGCAGAGACCTATGTAAGAGTAAGTACACACACAATTTGCCAGTTATATTTTTTTAAGTCCCATGTGAGGTGGTTGAGCCGATTTCCATTAACCGGGCACACATTTAAACTTCGTGGCTACTATTTAGAAATTTCTGATGGAAAACCCCAATAACACTTTCAGCAGGACAACACCCGGGATTCAACAGGACGTTATGCTCAGCAATAGCGTGACCACTTGACCAACGGGGTAGTGATTTATATGAACCTTGCCATAATTACTACAAATAAACTTGGAATCAGCCAATCCTAAAAAACGGCCTAGCTGAATGACCCATTAGAATTGTCAGAAAAAAAACTGCTATGGGGAACCAACTTGATTTGGTAGACAGTATATTTAGCATTCAGAAGTGAAGATGTTTAAAATAAGACGACGAGGTACATAAAGTAATGAATACAACCGTTTATTCTAACTTGGAACAAAATATCAATTGCTGAAACTATCCATAACCACAATAAATCATAAGGAATTCAATTAACACGTAATCGCTTAGAAAAGTAGCGAGTAAGTACACAAAATAGGAAAATATAAATCTTACAGCCCTTTGAACGATATTCCCAACGAGTCTACCGCGACCAGAGACTAATGCTAGTCGTCTGTCACTCCTTTCCATAGAAATAACCTGTGCTACGTACAACCTCATTTCTTCATAATGCTACGCGAAACCTCATTTCTTCCTAACACGGCTTCTCCTGACACCAAGTCGCCCTCGACTTGAAAGTTGTAGGTTGCAGTAAAGTGATGATCTTGATGCCGCATAGCTCCTATTCCAGCATCGAGATCAGGTGTGGACAGCCATACCGCCACGGGCTCAGGTCATGCTCAACACCATCAGCTTCGTCATCTGAAAGCGTTTGCGATGATTATTCCTTGTAGGCAACAACGCATGCTAATCACGTAGAAATTCAAAGTCCGCAATGGCAAAAATATAAGATGGTTAGCGTCCCAATCATCCCATATCACTGCCAAAGACTTTACCTCAGCGAATAATGACAAAAATATAAGATGGTCAGCGTCCCAACCATCCCATACCATTGTTCACATAATTACTACGACTAAACTAGACGGTCAAAAGGTCTAGCATTCACACAAAACTAGAAGGTCTAGTATTTACACAAGACTAGACATAAGACACAAGGTCAAGTATTCAACAAGACCAGACATAACACACAGGATCTAGATTTCCAACAGTATACCACAACCAGCGCGTACTGCACCAGCAGCGACAGGCGCACGTGTTGCACCAGTAGCGACAGGCGCACGTGCATCCTGCGCCAGCAGCGCGCCCTGCGCCAGCACCGCGCCCTGCGCCAGCAGCGCGCCTTGCACCAGCAACGCAGCAAGATCTGCGCCAGCAACGCAGCGAGTCCTGCGCTAGCAGAGCGACCTGCGCCAGCAACGCGTCCTGCGCCAGATGCGCATCCTTCGCCAGCAACGCAGCGAGTCCTGCGCCAGCAGCGCGACCTGCGCCAGCAGCGCGACCTGCGCCAGCAACGCAGCGAGTCCTGCACCAGCAGCGCAACCAGCGCCAGTAGTGCGTCCTGCACCAACAGCGCAACCAGCGCCAGCAGAGCGTCCAGCACCAGCAGTGCGTCCAGCTCCAGCAGCGCAACCAGCGCCAGCAGAGCGTCCAGCACCAGCAGTGCGTCCAGCTCCAGCAGCGCAACCAGCGCCAGCAGAGCATCCAGCACCAGCAGTGCGTCCAGCTCCAGCAGCGCGCCCATGCGCGCTCAACAACACATGCCTTTGGACACACCCGCACGTTTGGCGACACGCGCCTTTGGGAACAAACCCGTGCGTTTGGCGACACACGCCTCAGGGAACAAACCCGCGCGCTAGGCTACACACGCCTCTGGGAACACACCCGTGCGCTAGGCGACACACGCCTGTGGGAACACACCCATGCGCTAGGCGATACACGCCTGTGGGAACACACCCATGTGCTAGGCGACACACGCCTGTGGGAACACACCCATGCGCTAGGCGACACACGCCTGTGGGAACACACCCACTGGATGAACGACTCACGCCTCTGGCAGCACACCCACTGGATGGGTGACTCACACACCTTTAGGCACACGCCCAAAACCATCTCTGAAACCATAAATAGAAAAGAAACAGCACTCAGCAAAACAAAACATTATGACATTCGTTTCTGGGCACGTATTGGGAGTCTGCTTATGTGGTTTTTCCTCAGCGACTAACAAACAGTTTCAAGTTCATGGCTCTCGCATCCCAGGGTCTAGTTTGCTCATTGATTCATCATCGGCTTATTAATGTTCCCACTGCTGGGACAGGCCTCCTCTCTATGAGAGGGAATGGGCTATATAATCCACCACGCGGGCCCAGTGCGGATTGGTAGATGTCACATGTCTTCGAATTTATGGTTCTAGGACAGTTCTCCGGTTTCCTCACGATGTTTTCCTTCTCCGTTTTGAGAGCAGCGGTGATGTAATAAATTACACAAAGTAATGCGCCTGCCTGGATTCGAACCCACAACTTACTGAACGTAAGTCGGGGCCGCCACCACTGAGCCACCGCTGCTCATTGCTACTTTATTACGAAGGTAAGGTCGACGACCTCGTATTCACAAGACTGGCGGTTGGACCGGTAAGGTGGATCGTACCTTTATTCCTCTTCAGGAGTTCACAAGAGCGACATCAATCGATCTCCCACAAAACTTTTTTTGTTGTTTTTAGAATGCTTGTGACTAGGTCACGCACCAGCGACCATATGGCCGGAGTAGAGGCGTCAGTACCAATAATAAAATTGACGACTGTGGTTTTTGCTTGCTCACATGCGTTCATGCCTGACAGTTCCGGGGATCAACGACTATTTTCCGAGAGCTCGGCCCACACCTGACCAAAGCTTGAAAGCATTGAACCTTCGTTCACTATTTTCCGAGAGCTCGGCCACACCTGACCAAAGCTTGAAAGCATTGAACCTTCGTTCAGGACGATTTGAATGTCAAAAGTTCTAGTGAGGTACTGCCTCTCTTTGCGCACGTTAGTAATGCTACCACGGTTAAGACTGTCAGCAGTTTCCAGGATTATTACAGTTTTAAACTACGAAGCCATAACTTGCCGTTCCCTTACGCTTTTGAGAACACAGCGGTTGGAGTTACTCGACAAGAAAGGTGCTTAAAAACATCAAACAAAATCAGCGAAACCAAGCTCCACTATATCTATGAGAAGATTGGCGAGAAAATAAACAAAACAGAGAATTATAAATCTATGGGTGTATCCACGGATGCCTTGAACAACAGCTGTAATAACGTCTGTTTTGTTATTCGACAAAGCTTCGCTGATTCCTAGATTGTGACCGGCTCTTAGTAAAGCACGTCTCTTTCTTGTACCCTTTTCTCTTGCATTATAAACACTGCGCTCCATATTTGGCAGCAGTAATATCATTGGCTGTACCCTGCGTCCCGGATTTTTGAAAACGGAAGCATCGACCGGTTCCATAAGAAGCTTTTTAGAACAATTACGACATCTTATGTCCTCACTGATTACATTCGTAGCACTTGAGTTCGAGATCGAGCGAGCGTGCTTCTTACGGCCTCTAAAACAACTTACTGTTCGGTTTCGGTAGGTTGCTATCTTCTGTCTGTTTGACATTTTACTTAGAGACTGTTACGGAAACAAAACGTCAGTGAAAAACATTCTTTGATTTTTCAAGTAGGTGACGCAGATAGGATATTTCAAGCTAACTTTGTTAATAGAAACACTGATAGCTGTGAGACGTGGCATAATAACTGACAGTTATACGTAAATAAGTTACAGAAAACGGGGCTTAGTCAACCCGCCGGAAGACTCAAGTTTGCAACTTGGTTTTACGTAAATTGAAAGAATCAAGACTATGTCTTCAGTTGCTAAGTTCGCATTTGCCACGGCTGCCATATATTGTGGGTTGTCAATACCGCGTACAATCAATACCGCGTATAACCAATTAAACTAATAGGAGTTCGTAATTCTTCGGTAAGACTCTTAACTGTTGTCAAACGTAACAAACTTATGGTACGCCGGGCGTACTCAGCGACATATGTTGTAAAATTGTCGGATGTGTTCATTGTTTCCAATAAAATCCTACTAAATGCGAAATTTTGTGAGTATGGATGTATGGATGTTTGTTTGTTACTCTTTCACGCAAAAACTCTGACCGGATTTGGATGAAATTTCGAACACAGATGGTTTATAACCTGGATTAAAACATAAGATGCTTTTTATCCTAGTAGTAAGATCCCATGAGACAATTATCAAAGTTCACGCGGGCGAAGCCGCTGGCAGAAGCTAGTGTTAGCATTATCTAACTTCTGAGGGCAAAAGGGTTTTGAGTTAAAGAGGGTTAGACAAAACGTATCCAACGACGAAACGATAGCGTCCCTTTATGCCATATAACCGCCGTATTTATTATAAAATTCTCCCATTTTACAAGTTCATAAAAAATACAAGAAGTGTCCCTTCAAGTGGCCACGAAAAAAGAGTTATCTTTATTTCAGTTTTTGCAGTTTCATCTAAACTACCTTCCTATAATTGTTTCAAAACGTACCCATTGACGACTCATTTCGCGCATAATATGACTTGTTGTTATTCAAAAACTAGAAACATTCAAGTTTTTCTGAACAGTTGTCAACCGCTATTCAATTCAATTAGTATTTAGGCATCAACCACTATGCCAACTTATTATGTATTGGATCCTTGTAATAAAAGATAATTAAGTGAAAGCGCCTTGTTCAATCTCGCACAACGGAATGCCACTTGTTATCGCCAAGCCACTCAATCTATTGAATGACACCTCGCAATCATACGCATCTTCCTCGCTTCATTTGCCGCTGCGAACTGCGACACACGTCGCACCACCTGGGACCCCTCTGCTGCTTTGACCCCAGGCATCGTTCCACGGACCGATAACCACACCTGGACGACATCGAACCGAGAGTCCAATGGACAGACAAGTTGCCAGTGCGCCCTGACAGATGTCCCAATTTTGGGAAATTCTTTGAGAGAAATCGCAACAAATCTAAACGAGACCGCTAAGTATCCTCCTTGCGCTAAGTATACATTTAGCCTACGCAACAGTCGGATAGAAGGCAGTTGTTGATTCTAATCTCAAAAATATAATTGAGGCTTTTAGATATGATTTTCAAACGGTATGATGCTTGCGACATAAGAACAAACCAATTTAAATAAAGCTTATTTTGGGACATGAAAAATAAAAGTAGAGTCCAGCTCCTGATAAATCTGGCCATTGTTCTTTTAAAATTTGACCAAGTTCGGTCATTGATGACCCATTCATTTAGCCAAACTTTTGCGTCGTCGCCCTTGAGACAAAAAGCTACTCGCGAAAAACACTCGGGAGTACCTCTGCACGATCCACTTCGTGACGCCACACGTCAATGGCGTGTTTGCTTAGATACATACTAACCAGGGCGACCTCACAGGCTGTAAAGATGTTATACCACACTATGCTCCTTGTGCTGCTCAACGCTATGCTCCTCGCGCTGTCGCGATGGTCCTCGCGCTGACACGATGCTCCTCACGCAGCCGCGATGTTCCTCGCGCTGCCACGATATTCCTCACGCCGTCACGATGCTCCTCACGCTGCTGCGATGTTGCCCTCGCTGACCACACACTGCTCTACTCACGCAATTAATTGCTACACTCCGCACTGCACACAAAGGTTAATAGATTTTAAGCTTTATCGCTAACAAGCATTAAATTCAAGGTTGATTGGGAAAAAGCTTATCCGAATGATTTTACAACAAAGTATTGACGGTTAGGTTTGAAATCGAATGAGAGAAAATCTGATATTGCTGGTCCTTTGACCTGCACTCAAAAACCGACGAAATAGGGAGCGGTGGGCACGACGAGGAAAATGATGTAAGGCATGACGAGTAATGTTGTCGCACTACGTCTCTGCCTCCTTTCCTCACTACTTTCCATGCCACTCGTCGAGTGTATGGCAGGCCCATTAAAGCTTCCACGAGAGTAATCACATACGACCAGGCTTTGAAACTGTAAGCGATTGGATCGTTTGTACGAATGGTTAATAATGAAAGACACTCGAAGTTCTTTGGACGAACTCGTTGCGGAACATCGCTCAAGTTTACGGGGCTATGCTAACACGAAGTGACCGCGAGGCCCGGGTTCTCAGGGTTAGTTCTTCACCGTCAGCATACCTGCCTCGCGTGTCACCTTTAGGTCAATCTCATGTATGACGGTGATCACGCCTTCTCAGCATATATATCGCAAAGCTTGATATTCAATCACACACGTAAAATAACAGAAATGACAAGAATAAAAACGAAAAAGTCAAAAATCGCCATTTTGACTTTCGGTTGAAAGGTAATTGTTATTTTGTTCCTTGAATATTTTACACTTTCGTGGGCAATTTGTGTTCACTATCCCACTTCTGAATTTAGCATTCAGAAGTGAAGATGTTTAAAATAAGACGACGAGGTACATAAAGTAATGAATACAACCGTTTATTCTAACTTGGAACAAAATATCAATTGCTGAAACTATCCATAACCACAATAAATCATAAGGAATTCAATTAACACGTAATCGCTTAGAAAAGTAGCGAGTAAGTACACAAAATAGGAAAATATAAATCTTACAGCCCTTTGAACGATATTCCCAACGAGTCTACCGCGACCAGAGACTAATGCTAGTCGTCTGTCACTCCTTTCCATAGAAATAACCTGTGCTACGTACAACCTCATTTCTTCATAATGCTACGCGAAACCTCATTTCTTCCTAACAGTATATTTATCAATATATTGATCAGTATATTGATCAGTATATTGATCAGGATATTGATCAGTATATTGATCAGTATATTGATCAGTATATTGATCAGTATATTGATCAGTATATTGATTTGTTATTGGGTTGTATTGGACAAGCCTTATTATCTTAGTTTTTAGTCATGGCATTCTACATAATTATTTTCTACCAAGAACTATGATTGTATGCTTGTATGTTGCCAAGCCAACATCAATTGTTTAATATTGCAGACTTTTATTCAGAAAGCATTCAAATCTTAGCCTCTACATTGTATGGTTAGACCACCCATGTGTCTGACGGGGATGCACGTAGAAAGAGATGAACAATGACGTATACGTGTACTATCTAAATTATAACTTGAACGGCCTCATCATGCTCCAAAATAATATAAAGTGTTGTATGTAAAGCTTGTACAAAATATTTGAACAGAGATTTTTCAGGTTTTTACAGCTGAAACCCGGATCCTGTCCGTTTATCTTTCAGACCGTACACCTCAAATATGTCCGAGAAAATTTTAGGAAAAATTCTGTTGTTCGCCAATTCACATCAAAGACCCAATGTAGGTACCATCACTTTTTACAACAACGAAAAAATGGCCAGACACACAGTGGTACACAACCTTTTCTTACCGCAAAAAAGTTTTCCGTGGGCCAACCGGGCATTTTTCCCTCCGCCATACAAACGAACCGCAGTGTTTAAAATACAAAAAAAAAGTTGTCGGCACTCGCCTCAACCGACAAAAGAGGATTTTTTATTTTATATTCCAAATATTAAAGGACATCGTTAGCGGTTAGCATTTGTTAAATATCTGAAATATTTTTGTGAGCTTTTAGGGCTTGAGTTTGTTTTTTTTTTTAGCAACGGCACGCGAGCGAGTTGTCTTGTTAAGTGGGGTGTTTAAAAAATAAAGTTTTTTTTTCGCCCAGCGGTTATTGTTTTGCGAGAGTTGCAACCTTTCACCGCAAAGGGTGTTATAAGTTCTTGAAAGGAAAGTTTTAAATATTTTTTTGTCCAGATGCTCGGACGCTTTGTCGCTCTGTGTGGTTGAAGATTTGTTCTATTTCTGCTGTCTTGCTTTTGTGGTTAATTGTTTGTTTTGCTGTATTATTTTTGTTTAATCATGTGATGGATTCTTTGAACATACCATCCAGTCTCTTCCTACGGGAGAGATGAAGAGATTTGGCTAAGAGATCATTTAGCTTAGTCCCACTGGCGTTAAGTAAATCTGACTTAAAGGCCGACATTAACATGGTAAAACCATTTCTTCAAATTCCTTTTCAGTTGCAGAAAAACCTCAACTTATCCTGTGTAACTTTAGATTATTAAGGGTCACCTGTGTCTAGAAACCTTCTGAGTTTATAGTTCGAAGCATCATCATGACTATGATATTTGCTTCTTTTACTAGCATTCAATAAAACACGACTTTCCTCGCATTTCCTATATTAACTTCTAAATCAATTAACCCGTCTCTTAACCAAACGAAAACGCTTTAATATTTACACGAGTACCTCTGAAATTCAATGAACTATATCAACATTCCCGATTGAGCCCCCGGGGCGGGTTCCGCACGTGCAAATGTCATGCAATATGTTGACAATTGCACCTTCACTTGCCAACAGGTGGTAGTATTCGATCAGGTGGGTTCTGATTGGGGTAGTTGCTGGGGTGAGTACTTGTTCTAGTGACTTGTATGACAGCTTGAATGATCAATTTGGAGTTGGGAAAATCCGGAGTTTCTTTGCTATTAGGGTTTAAAGTCTTCTCCCAACAAAAATTGGGTCGGTTTCCGGTCTTACCGAATGCAGCTGAATACCAGTAACTACATGATGTGACTGCCTATTGGGCTTCCATAGTCTAGTTAGTACTGGGTAATCTGATACCCCTTGGTGAGACTGGTTGTCAGACTGTAAAACCACTGACTGCCTGTAAAAACTGTAAGAGATCTGCAAATGACAGCCGAATCCAGGACATAACACTCTTAATACATGCATCGAAATACTTAGTCGTATCTGTTGTACAGTTCGATATTTTATTCAAGAATAGGAGATGAATTTCATAGGGAAAGTTGTTGAGTGAGACGGGTAGAAGACTTGACGGACGTGGGTTACTAAATCGCCAGCCTTTATAAATCTGAAACTGTGTTTAGAGTCAATCGTTTGGGATAAAATGATCGGATACATGTTTTAAATATGCGCAGCGATTAGCAATCCGGCTTAAATCTCAGAAGTCGATCAAGTAGCTAACCCCGTCTGAAGGCAGCACAGTGCATACCATCTAATTCTCAGCGGAGTGTCTACGCTACGACATTAGACATTACGTTACAACTTAGTTCAACTGCTCCCTGATTTGTTCACACTTATACATTATCTCAATGGCTTTTGTCACTTTCTGAATTTAACTAAATATTAGAGAATGTAGAATCTATTTAGTAGATTTAGTTTTATTTGAAGTCTAATCGTATAATCATTTAATGGACTTTGAAAACTGTAGCCTTAAACAATTTCTCTATTAAGGTTACCTACAAAAAAGTCTGCAAGAAACTCAATGACGCCTGACTTTCAAAGTAAAGAACCTGTATTTTGGAAATCAGTTCACTTCCATGGATAAAATTAAATGGATAAGTTTGGTTATAGAAAGAAATAATGAATGGATGGAGACGCACGAGACTGGTCTATGTGGTGACACTTGCGAGAGGCCTATGTCCAGAGTTGGACGGAAATAATCACAGTGTAACAAAGTAATTCTTTTCCCACCCTTTTTCTTCAATCGTCGTTGAAGTTCTAACAAATTCCAAGTAAAGTTTTGACGTTTTGATGCCGTTTGCTAGAGAAACGAAAGACGTTGTTTCAGCGCCTCAGAAACAAGCAATGTCTTCATCTAAATTGAAGTGAACACAAATTCAAAAATGGTATTGTACTGCTACCAAGGTATGATCACGCAGTATTTTCACTCCCATGTAAAGTTGTTATTTTAGACTAACGTGGTGTTAGAACAACAAAATGTAAAAACCAATACCGAACCAAACCACACATATATTAGAAACCCAAAAATACACATATTATCTATCTCCAATCTTAAAAAAGCATAATCCACAAATATGTCGCACAGATAACATGTCATTACGCGTTCCACGCTCTCCACGCTCGGCTAGCGTGGCGCGCGTAATTTTTATCGTTCTGCTCGCATCTGAAACTTCAGGATTAATGATCCAGCGCGTCTAGTCATACGGTTCCGCCGAATGCCGTAAAAACGCTATGCGCAATTCAGTTTTGTTGGAGGATGAGAGTATAAATATGGAGACGGTAGTTTTTAAAGTGTTTTTCGGTTCAAACTGCAGAAATATTTCAGGTGCAGTATTGGTGATATTGTGTTGTACAGCAGTGATGAAAAGATTTTCTAATTAGTTAGCAATTCATAGTACAGCAAGACCAGAGTTGGCTACGCTTTTGGCATGTATTTTTGTCATAATGTCTAAACTTGCGTTTTTTTTTTTGTAGTAACAGTGATATCTTAGTGGTGTGCCCGTTGGACTGCTAAATCATGGGTTCGAACCTACGGCATGCCCATCTGATTTTCGGATCCATGTCCGTTTTGTATATCACTTGCTTTGGTCCGCACGAAAAATAAGAAGAACTTGTTGAAGCAGATAAATGTCACATCTAACTTATAGCAGATTTGTTGAAATCAGATTAAATTACCATACTTTTGTGAACTTCCTATCAATTTGTAATTTTTACTTCAAAGTGTTTTGTGTTAGCTCATGTTATCTTTCTAATTTGTATGTGCTTTTCTTTGTCATTCCATTTACTGTACCGATATTCCCAAATACAAATAATACTGTATTATTATATAATAATGTATCCAACTCAATTCATCGCTAGATACCACATCCACCAACCCCTCACCCAGATCCACGTCATCCGACCTTTAATTGCTCTCATCCTGATACGGCTGGTATATCGAGCGAGAAAATGGGTTTTTCGCTGTGGTAACCGCTAGCAACTTTGTACTACGGCACATTATCGGATTTGCTAGGAGCTCTGTGTGATTCCATGTATACTTGTCGCAAATACTGTGACATAGTTGTCGGATGTGATTTAGATTTGAATATTTGTATGTTAGGTTTTTTTTTATGGTTTTGAGGAACTGATAAGTTTATTTAGGTCTAGTAGTTGGTCTAGTGCGTTACTGCTGAGTATAGTGTTATTGAGTTTTTCATTAGAACTGTCCTAATAATCGTCCGAACTCAATGATTTACCTCCGCCGAGATTTGCCACCATCGAAGGAGGACTATTATATTTATTGAAATCAATATACTAACTACTAACACCACGTATTTATGAGTAGACATACTTGGATTGAATTATCTTTTTCTTTACTATAATTCTATGCATATTTTTGTTCTATTGGTGTTAAGCAGTTATTAAAATGTCGTGGCGAAAGTTTTGAGCATGAATGTGGATGGATAATATTAGATATAACTTTGTTTGTTTTTTCATTATGATTCAGTTTTTGAAATTAAACGAAACAAACATACATTAAACTTTTCTTTTTTTTCTTTTAGGTTCAGTTTAAGAAAGTAGTAAATAATTAGCATTTAAATTTTGTTTGTGGTTCAGTTTTGGAAAATAATTAGCAATTTTTTTTCAGTATGGTTCAGTTTTTGAAAAATAATTAGCATTTAAGTTTTTGGATTTTATTACATTACGGTTAAGTTTTTGAGGAAGATTCTCTCAGGGGGGAATAGTGGAATAACTCAAAATGAAAAGGGGACTTTCTGGATTAGTCTTACATTAGGGTCCAGTTTTCCCCCCTTAGGGGGATTCTCTTAAGGGGGATTAGTGGAATAAGCCAAATAAGAGTAGGGGAAAACCTAAGAGACGCTGCTTAGACTTTAAGAAAGTTGATAAAACTAGAAATTTCAAACAAAAAGATGACTAAAAGTCAAGTATGTTATGTAAGAAGAAGAACCCCATATGATGATGATAAGCAGGCAGCGGCGGCGACGGCATGCGAATGGAAATTCACATTCTTGCCACAATTCAACAATTAAAAGAGCAAATGCTGTGTTAATATTTGAAAGTCTCTAGATTTTAAACTACCCTGTGCAAATACGAAATAGCCTGCAGCAACCCATCTGAACATATAGACGAGCGTATCGAACAAAACCTTTAAAAAAACACTGTTATTAAATGTTCATTAAGCTGCGACAGCAAACTTATAAACAAATCGCCATCAAGCAATAATCACTCGTAAAACAAAGAAATAGAATTCAACCCAACTGCATTAGCAACTTCGTCACTTACTTTACATAAATGATGAAGTTATTTGCAGTTTGTTTAGAGGAATTTGAATCTTATTTCGGGGGAGTCATTGTGAAAGTGGTGGTATATTCACTGGTGCAATGAAAGCCGCAATTGAACGAAAGGTAACTAGTGATTTTGAGGTGAACCGATTTGGATTAATTAATTAAATACACCCGTGTGCCTGTGTTTACGTTCGGTTAAAATATGTCTGAATCATCTATTTAAAACATTATTGTAGTTCATATAAGGTTATTGGAAGATGTGAAGGTCAGTCTGAGAATTGTAAATTAGACTGATGAGGAGGGTCCTCGTATACAAAAATGTGAAAGAGAACGCGAATTATTTGGAATTCAGACTTTGAAGGTATACACGATAACCTAGTAATAGAATCATTGGTGTTCTTCTTTTTCTTCTTAGCATGTCGATAGCAATCTAAAGTGCGTCGGCCCAGAACTGAGTCAAGATTGAAGCTTTCAGTAGCGTACATCAGAATGGTATCTTTGGAATTTTCTGGTTATGATATTGATGAAAATACTTACTGTCTTAATGTTAGGTCTTCAGAGTCATGCGAAGGCAAAGCCCGTAAGACACTTTCTTGTAAATTGTTCATTATTGATTTAATTCATTCATTGCAAATCAATCAATTGTCTCAAGGTGCGACACTAGGTCCAGTATTGTTTATGTATATTTTCACATAATTATCGGTTAATTTCCCATATTGGAAGCTATAATATTTTTTACAGATACTTGAAATACAGTTATAGATGCATAATTAACTCCCAATCTGACTTATGCAATGTCTCGGTAAATTATAGTACAATTCTTGAAATCGGTAGAACGAAAAACCCAAGATTAGTGGACCTATTTTATCCGCACATTAGCATCGAACCAAAAAATATTTTAGGGCAATTAAAATATGGTCCGTTTTGTGTTGCAAAAGGGACAAAAAATCACGCGTGACGCCTCGGGAGAGGGGTGGGCAGGATAGCAAGCGTGCATATCTAAATAATTATATACGGCGTTAACGGATAATGATTGAAAGGTCTTCTGATGTGGCACAGAGCAGTTCTTGAGATAGAGGTTTTGTTATTTTTAGAAGTGGGGAGGAAGAGGTTTTTGTTTTGTATTAAAATGATGCTTTAACAGTTGGGAAAATAGTGAATGCAGGCTGGTTAATTTTTACAGTTCTATAGTTAAGTTGATACTACGATTCAATTACTTTCGACATCTATCGACTGGAATGTCGACGTTGATAATAATTTTACTACTGTTGCTTGTTATTCTTTCACGCAAAAACACCAGAACGCATTTGAATGAAATTTTGCATACAGATAGTTTATAACTGGATTCACACATTGGAAACATTTAATCTCGGTAGTAGGTTCGGTACCGTGGGACATGCGGGCAACTCCACGCGGGCAGAGCCGCGAGCTTAAGCAAATCTTACTACAATTATTGTATTGCTTGCTGGCAATTTGTCGCAAAAAAAACTACTGTCCAGAATGTATTACAACATAAGATCAGCATCTTAAAAACAAGCACAAACCATTGAGTTGCAAAATGTGTTCAGATTTTTGTAACTGAGCATTCTTCTAAGTAATTTTTTATCTCATAATTCAATCAATTTACATAACCAAAACGGCTTCCATACATCTTTACTTTTCGCTTTAAATTACGCAAAAACCAGTAGCAATATCACAAGAAACCAGTCCAATAAAACATTTATACGAACACGGCATTAATCTTGTTAAAAAATCAAAATATGCGCAATAATAATAATTGTGGAGTATCTGCACTTAACTACACGTTCGGCCGGACTATTACACGGTACATAATATTCTAAAACAACATTGTCCACTTTCTTGTTCTGAGAAAATACATAGTCGCATGCGCACTTCATTGGAATCGATCGGGCGTAACATTTCCTATCTCCCTCACTCTCACACTGTCAAACGGAGAAGGCACAAGAGCGAGGAGCACAGATATAAATCCTACCGATCTATAAGCCACGCCCCACAATCGATCTGATAAATGAAAAACCCGTTTGGTGGCGCGGGCGCAATGATTTGAATCTCGTCATGACTTGATGTTCGTTTCGCGATTATTCGTGCGCTTCGTTGCTTTGTATTTAAAATTATCTTTATTACCCCATCCGTGGGAGTCTTAAATCTCGCATTCAAATGTTTATTACCACATGACTCATAATTATGTACGTTTTAAATGTTCAAACGTGAATCTCTCTGATCCTAGGCAGTGTGTGGGGTCAATGTTAGTTCGTTGACATGCTTATTGAGTTATTTTTGCTATTTTGTTCGCTTTTTCGCAAGTTTTAATGGGCGAATGCGTCGTTTTGTTGCTAAACGAAAAAATGGTAAAGATCATTTAGATCCCGCGATGCACGTTCTGCTATTGCTAATTTTACTGCCGCCAAAACCACGTTGATGTTTTCCTCCTACTCATAATCTATGTGTGTATAATAAATAAGTAAGGTGGGTCCTTCTCTTTTGTTATCGCCCATCAAGTCTGTCTTTTTATTCAAACTGAAAATAAGTACCTACAGACCTACAATTTTCAGGTATTTCGTAACTATGACAAAATTTTATTAAGTCACCTTATCTTTACCTAATTTACTTTTCACTGCGAACTATAGAAGCTTTATCTAACAAAAGGAAAAGCTGATTAATTTTAGATCATCTGGTTAAAATTACAAATTACTAATTTTCTGCTTACTCATAGCATAGATATTCAATTCTTGCCTTTCACTGAACTATAATAACAAACGCCTAAAACAAAGCTTTCAAACAAAACTTTACGCTACTCTGCGATAGATGGCGCTACTTACCTCGTTACTCCACAATCAACTCTTGCGCAAGGCACACTACCGCCATCTCTTGTCAAGCTTTAGAAGCTGACACCACGATCTTCGACCAATTTGATCAGAGCTCCGATCTGTGAATGAGGTTATTGGAACAGGGTTTATCTATGTCTGGTCATCAATAATTCGATTTTAATAGCAGTCGGAGAGGTTTGATACATTCGTATCGTCTGTAGAATTACTTTTACCTCGAATGATTGCTTGAATGATGTCTGATAATTCGTATGAAGCATGCGCGGCCTGATTGCGTTATTTCTTATAGCATATTTTATTGATGTTCCCTTTGGAGATATTTATTACTTGGATATGTGTCGTATTTCTACGTCTATCTTCAGGTGTGTCTATTTGTGGATGGTTCCGGTTGATTTTTATGAGTGAGTATCAGTCATCCATTCTTTTTTATTACATTGCAAAGGCAATCCAAAATAAGCTATCAATGTGCTTTAAGTGCTTCAATTCTTCGGAGAAAAAGTTCCTAACGCTTCGCTTTTGCCAATGATTCTGCAGCTGTAATTTGTAATTGGTTGATGTCTTGTTCGATTTTCTACTTTCCTATTCCTTCCTAGGAACTTTGAGATATTTTCAAAATACTTGACAACTGAATGACGTAGTTCATTTTGCGTCATTCTCATTAAATATGGAGAGCCAGAGATTATAAATACTACTAATACCTTCGACTAATACCTAACTTTTCACTTGTTGCAGTATAATAATTTCAATTTATAAAACTGTAGTTGATCAAAGTCTCATCCTGATGCCTTGAACTGTAGAAAATTTGATTATAATAGTTTCAGCGTGTTTCAACCATATCAGGTAAATGTTGGTTATTTGACTATATTTGATTGGCCGAGTAAAGTGCTGAATTATTAGGTTATGAAAGTTATAGATGATAGTAACTTCGAATTGAAATCTAATGCTATAATCGTGAGATCGAGATGAGCACGATTTAATGTTATTTCGTGGGAAATGACATAGGTACAAATAAAGTTTAGAAATTAAATTCCCTGTATTATCTTATGACATCACAGATAGACGTCGAATGAATTTGGTAGGTCATTTTATGTGGTTTGTCATACATGCTCATATAGGTCAATAAAACATAAAAATATCAGTCTAAGGTTAAACGATGGCCCACTTGTCTCAATACCGTGTCCTGCGTGTCCTGTTGTCTGCACTGTACAGGATTTGATGAACGTTACTGAAAACGATTAGTTGTCATCAACACACTGAAAAGAATAAGTACTTATCCTAATGGCATTGGGTTATGCTTTATGGGTCTGCCTTAATTAGTGCTATAGATAACAGAGTTTAGTTTCATTAACTCCAGAGGAAGAGAGCAGCGGTGGCCCAGTGGTGGCGGCCCCGACTTACGAACAGTAAGTCGTGGGTTCGAACCCAGGCAGGCGCATTACTTTGTGTAATTTATTTCATCACCACTGCTCTCAAAACGGTGAAGGAAAACATCGTGAGGAAACCGGCATGTCCTAGAACCAAACATTCGAAGACATGTGACATCTACCAAACCGCACTGGGCCCGCGTGGTGGATTATAGCCCATACGCAAAATACGCGCTTTGACGTTGAGTTGCGGACACCAGCCCGTTGTACAATACAATACAATACAACCCCAGAGGAATGTTTTGAGTATGAATGTAGGTACCTAGGTACATGTACATAAGCGTAGAGGAAGACCAAAGAAACGATGGATGGACTATGTGAAGGATGATATGAAAGAAAGGAGGTGTCTGATGACATAACAAATAATCGAGGAGTATGGAAGAAGATATGCTGTGCCGACCCAAAATAGATTGGAATAAAGTCACGGAGGGGAATGATGATCAGTTTTATTAACATCGATACCAGTATGGCGAAGTACGACACAAAGTGTTCTTCAAACAAACATGAAATACACAAACAAATCTGAATCGCTATAAAGCTACCTCTACCCGTATTTAGAAGGTACTCAAATAATCTAAAAGGATCACTCTCATCGGATCAAAAATCCAAAAAGTCATATCAATTTATCAATAAATAAAAAACACCGGACTCAACCCAAAGTCCCCATGACACGGCAGATTCGAATGTTTTATGATAAAAAATCGTCGGGCTGTCATTGAGGTCAATAAAAGATTAATTTTGATGTTCAGTAGCTGACGGGTAGAGGGCTACTGGGTTCGACAGATTACGGTAACAAAAAGTACATTTGGAAATAAAATGGTGATTTTATTTTGGTTGCGAGTGTGTATACCAGCAGATCATTGGGAAGAGGATAATTAGTTGAAATGTGAGTAGCTTCGAAACTAATTGCGGAAAGTGCTTAGGATATTTACAGGGAATAGAAAAATAAATCAGAAGTCTTATCTGTTAGTAGATACTGATGATATGGCAAAACTTGTAACAACTTTTCTTCGATCCCTCTCCAATCTTTTCGTTTATCACAATTTTGATAGATTAGGCACTTATATCAACACATTCGCCAATAGATGTGCATTGACTTACATAAATATGCCTTTCCTAAGCGTCACCATTTCTATCGGTCCTGTAATTTTAGCGTCCAGAGGATTCCTAAGGGCATGACCAAGTTATCGGTTCTTGATTACATACACCCTTTTTTTTTTTTTTTTTTTTTAGGATGGGAAATCATCAAATGACTTCTCCCACTCTGGGCGGAGCGGGAGGGAGTGTCAGACTCTTACTGACTAAAACCCATCCATGTTCCTTCCTCGCCCTTTGCGTTCCGGGGCCGCGGTATCTCTTTCGAACAGTCCCGCAACCCCGGCAGGCTTCGGCCCTTGCGGGCCCCTCTCTTCTGCTGACATCTCTTTGAGGCGCGCGTGGAACACGAACGCGCCGTCGACACGGCCTGTCGTAACTAGACGGACGGACGGCTAGCTAGCCCATAGCTAACCGTCCACAGGCCCGCATCTACGGTGGCCGGTAGCCACCACGTGGCCCCCGACGCCCGGTGCGTCTCCCGCGGCGGCCGGGAAGAGAGGCTCTCTCCCTCTCTCGTTCCGCCACCTCCTTCGCCAGCATGACTGCTTCGCAGAAGGAGGTGACGGCTTCCCATTCCGTCTCGCTCCGGACCATGGAATGAATCAGGGCCGGACGCGAGAGGTCGCCGCCGCCGATCGCCGCTACGAGGACACGGCGGTGCTCCGCCCACGCAGGGCAGACCTCCACCGTGTGCTCCACCGTGTCCTCCGGTCGATCCTCGCAGTGGAGACACCCGGGCGTTTCCTCCCGCCCGATACGGTGCAGGTACCTCCCGAAACATCCGTGTCCGGTGAGGACCTGCGTCAGGCGGAAGATGAGGACGCCGTGGCGCCTCTCTAGCCACTCCTCAAAGAGGGGACTTACCGCCACTATCGTGGCGTGCCCATTACATGCACCCTCGAGTAGAAAAATTAATAAGTAACATTTACCGAAGTCTCTAGAATCATCGCAAACTGTAATGTCGAAAAATGCTTTTTGGGAAGCTTATGAGTGAACTTCACAATTAAATTGGTCAATATTCTAAAACAATGACCATATTTAAGGTGAGTTTAAACCAAACAGTAGCTACCACCAAAACCCACACGCAAAGCTTATCGCTAACTAACTATAAAACTAACAATTAACACTGTCAACAGGATGCGGTCCTATGGACCAATTTCCTCTCGACTCGGTCCTTTGTACCGAAACACATCGTTACCATACAATAGAGGACCAAATTGTCGCTCTGATCCCCATAATGTATCGATTTGAATATTTTAACGGTTAATTCTTTAGGGTTTAGTTTGTGTAGATTACGACCCTATTGATGGTAAATTGTTACGTTAATGATGGATTCAATTGAGATATATCTTAGATGTTATTTGAGTTGAGATTTTAATCTGTTTGTCCACGATGATTCGGTTTAGGCCTTTGTCACTTCATGTTTTTGTTTGTATGAAATCTCTCAAACAACTAATGGAATATTTAAATACCTATATTGTTTTCGTCGTCATGCAAACGACCAGATCTCTACCACATCGATAGTGGCAGCAGAGGCCCTCAAAATGCAAATTCTATTTCAAAAACAACAGGACAGGAAATGAGACATACTCTTAGTTTAATCTATCAAACATGGTCAAAGGAGAGTCAAGACTTTTAATTCATTTTGAGATTGCTGTTAAAGGAAATGCTCATGTTTGTAATACTGTCTATAGTGTAACAAGTCATCCAAATTAAAACTGAGTAACAATTGACACAAATAATGCCATTACAGATTAACCACCGTTAAACTTAACAGGGCAAGCACAATTGAAGGAAAGGGAAACCATAAAACTACTTAACCAGAAGCTATACCAATCAACATGGTACACGCGACAGCATAAGTATCAAGCTATTGGTACATGTCCAATTTAAGCTGACGACTCATAGTACAAAAAGATTATACAACGTTAGGTCAACTTATACAGGCAGCAGCAAGTTAAAATATGTTGTCGTAATTACCTATGTATTTTCGAGATCGTAATGGCTTTACTTACCACTTTCGTCGACATGTCTTCTTCTTCAAGATTTGACAACAGTTCGCATTCAAATGAAAATTAACTTAAGGTTCAGTCATAAAAGCACAGAAAAACTGCGGATGTAGCTCCTGACACCGGACACCAGACCAAAATATCTATCAATCTACGGTATCTAGTCTACATTCTCCTCATCGGTTTAACTGATTCTTAACATGAAAGCGTCAGGGTAGCCCGCGAAGTTTAAATTTAGTCTAGGAACTATTTTGACCTTGGAAAAGTCATTTCCAAATGTTTATGAACTTGGAGGGTTGTATTGATGATTTTGATGACCTACATTTCTTTACACTCGCGAACAATATTTAAATCAATACACAAACTAGCACTGGCCTCCAAATTGCAAAAAACCTAAGAAAATTTTAATTCGCGAGCTACCCTGGAGCATCCACCTTATGTTAGAAACTATCACATCACAAGCTGAAAGGTGACAATGCAATAACAAGGCCAGCTATACAACATGTCAAGCACAATGGAAATTAACACCAACACGTGATAAAATTTAAAACGTCTCAATTCTTTGATCGAACTAAGCGTTGGTCTGATGATTGACTTCCTCAGCGTGGGCTGCTCAGCATCGGATTATGTTAACAAGATTAGATTGTTCTTAATGGCTGTGAGACGACTGAGGCGTCGATTGTTATAATTAATGAGTCATTCCGTTATCAGGTCACGAGGGCTGATATGGGCCTTTTGTCTTTGCTAGACGTTGGGTTTTAATGTGGAGCAGATGCTGGAGTAGATTAGCTAGATTGTGAATATGACATATCAGCATTCCAGACTAGAATTATTATGGCAATGAAATAGACTGTTTTTAAATTTGTTCTTGCATACAACTCGGAAAGCGTTAAGTCCTAAGTCTCGCTGTCATTTGTAGATCTTAGCCAGTCTTTACACCCGCAGTCAGAAGTGCAAAAGTGCAACACAGTTTAACCAAAGAATATCGTATTACCCAACTGGGTTGTTGAGGTCAGATAGGCGGTAGCTCCATGTAAAATACTGGTGTTCAACTGCATCCGATTACACCGGAAGCCGACGACAACATAGTTGGGAAAAGGGTTGGGCAGATGATACTGTACTGTAAAAGTTCCTATGCTCTGTGCACCAAAAGCTGTAAGTAGTTTAAAACGACTTGAAAGTGGTAATTTACGACTTGAAACTGGCCCAATACTAGAAACTCTAAAAAAAAATCGCTACGAAGAAAAAAATAGAAAAGTTGCAATATAGATTCAAATGCTAATTCAAATTAGGGTAAATGAACTAATTCAAAATGAATAGCAACTATAGCAAACGTAACCAAGAAGAGTACTTTTTTATATTTAAGAAACTGCAGTTTAACCCTTTAATATTAAGGTATGTGCAAGTTCATACTTGTAAGAAGATTTTCATTTAATTTAATCGAAACCTACATTCTTACACATTTTTAAAAGTCATCGCATTCTATTTGCAGCTCTTCGTGCTAATTACATACAACTGCTAATTATTCTATTTCAATTAAGTTTAACTGCTTAATTGCAGCTTCAATAATTATTACATCCTAGTATGTTACCACTTTGTCTTCTTTCATACATTTGTCTAAATCTTCATTGTTGCTGATGCCTCTTATATCTCCAAAGACATCTCCTGTATGTCTAACCACAAAAGCCCATTCAGATATACTTTATAAGAATAATTAATTACAAGCGACGATACTATAAATATCTAAATCAACAAATAGAAATGGATGAAATGATCTGTCATCATACACTGAAGAGATGTATGGATGATGGATGGAATTAAGAAAATTATAAAAGATCTACAATGAAAGGTGGATCGACTTTCTTTGAGGAGACAAATTGTGACTCTTAACCATAAACACTGTGATGATTTTTATTCTGGTTAGAAAGTAGTATATGTAAAAGTTACAGTTAGTGGTTCAGGAGATGTCAATGTTACTTGCAATATTAAGCATTTTGTGTTTACATCGGTTTATGTATTTGTGATTGGATAAGATTAGACACTTAATTATTATACACATGTTTGAAACATCAAGACCAGAACAATAAGTACCGATAAAAAGAACTTTACAAAAGAAAAAACTACTAGTTGTGGCGTTAGATAGATAGCGTATTTGTTGTTGTGGAGGAAAAACTAACAAAGTATTTTTTTATGAAATAAAAACATTAAACCAAATGCAATGATGTCGTCAAGATTTTGTTTTCTTTTTCTCTTCTTTGACCCATATCCACCAATGCGTATTTTGTAACAAATCAATATTTGACCACTTTTTCATCACACTTTGCCCATCCAAACATCTTTACCCCTCCTCCTACGCACGACAGTTTATCTCCAAACTCACCATATACTATCAAAAAGAGTATTAAATATGAAAACTCTTAAAGGATTAGAGGCGGTGACAGATACGTTTCCACAATAAAGGTGGCTGCTCACAATTGATTTATGATTTCCAGGCGAATAAAGCCGTGTGTGCAATAGCCTTTATTTCTTGTTTTATTTTCGATATGAATGGAGTTGTGGAGTCATTGGCTTAGATATATGTCTATATTGTAGCTCCTTCGATGGGTTTTAAATCCGTTTACGTCTCACGTGTGTTCTGGTGTTTAACTTAAGAATGAGCGAAAGGATTGTTGGAATTGTAGCAGATGATATTTTTTTGCTGATATTTTAGCGTTGCACTTTAAAATAATTTATTAATAAATGACGATAACGATACAGTTAAATAAGTACGAGGACTAATTAGTAAACCCAGCTGAAAGTAGTTTTGAAAATCTTCTTCTTCAACTTAGAGGAAGTCAGTGACCAGTGGAATTGGCGGAGTCTTACGAGTAGGTCATCTGGGCGATCACTGTTTTCTTGTGTATACGGTACCACTGCTCTCAAAATGGGAAAGAAATCATTGAACCAAAACATCGAAGACATGTGACCACCGATCGGGATGTACAAGTCCCTAACGCTAAGCCACATAATCCACAAGAGTCCTGATTCCTAGCAGTGGTTATTTCTATATGCTGATGATGATAATGATTTTCCATTTAATCGTCATAAGCCAATAACAATTTGCGTTACCGCAGGATAGCTCTGTGTTGTGTAGTCATATTCAAAGGGTAAATCTCCAGGATTAACATTATTACTATCCGGAGAAGTAATAAAGTTTGGTCACTTTCAGATACAACGACGCTGCTCTCCATACACATGACGAGTTTTTACCCGATTATGGCAGTCTATGTATGTTTGTGTTTATGTATGTTTCACCGCAGCGCCTAAACTATTAATCCAATTTTGAATAATGTGCCAATCGTTTCGTTATTATGGTCTGGGTATAACATAGGCTACATTTTAACCGACTTCATCAAAAGGAGGAAGTCATTAACCGACTTCTATAAAAGGAGGAGGTTCTCAATTCAGATGTTTCTATTTTTTTTTTATGTTTGTTCGCGCATAACTCCGTCGCTTGCAAACCGATTTGAAAAATTCTTTTTTTGTTGGAAAGGGTATACTTTCCAAATGTTCCCATAGTCACCAAGTCGGGATCTGATGATGGAATCTTGGCGAAATCGAGGGAACTCTTCTAATTTTATAGGATAACGTACAGCGATTTTGGTATTTTCTACAAGAAGTGAAGCATTTGCGTTTGATAAGAACCATTCCACCATCAGATCTGATGATGAAGCCAAGAGTCATGGAACTCCATAAAGAGACAATGTATCCTAGTCGTGTTTGGGCTTCTTGCAATTGTAACGGTATGCATTTTCCATGTGTTTCAAGCACATGTGAACCACTAAAAAGTGAAAAATAAAAACTTTTTTTGCAAAAAATAAAACCGACTTCAAAAAAAAAAAACAAAAAAGAGAAAAATAACTTTAGCTTCTGAAGCCGGTGACAAAAAAATTAAATCAATCAAACAAAGGTCACCGACTTCAGAAGCTAAAGTTATTTTTCACTTTTTTGTTTTTTTTTTTACCTTGTAAACTACGAATTTAGTTAGAGAGTGAATATGTTTGTTTCAAGACCATAGGAAAGATTTTGTCTTTCCTATTGTAAATATGCTCTCCTTCGATGATCATGATAGACCAAAGAAAAATCAGTACTTACCAAAACATCAACTTCGAATTTACCACACAAAATACAAATGCAATGGTGGCATTACTGGACGCGTATTGTTAACTGGCCCACAATGGAGTTTGAACCAAAGCGTATAGTTGTGGGCAAAAATATCGCCGGGTATGCGGTCCAGGTGATGTATAGGATTGTAGGGTTGCTGGGTTACTTCGAGTGCTTAGTTTTTATAATATTAATATTTTGGATTTAAGAGTGAACATGATGATGCAGCTTGTTTTGGAAATAGAGGAATCATCATCATTATCATTCTCTAAGCCCTTATTCCAATTTATTGCGCAGCATTTCTTCTATTCTTTCAAAATTCTCAACTTATAGAAATATTAGATGTTAAAGAGATAACTAAACTATGTTATTTGGTCTATAAAACAACCACATGAAGGCCAGGTGTTTTGGAGTCTTTCTTGTGTTTTTCTAACGTTCAAAAAGTGCTGATTCTGAGATTTTGTTTTAACTTTTCATTTATGAAATTCTTTTAGTTTGTTGACAATGTAGTTTTATGTAGTTTGTCTTCTAAATGTGTTGATTTACCTGATCATTTCGAACTCTTCAAATCTATAATGCAAAAATTGCCATACAAAATCTATCAAAATTTATCAATGCCACTATTAATATTAGACCAGTCACATACACCACCGATATGAATGTCTATTATTGCTAATAATTTATAAACAATAATCGGCCAGTGACAATCCTGCGGGGTGCGTAGGCGACAACACAGCGAGAAGACATCGCCTTGTGAATGGACCCCTGAACATGCAGGGGCTGTTAACATTTGGATCGTAATGATAGATGATAAACAAACTGGTAATATTTTAGAAACTTTTGGAATAATATAATAGAAAACCTTTGTAACAAGGTTAAACGCAAATAAAATGAATATCAAATTGACTGGTGACAACTCACTCGATAATGATGATAGACTAATGCAGACCAGGAAAACATGTCACAAAAGGAACAAAGCCCACACTCAGCAGTGGGATGAATAAGCCAATGATAAAAATGATAAGGTAGAAACAATAAAAAAATATACTTGACCAAATGAATATAGATTAACTTCGAACTACCGTTGTAGGTATCAGTATCTGCAAAATACCGTAGGAGCGATCAACGTCCAGAATATTATCTAAAAACGAAGGACGAAAATACGTCTCTTCTAGAAATGTGAACGCTATCAGTAAAATAATTACAGTGATAGAATTCCAAATAAAAAAAACCTCACTAAGACATCATCGATCACTTACAAATAAGTCGTGATCAATTAAAAAAAAAACTTTTCGTCCAATCAAAAATAGCTTTAAGGAAAGAGGTAAACCTGAACCAAATGTTGCCCACACCAGCAAGCTTACTCGAAGTCATAAAGAAATCATAAATTACATTACAATACAAACAGCAACGATATGTACTAATTTCAATGGTGTGGGATTCAATTTTATATGAATTAAAAGTCGCCTCAGAAAGCCTCTTGTGGCATTGTCTGGTGTTGAGAAAATAATAGCTTTTTTCAAAGAAAGTACTAAGGAGTTTCGATGGTAAGGAAAGGTTGAATGTCAAATTAAGGGCATATGAGATGATTTACTGGTTTGCCGAGTTTAAGGATCCAGTAAGCGAACGTAAATATGACACTCTCACAGAGAGAATAAAGAGATGGAAAAAAGATACTTGTAGACTAACTTTTTTGAAAACTCAATGTACCATATTTTGAAGCCGGGTATGGTACTAATAACTGTTATTCTATTGACAACAATAATGATAAATGTATATAAATCGATATAAATCAGAGATAAATCTATTTTAGTAACGAACAGTTTGCTTAAACTACAGATTTCGACATTGGCCATGTTGTTAAATAGTTTATTGAAACGAGTGCCTCGACAATTTCTTAACAATTTATTTTTACCTTCAACTAAGTTAAAATGTGACTGGGTGGGTCACATTTCCGGAATGGGTCAGGACAGATAGGCCAGAATCGTCACATAGTGGGTGCCTGAAGATGATCGTCGTATGCGAGGTAGGCCCAATAAACGTAGGCCTGACGATTTGAACTCATTCCTGACAGATTGGCCAGAGAAGAGAAATCACCGGGAGAGTTGGAAAGGAATGGGGGCTATCTTTGCCTAGTATTAGGACAGAAAAGTTTAATTATAAAAATAAAATTATAACCACCGCCTTTTTGAAATTGTAGTACATAGTGTTGTATGAATTCAAAATAGTCCTGCAAGATGTAAAAAAAAGAAACTGTCTCTCAACTTCGAGAAACATTAGTAAGTAGAAAGACCCATACAAAACCCACCAACATTTGTATCGTCCTCAGTTTTTGTTTGCCCACAACATTTGACTGCCATTGTATCACACGTCTTACTCGATGATTTATTGTACGAATTTATATGAACTATTAATTAGAAAACTGAATGAATAGGAATGTGTTCTCAAGTTTTCAATCTTCTGTTATTTATGACGGTTGGATCAATGGGGATGATCTGAATGTAGACAGAGTAAAAAATGAGGTTTATGGTTTGATAATATGTTTGATTCGTATTGCTTAGTAGGTTACTAGGTTCATCAACATTATCTACAGTCAGACTTGACCCACAGTTGGGTATAGGTCTCTCTTTGCATGTGCTAAGCTCCACGCTGTTGGTTATTAGTTAGTGAATTTTAAATAAAAAAACCCTAGTCCACATAATATGCTTTGTAAAATATGAAGTCCTTGTCGTCTGAAAAGGTTTAAAGGTGCTGGTTGAAAGAAAAGATATTGCGTTCATGTAAAATATAGATGCAACGTCGCATCTTAACTAAAGAACAAATCAAACCTAGTCGTGAAAAGGGTGAGCGGATAAAAAGCTCGTAAAGGATTCTTTACTTTTACGAATACATTCTACTAATGCAAAGGAAAGCATGAAGTTTGAAATGTTTCTGTACTACGAAGAGTGGCATAATGCAATACACAAGTCCTTCATTTATGCTTTTAGAACCCTAGAGATTCTTAATCATATAAGAAACGATTACAATGACTACCTAAGTACATACCGAACACAACAAAACTAAGGGTGTCGCCACGCTAATGTCATTGACACGATATTGCGTGAACGGATGTCAAACGTATTTAATAATTAAGACTTTACAACTACCATCTGTAATTACCTTAACTCCCTCGCCTTTACCAGAGAAATTTCAACCTTATCTTTTGAAGTGAGGTTTCAGGATCAATTGGAAGTGTCGTGGTGTTTAGTCGCTTTTGTCATGTGAAGAGTATTGATGACCAAAGTCATTCGTATGAATATAGGATCATGCAGTCAATTATGCGCGCCGGCGATCATCGCACGGATAGTATTAATACTAATTGGTTGTTTTTTAGTTTGTCTGTCTGTTATGTTTGTTCGTTTATTAAACTATGAATGTTGTAATATTTGATGTTCTGTTGAGTTAAATTGTTGGGCTTGATCGCTGTGGTCGGTGGTAGGATTAATTTGCAGCATGAGATATACGAAGTGTAGCATATTATAGACTGTTCCATAGTTGATTGGTTTCATGCAGCAGCACCGAACATCATAATTTTAATACTTATCATTGTCATACATAAAAGCTTGGATTCTTTTTTGTTTCAGATGCTGAGCTGCAAATTAATTACAAGTCTGAAGAAAGATCTTGTTTAACAACCAACTAATCAGTATCTGAAGAGAAATAATCGAAAGATTTACCAAAAAGTATCAGAAAAGGCAGACTCCCATAAGCTTCGTGTTTGAAATGTCATTCAAGCGAGATACAGAGGTCATTAAGTCAAGGGTTATGGGAAACGGTCCTCTTATGTCTGTGAACTCTTTGCTTAATTGTGAGAAGTCATAAGCTGTTACGTTGAGCAGTGATAGCCTAGTGGCCAGTGGGGTGACCGGCGCGTCGAACTGTCAACTCATAGGTCTAAAGTTCGTACCCAAGACACACACGTCTGAATTTCCGGATTCATGTGCGTATTGTATAATTACCACTTGCTTTGGTGAAGGAAAGCATCGTTAGGAAACTAACATGCCTACATGAGATAATATGCTATGCCCATGGCCGGCAAAAAAACTCGGAGGTTAGGCAATAACCACCCAGTAAAGAAAGTAGAAGATAGGTTGATAACTACATATTATAGGAGTTTGAATCGCGTATTGAACTTAATCTAAAAGCCCAAGGCATCTTTAATTCCCAAAGATTTGCAGACGCAGTCTTCATCTTTGACAGCTATTATTTCATAAATAACTTGACGCACCTGCTAATAACTTGATCCCGATCGATGTGTTGCTGTCCTTTTCTCTCTTCAGCACCAATCAATATGTTTGTCTTCCTCTAACGGATGAACGGAGCTGTCAAAACGTCAAATAAAATTAAGCTAAAGACGGTCAAAGATTAAGTATCGGAGTTGTTGCTACGGGTAGATACTTTTATGAAAGTTGGCGATTGCAGGCGTCTTTAAAATTGTAACTATTCTGCATGAAATTATCACATTCTAGTTCGTACCTAAATTAAAATGAACACTTAAAAATGGTTTAAGTTTGAAAAATGTGGCTAAGCTCTTTTCTTTTGCCACTGATAGATAATTTTAGTGTGCTGAACACACTCGTGTCTTATATTGACTGCAAACTTAAGATTGTCCTGAATTTCTTCTCGGTATATTTTTCATTCGACTAGATTGGACTCCCTTATCCCAATGTATCTGTTATTGAAACTGTAGACCTTATTTTTCTATAAATTTTTACTAGCCACCTATTTCAAAATCACCTCCATTCTTGCCGTGTCTCCACCAAACAAACTCTTTGACACAACCGATTGGAAAATCGCTTCAGTAATTAATTGAGACGCAAAGTAATTTGATGACAAACTTGATATTTTGGGAAATCGCTAACGGTTAACGGTCAATTAATTTTGCTTCAATCTTCCTTGATCAGTTATTTTGTTGATTAAATTATAGACTGCTCCTGTTTTGGAAACGTCAGTTGCAGAAGTTAGGTACCTACTGGTTGGAAATCGATGATTGGCGAGCTTTAATCGAATTTGATGGTTTAATTTCGGTCTAATACGAGTACTTAGTGAAAATTGATGAAATTCAAAATAATTAGGTACAGTAAATTGAAATAGTCATCAGGTTATTATGCATTGTGGCTATGTTAATAGCTTTATTTTCTTTGAGTCAAGAGTTTGATTCTCACGAAAAAGTAAGAGCTGATTTATAAATAGCAGATAATAATTTCCGTTGATTAGCTCTATTTCAAGTGTAAGCGTTGTTATTTATTTCGTCTGAAAATATTTCAAATAATTTAAATTCACAAAATCTTAAATTGACTATTTTATAAAAATAATATGATACCATTTATTCTTGGAGTAATAGTTCGTGTTTTGACTTCCTTTCGTAACTTTACTTTTAATGCGGTCGGCCATGTTGGGGCAGTCTTATTCTCGGAGCGATACCGAACGGTGTAAAGTGAAAAGATTTAGAAGCTAAGAAGTTGAAGAAGGTGTTCATAAAATCAGTTTGTGAAATCAGTTGTTAACAGTGTGTTTTAAGTACAAATACATATTTGATTTGATATTAAGTAATAATTGTTTTATTGGTACACTTCTGATCTATCTTATAGTTCAGAAGTGGGATACTGACGCGAATATTGCTTAATATTCTAATCACGTCCACTTAGGCCGCTTATAAGGACAGGTAAAGTAAGAGGTTTAAAACTCGTTAAGTTGACCCTTTACTTTTTTTTCTCTCTTATTAAAATTCAGTAATTATGGTGTATGCTCACGCTTAACTGCGTTATTAAATACATAAAGAGTGAGTTAATGTAAAGGTATTATTAGTTGCCGGGATTACAACGAACCTAAAAATAGGTCGTTATTTTCAAACTAATCTCTGCCTACCCCATGTAAAGAAATCATGATTTTATGCATAAAAATGTGTACTTCACCTATTATGGTTTTCCCAGTTACGTAAGTGAGCTTATTTTATTAGATATATACTTATTTAGCTGATATATAGTTGAATTAAGGAGAAAAAGTTTTTAATAAGTTGTTTGTTGTGCTATCTCGCACAATCAGAGTTATTTTGGATGATTACCATGGTTGAACTTTATGCTTATTGTTTGTTTATCTATGTGATTTTAAACAGCTATGTATGTTCTCATGTAAAATAAAAAAAATATGATTACAGACCTAAATAATATGTCGAGACTTCGTGAAGAAGCGAGAATGCGTGAGGCCCTTGATCGAAAGGCTTCTCAAACGCGTGATGGAGCGACGCCGCCGTGCAGTCACAGCCGCAGCCGTGTGGGACGTTTGCGCAGACGTCACAGGAAAACGAGTCCGCGACGCCCGCGTCCTGTGCAGACCAGCTCAAGCTCATCGAGCCGCGCAGGTTCAAGAGGCCGTACGCCACGGCGACGTGCGGGTTCTTACCTCTCGCGGCATGTGAGAAAAAGAACGCGGTCTTCGCGGTCGCGCTCGCGTTCCCGGTCTGCACACTCGCGGAGGGCGAGACGGCGCCGACGGCAGCGAAGCAGTAGCGAGGTGAGACGGGGATCCCGTCAGCACAGGACGAGTCGAAGACGTCGAGAAACCGTAAGTCAGTCATCATGTACTAGCAGCATGGATAGTAATTCGAATAAGGCCCCCAAAAACAAAACTGTAGATGATCATAGTTTTAGTATTCATGATGTCATGGAGTTAATCAAATCACTGCCTTCGTCGGCGTCCCAGACTCAAAACCACTTTAGTATGTCAACAAACGCAGTACCAGAATTTGATCCTGCCAGTAAGGAACAAACGATCGATTTATGGATTACAAAAGTGGAACAATGTGCAGCTTTGTATAACTGGTCTGAAACACAAAAACTTCATTATGCGTTGCCTAAATTAACTGGAGTAGCAAAGGTGTGGTACCAAGGCTTAACTTCTCTCAGTTATAGTTGGTCTGAATGGAAGGATAAACTGACAAAGACATTTCCCTCAGTTCAGAATTATGCACAACTTTTGCATGAAATGTTGGATCGGAAGGTTAGACATAACGAAACGTTAGAAACTTATTTTTATAACAAAATTAACTTGCTCAACCGATGCGATATAACTGGTAAGCGGGCCGTGGATTGTCTTATATATGGATTAGAAGACAAGGGTATGCGACTAGGAGCTCAGGCTGCGAACTACTCTGAACCTGAAGAATTACTATCTTATTTCAAATCTATCAAGTTAGAGGATGTAAGGGATAGAGTATCTCGTCAGCCGTTTACAAAAAGGCGCCCTGATAGTAATAATGAAAATCCCAAACCGAGTAGCAGTATAAAATGTTTCAATTGTAATGAGGTAGGTCACCCCTCTTTTAAGTGTACCAAACCCTTATTGACCTGTAGCGTTTGTAAGAAACTTGGACATCAGAGCGCTAATTGTAGACGGCTTCCCAGAAACAGTAATAATGGCGGTAAAAATAATGAAATCGGTAATGCAGTGTCGGAAATTAAGTTAACCGGTGAGTTAGATGACAAGTATGTCCTTCCAATTCAAGTTAATGGCAAAACAATGTCATGTTATGTGGATCTTGGTAGCCAAAGTACTTTAATTCGAATTAGTGACTTTAGAAAATTAAACACTGCTTACGGTGAAAATGATCTGCCAACATTAAAAGGCTTTGGTAATTCAATCATAAAACCTGTAGGTAGAGCAGTGGTCCAAATACAAGTACAAGCCGTTACAACATCCGTGGAAGTATTAGTGGTGCCAGATGAATTACTTAAACATGCTGTACTGTTGGGGCATACTTTCACCGAGCAAGCCGGTATAATTATTATAAAAACGGACGAACATTTAATTTTTCAAAAAAAACCAGATCCTCTAGTAGATAGTTCTAAATTTGAAAACTATCAAAAAATTAATTTATTTGTGGACTCTGATGTCAAAATTAACTCTATCAACATGATACCGGTAAAAGTGAATACCGATTACACCATAACATGTTACGTAAAGGAATCGTTAAGGAAAGTAGGTGTTAATTATTATTTCATTATGCCTGGATTATATACAGTCGCGCAAGGAAAAGGTCACATTTTAGCAGTAAATTTAAGTGGTAACGAAATTGAATTTAAAAAGGGGCAATTATTAACTAGAGCTTACACTTTAAATGATGATGACTGTCTAAATGTTAGAACAATAGAAAACAAGGATAGTGATTCCATATCAAACGATCTTAAAATAGGGGATGGATTTAGTACTGGAGATAGAGAACGGTTAGAAACCTTGCTAAAAGAGTATAGGGACTGTTTTTCGTTCAGTTTATCTGATTTACGGCTGACTAATTTGACTGAAATGTCTATAACTTTAAAAGATGCGACCCCTGTTGTGTATAGGCCATACAGGCTAGCTTATTCTGAAAGGAATAAAGTCAAAGAAATGGTTCAGGACATGTTGGATTCAGGTATAATTACAGAGTCAACATCTTCTTATGCAAGCCCCATCATTTTAGTGCAGAAAAAGACAGGTGATCAACGGCTTTGCGTTGACTATAGAGCTTTAAATGCTAAAACGGTCAAAGAACACTACCCTTTGCCCCGAATAGAGGACCAAATAGATCAGTTAGGTGGTTATGAATATTTTATAACTCTTGATTTGGCCTCAGGCTACTACCAAATCCCAATAGCCCCTTCGTCGCAAGACAAAACTGCGTTTGTAACGCCAGACGGCCAATATCAGTTCACCCGCATGCCTTTCGGTTTGGCCAACGCACCATCTGTTTTTCAGAAAACTATTAATACCATTTTAAAAGACGTCAAAGACCAAGCTTTTGCATTTATGGACGATATAATTATTCCAGCCCACAGTATTTCGCAAGGTATGAAGCGGTTAGAAACAGTGCTTGAACTTATTAAAGAAGCGGGGTTGACGTTAAAATTATCAAAGTGTGTTTTTTTTTCAAAAAAAATCGATTATCTCGGTTTTGAAATAAGTAAACAAGGGGTCAGACCGGGTTCAAAAAAGACTGCAGCAGTCGAAAATTTCAAGTGCCCCACTAACCAACACGAAATACGCCAGTTTGTTGGTTTGGCTAGTTTTTTTAGGCGCTTTGTGAAAAGCTTTGCAATAATTGCTAATCCACTAACAAAATTATTAAAAAAGAACTGTAAATGGGAGTGGGGTCCCGAACAGGAAAAATCATTTTGTACCCTAAAAGCAGAACTAGTAAAAAGACCAATTTTAGCGTTGTACAACGTAAATGCAAAAACACAAATTCATACGGATGCATGCAAATCGGGTATAGCTGGAATATTATTGCAGGAAGATGAATTAGGTAGGTGGCGAGCGGTAGCGTATTACAGTAGGCAGACTACCCTCGAAGAACAGAAGTACCATTCATTTGAATTGGAAACCCTGGCGGTAATAGCTTCCTTGCAACGGTTTAGGGTATACGTTTTAGGTCTCAAATTCACAATTATAACCGATTGTAGCGCGTTACGTACTACTTTATCAAAGCGGGATATGATACCTCGTATAAGTAGGTGGTGGCTCCAACTCCAAGAGTACGATTGTAGTATCGAGTATAGGCCAGGTAACCGTATGACTCATGTGGACGCACTTAGTAGGAATGCTATACCTATGTCAGAAGAACCTGAGTCTGTATTCGACATTTTAGTTGTAGAAACAGAAGACTGGCTAACAACTATTCAGAATACTGATGAAGAGGTTCAACGCATTAAAAGTATTTTAGAAGACCCCGAAACGCCCAAAATCCATGATACTTTTCAGAATTATCGTTTAAAAGGGGGGAAAGTTTATAGGATTGTGGACAGCCAATTGAAATGGTTGGTTCCTAAAGGATTTAGATGGCAGCTACTCAAAAAGTGTCACGATGAACTTGGTCATTTCGGTCTAGATAAAACTTTGGACAAGTTGAAATCTCTTTACTGGTTTCCCAAAATGAACAAGTTTACCAAAAAGTATGTTCAATCATGTCTAGAATGTAGTTACCACAAAGTACCGCCGGGAAAAAGACAAGGTATGCTCCATCCAGTTCCAAAAATTGATAAACCGTTTCACACGATACACATGGACCACTTAGGTCCATTTGTTCGGAGTAAATCTAAAAACACATACTTGTTGGTACTTGTTGAAGCATACACAAAATACATTACTTTATTTGCCGTCAAAAATACGAAAACTAAATCGACCATTAAAGTTTTAAATCACTATTTTAGTTTATTCGGTATACCAAGTAGGATAGTCAGTGATCGGGGAACTTCTTTTACGAGTAGATGTTTTAAAGACTTTGTGAACAAATTAGGCATAAAGCACGTTTTGAATGCGGTTGCAACACCGCGAGCGAACGGCCAAGTCGAGCGATATAATCGTACCATATTGGCTTCGCTTGCAATCAAAAATCACAATTGTAAGGAAAATGAGTGGGATACTCATTTAGAAGAAATTCAGCTGGGTCTCAATACTACCCTTAATAAAGGTACGGGTAAAACGCCAGCTGAAGTACTATTTGGTATAAGGTTGAGGGCCAAAAGTGATGGAATAGTCACTTCGTTGCTCGACCAGGGCGAATTAGGGTGTTCAAAAGAAACATTAGAAAATATAAGGGAAGAGGTAAATGCCAATATAAATGAGGATCAAGTAAAACAAAAGGAAAGATTTGACAAAAATAGGAAAATCGGTAGAAAATATCAAGTAGGTGACTTAGTAAGAATTGAAAGAGAAGTAGTTAGTAATAGCGGACAGTCGAGAAAGTTACTTGCTAAATTACAAGGTCCATACAGGATTATCAAAGTATTAGATAGAGATAGGTATGTAGTTCAGGATACACCCCTAACCCGAAAAAAGAATAGAAAATATGAGGCAGTAATTGCATTGGATAAAATACATCCTTGGTTGACCTTTACTCAAGAAAGCTTAGCCGATTCCGATGAGGGAAGCTCAACGGAGGATGTAGATGTAAACAAAACAATTGAAGGTACTGATAATATGGAAATAGAGCCGTCGGAAAAATCAGTAGATATGGATGTGGAGAGTACTGGGACAATGACCGACAATGTTTAATTTGAAAATCAATTGATATCATGAATTTTTGAAAGTTTATTTTGTTAATGGATTTGAATAGGGATTATATTGATTATGTTTTAAACTATATCATGTAATGAATAAAGACTTTGATTTTGAATACTTTAAAAATTGTTATGGAAAAATCAACACACAATGGAGTCGTTTGACAATTATGAGTGTGTTAGATTTAAAAATTGATGTGGAAAAATCAACACACAACGGAGTCGTATGACAATTATGAGTGTGTTAGATTTTATAGAATAATATTGTATTGCGCAAGGAGGCCGCAGGCCAAGGATTGGAGCGCTTTCTTAGTTTTAATCGTATTGATTGTATTAATTGATCAAATCTAATGATTTGAAAATGAATGTGGAAAAATCTACACACAATGGAGTCGTTTGACAATTATGAGTGTGTTAGATTTGAAATTGATGTGGAAAAATCAACACACAATGGAGTCGTATGACAATTATGAGTGTGTTAGATTTTATAGAATAATATTTTATTGCGCAAGGAGGCCGTAGGCCAAGGATTTGAGCGCTTTCTTTGTTATAACTGTATGTATTGTGTCTTTTTGTATTAATTGATGGAACAATTACCGTTTAAGATGGCCGAACGAATAACATTTATTAAAAATAAAATTAGTTAGTTAAATTAATGAGTTCATATAAAATGTTTCCCTAGGTGTAAGTAGTAAAATATGTGTTTTGTTATTAATGTTATTGGTCTTCTTCAATAAGCAAAAAGGTAACGAGAGGACTCTGTCACTTCAGAATGGCCGACTGTAAGCGTTGTTATTTATTTCGTCTGAAAATATTTCAAATAATTTAAATTCACAAAATCTTAAATTGACTATTTTATAAAAATAATATGATACCATTTATTCTTGGAGTAATAGTTCGTGTTTTGACTTCCTTTCGTAACTTTACTTTTAATGCGGTCGGCCATGTTGGGGCAGTCTTATTCTCGGAGCGATACCGAACGGTGTAAAGTGAAAAGATTTAGAAGCTAAGAAGTTGAAGAAGGTGTTCATAAAATCAGTTTGTGAAATCAGTTGTTAACAGTGTGTTTTAAGTACAAATACATATTTGATTTGATATTAAGTAATAATTGTTTTATTGGTACACTTCTGATCTATCTTATACAAGTAATTAGGTTACAGTAAAGTAACGTAAAAAGTACATTAATAAGATCATCATCTGCCTAGCCTTTTCCTAACTATGTTGGGGTTGGCTTCCAGTCTAACCGGATGCAGCTGAATACCTGTATTTTACATGGAGCGACTGCCTATCTAACCTCCACAACCCAGTTGGTACTGGGTAATACGATACCACTTGGTAAGACTGATTGTCAGACTTCTTGGGTCACTAACTACCTGTAACGACTGTCAAAGATGGACAAATGACAGCCGGGACCAACAGCTTAACATGCTTTCCGAGGCACGGAGGAAACTCGGTATGTTAGGGTGGTCATCCATCCACAGACCAACCTAGGCAAGCACGGCTTAACCTAAAGACCGGCCCGAGCGGCTGTTATAGTAGTAGTATTTAGCCAGGAGCTCACATAAATAAGATGTTACAATAAAATTGGTGATTCTTATAGATTTAAAGTTATTTCGTTTTTATGATCCATGGCCATGTTCTTATATCTCAACGGAATACCCAATTACCATAAAGCATTCAACGTTTTTTGTCTCCAAATAACAAATGACAGATAAAAATAAAAACTTTTAATAAAACCCGTTGCGACAAATCGCCGGTCGCTGCGATTAGTCGCCACATTTTTACGACATATTCGTCAGAGTTCGTTCGATGCCAATCTAACTTTGTCGAGACGAAGTAACACATTTATAGCATTTACATGTGCTGCGGTTGTTGTTGGGAATCGTACAATATGGATAATGACTAGTATTTATACAACGCGGAACAGAAAGGGTATAGTCATATGAAAGGGAGTGCTGCAGACTGACTGAACAACTTTCGCCACGGGACTACCATCGTAATCGCGAAATAATAATCAGCTGTCTCATACATTTGGTCGAGTACTTAGGTATTCTAATTTTGTATGGGGCCGTTGATTATTTTTTCGCGATTACGATGGTGGTCACATGGAGAAAGTTATTCAGTTTGAAGGTCTGTAGCACACCCTTTCATATAACTATACCCCTTCCATTATTACACGTTGTAAAAGAACCAAAAATGATATTTTTTACTTCAGGATTTGGCGCTTTTACTATTTTACTATACCTTTCCACTGTCGATTTGTGATTTGCAGTAAGACTAATTAAAATGATGATTAGACATTTTAATTAGTTTAGTAAAGTATGATGATTTCTGGATACTCAAAATTCTAGTAGATACTTTTTCTAGTTAGATTCTGCAATGTATTTATTCCTTAAAGCCATTGTAAGGCTCTTTCATAAATTTTGAACGTTTTACTTTTTAGACGCGCTTCTATTTGACATTCCTCTTTTCTTCAAGGCTCTTTTATTCAAGGTCATTCACTAGCCTGACAGTTACTACTTAAATAAATATCACTACTAGACATTTACAAAAGCACCCAAGATCTCCCTCTACCTACAACACAGTACAGATACAACTTATTTTAAGTTTTTAATGAAATATCCTTTGGCGGAGTTGATCTCAAGCAAAAGAATTATTTTGTGAGTTGAACGAATTTCTACCAAACCTATGAAGATCACGAGGAGCTAGGAGATGAGACATTGTCTACATTGGTTAGTTAAATAGTTAAGAAACTGCATGTTTTAGTTATCTATTTTATATGAATGTTGTAAGGAACATTTATACTAGGACGTAGCACATAATTCCACACACACACAAGAGTACTTAATTTTTCTTTCAGTTTATGCTTCATTCAAAAGCGCATCATTAAAGACCGTCAAAATGTAGAGATTGTGAAATTTTGTGATGACATTGGTGATTCTGATTATGTATTTAATTTTCTACTTTTGAAAAAGTCCAGCAATGTTTTTAAATGATCATCATCATTTAGCAGAATTCATGTATTCATTGATTTGATGGCTTTATAAAGTGACTAATATGGATGGGTTTTACCTATATATTGTACCCTCGTAGCTTCTATTTCATTAAAACCAGCAGTAAACATTTTCATCCACACGCTGATTAGAGGGTCTAAAATGGCCGCTGTAACAGAATCTGCTAAAGTCGCCATTTTAGGCCCTCAGGTCACAAAATCTCAGACACTAGTTCGCCAAAAAAACAAACCAGATAACTCATGAGAAAACAAAACAATTTGACGATATACCTAGCCAATCTCGTGTCGACGTATTGCCGAAACAAATCGCGATAACACGACACTATACATCCCCGAGGGTAAGAGAAGACGAAGCGTCATCACTGTCGAAGTATTCAGCCATAAACGAGATTGAATTTTTCGTCAACAATCAGATTACGATATTCATAGTTGTTCTGTTTTTCTGTTATGCGATAGTTTTCGGTTTTGCTTGCGTATTTTTTAAGGATTGGGACATAATGATAATATTTTTTTTTTTTATTTTTTACAAAAACTATTTTGCATGCCATTTTCAAGTAATATTGTCATAACCTTTTTTTATCTTTTACGGATGGGAAATCATCAAATAATTCCTTTACCATTTTAATCCCACTCTGGGCGGAGCAGGACTGTTCCCTCCTCGCCCTTTATGTTCCGGGGCCACAGTATCTCTTTCGAACAGTCCCGCAGCATTTTATTTTACCCTTAGGTACACCAAAGAAACGATGGATGGACTGTGTCAAGGATTTTATTGTATGAGTGTCGATGGCAAATTATGGCAAGACATGATAATATGACGAATAAAAGAGTAGTATGAAAGCATAAGAAATGCTGCGCCGAGCACAAAAGAATTGGAATAAGGGCGGGAAAATTAATCAATTTATTTATTTATTTATTTAAAATGATGATCAACGGTAAAGGCACAGGCCTTTGCACTGTTTGAGCGATTTCGGAAGAGCATTATGAACTGCTCATAATCCATTATACGTACCAGTCTGAATTGGAGGTACATACACCCACATGTATTTCCAATTTTAGTTCCGTGTGCCTGTTCCCTCACAAGGATTTCCTTCACCCTTTAAAAACAGAAGTAGAACCTTTACCTCTTAACAATACTCACCGTGTCCAGGAGTACCGCTTTCTGAATCAAACCTTTGATCCAGCTGCCTATCAAGAGCCTTGTCAGGTGTTGGTCGAGGCTCTTGGCAATTAAGCCATGAGCTGATACGACTATCTGCACAATGATCGCTGAGTCCATATACTATAGTAAATGTCGACCACTTCGCGAGCCGAGTCAGAATAATTGATTTGCTTATTTTTCTTGAGGTTTCGACCTTTTATTGTTAGGGGATTTAGAATTTCTACCATGACCATTCCTTAAAACAAATCCACACAAACAGACACCCACACTACGTGTCCCTATACCTTACAGTATTACGTATTTCCTTGTTTTCCTCCCAATCTTATTTATAGCTTGTTTTTATTCCGAATCTTTGGGATACAATCAAAAGTTCTGTTCATCTCAATCAAACTTTTTTAAATGTCCTCTTACGTCACGGCACCCTCGCAATAATTCCATTCTGTATTATCGCCTTTTCATTTCGCGATATATTTTTATTTTATGGACGATTGTTAAAAAGTTTGAGTGCCGTATTTTGAGGTTCAATTATAAATTGTAATGATGATAAGTTATGGGGCTGTGGGTGGGAGTTGTGGTATTCATTTAAAGATTTAAATAATATTGGAATACCTGCTTAAGACCTTAGTGTATGTGTTTAAACAATTAGGGCATTATATTAGCGAAAGAACAAATAAACGATCGATGGATGGTGTGAAAGATGATATGCCAAGAAAGGAGGTGACTGTTGAGATGATGAGTAATAGAGGAGTATGGAAGAAGGAGACATGTTGTGCCGACCTGAAGATGATAATTTAGCTCATGTAGTCCCCACATGAGCTAAATTAGCAACTCTATATGCGGTGGTTCAAACTTCGTTTGAAGTACTGTTAGAATAAAGTTCTAATCAGCTTGCACTACAAAGTGGTTGTTACGTACGTCAGTCACTGAAGAGTTCGAAATGAGTGGTTTCGATCGATTTACAAAAAACCATTGATTGGACTAAAAAAATAAATAAAATGTTGCTTGAAGAATTATTTGCCAAAAAATCAGAATGATCGCATGTATTTTAGTATGGTTTATACTCGTTAAAAGAAAATTTTAGAGATATATTCGTGTTTTTTTTATCGAGTAAAATTAATTGTATTATGTTTTCAAAACACTATCATACTAGCATATATCCTGAAGAATATCATGTATTTTTCTGGTTTTGTTCATTGCATTGAATTATATAATTTCAGGCATTATAAAACTCACGTTTAGCTGCTGTTGTCGCCATAAATGTGTTGGAATAAGGACACGAGAATTATAAATTATACGGTGAATAACAGAAAGGGTATAAATACTTAAGGGTGAGCATGGACCATCAAACTGAACTACTTTCTCTATGGGACCAACATTTAATCACAAAAAAATAAATAACAATCAGTTATTCATTGTGAAGTAACGACACGGTTGGCGCAGTAACTGAGCGATTGACTGCTGAGTTGCGTGTCGCTGGTTCGATCCCCGTACGGAGAAAATATTTATGTGGTATACAGATCGTTGTTCCGGGTCTGACTGTTTGTAATGTTTATAAATGCACTTCTGAGGAGAAATTACTTATGCGGGGCAAAGTTTTTCAAAAAATATTAAAATTAAATAAAACAACTATTAAAATAAAGAACATACCCCAAGCAACCAGCAAAACATTAAAATACCACACACTAGAAAAAACAACACAAATAATTAATTTACAAAGACAATTAACAGAAAACATAAGCAAAAGACATTATCACAAAAAGGACCGTAAGAAAATTGTCGCGTCTCCTTTCAAACTTATGTCCGTACATAACTTTACGTTTAAAACAGTTTTAAAAATAAATTGCGAAATACAAATTACCAAATACAACATCAATATCACATTCAGGCAATAATCGTCAGTTTGTAGCCTAAATGACCTTCGGGAGATGGTGCAAGGGATAAGAGGGCAGAGGATGTTTTTAATTTTCAAATACCCCACATGCAATGCTTCATGTAAAATACTGTTATTCAGCTGCATCTGGTTAGTTTGATGAAAAATCCCACCATAAACAATATCTTCAATATTCCTATCATACCAACACATTCCAAATTGGTAACTCTCTACAATTGTTTTACATATTTTGAATATCAAAATGATGCATTGTTTGCTGGAACATCTTCAAGTGTGTGCGTCCGCTGTGGTAACTTTCCCATTTTGCCAACTAAACCAAATACCATCACAAAAGTCCCATTTTGTAACTATTTTGAACTTAACACACTGAGTCTCGTTGGGTTCCTATCAAGACGTACTGCGCCGACCCCAAATAAATTGGGATAAGGGCCGGTGAATGATGATGGTGGCTCCTACAAAATCAACAGATTTTTTTTTTCGCTCCGCAACTTTACTATGGCCAAACGCAAGCATAATATTTCCAAATTTTTTTTCAAATAGTTTTATTTTAGCTTGCTTGCTTGTCTGGATACTAGCCCTTGCTCCTTTTCTTAGTTGGTCGCGATCTTCATCAATTAACGAATACATATCTCGTGCTTTTTTCTAAGCGATCAAAAATCCTATCCCGCTACCTCCCATCACTTCAACCACCCACAAACAGTAATGTCCACTTTGAATTATAATTATTGCCGAGTTAATGTATGTCTTCTTCAGTTAAAGCATTGGGTGTCCCTATTTTTTGTTGTCAAGACTCAATATGAATGGCCGACCCACTGCTGCGATATTGGAAAAAAAAAACTTTTTTGTCTCCTTTTTCATGTGATGTCCCCAATGCGTTTCCGATTATGGTCACTTTTTGTTTTGGTAAATGGTTATTGGCGTTTCTATATATGTTTGGGTAATTACATTTTATTTGTGATCGTTTGTTAGAACTCGTTCTGTTCTTATTCGGATGAATTAAATTATTGCTGAGTGCAGTATGGAACAAATTGCTAATTATTACCTCTATTACTTTGGTTGTCTTACTCGAAGTTTGTTTGTATTTAAAGTTATTTTCACTGTTCTTTCCCTTAAACCTGTTAGTATTTAGTTATACCATTCATGTGATTCTTGAGAGCAATTCGATATTTTTAAAAAAGATATTGACCTTTTCAAAAGTACTTCTTTTTCTTCAGACATAAATAGGCAAGCTATGTATCAAATATGCTTTAAAAATAATCTAATTCCTTTATCACAAAACCAGTGTTGAATTGACACATTTGAATTTGAAATTCGAATTCGATTGACGCGTTCGAACATGGCCGAATGAGCAGCGCGCGTTCGACTGGAAACAATATTAAAAATATTTACTTACGCGGTTTTATTCACCGTTTTTAAGTAGACTTTAGTTTTTATGTCAAAGGATTTAAGTTGTAAATCGTATTGAACTTTTTATCGTGACTGCAAATACGTTTGTAAGTTCGACAGGTTCGGTAGCAAGTTCTACCGATCCGATCGGAAAGATACCTTATAAACACATTCCGATGAAACAACGCGGATAACAAATGTTTTTGAATGCAATAAATAAAACAAAACAATGGGAATGCCATATTAGCTATAGATCTGTATTTTAATCCGTGATTGGCTTGAGTATGGATATAAAAACAACGTTTGAACAAGGTTCAATGTACTGACATCGTAATTACCAGACATGCATGAATAGCAATGACAGATATCGGGAATATTACCTCCTGGTGTTTTAGAAGACTTCCAAAGGTTTCACCAACGCCTGTTGCAACTTGGGCAGTCTGCCTAACTGTCTTAGATACCTACGAGTTATTGAGCAAAGTAATTTTTCAGGACAACAAAATACATACCGTCTAATAGACGGTTAATTTGATAATAGTTTGACGATCATGCACCAAACTGGGTGTGAACAGTTGATGTCATCAAACAAACGCAATGTAAGTAGTTGTATTCCCATTTTAGCTGATAGGGTAAAGAAAGGTAAGAAAAAAAACCTGTTTATTTTGCGCATACCAAAAGTGCACACAAAAAAAAAACTGAAGTATAAACAGAGTGACATTCTTTCAGCTTTTCAAAAATAAAAGACGAAGGATCATGACTGAACTGTATAGTTCAGTCATAATCTACCGAAAGCCATTCGAAACTGTTTTGAAAACGATAACCACGACCTCAGCTCCCTTGTGATAATAGAAACAAAAACAATTGACAATCAAATTAGAACACAAACTTCATAATTAAACTTCAAAAAAAGAACAACAACAATTGAACAAAAACAAAAATCAACATCCTACGGCGGTAGTTCGTGCCTCTACTACGTGACGTTGTCATCGAGATGAGGAGTATCGCTCCCATCATCGGAGGCCCGGGTACGTTCTCGGAAGGCCTCCGACTGACCTCCGGGAACATTGGAAACCGTACGTGCTTGCTTTATGGCTAAAGTAAGGGTTATTATATGGGTTTTCACCGAATATTGTAGGATTTATGAGTTTTTAGGGAGATTTTGATGTGGTTTTGTCTTTTGAGAGTTCTACGGGTTGGTTCACTTGTATTCAATGGTCAAACGGGAGAATCTACACGAGTTTTTGACGGTGTGGTTGGCGCAGTGGCTGAGCGATTGGCTACTGCGCTGGACGTCTCAGGTTCGATGCCCGCCCCGGAACGAATAATTGTATGGCCTTGGCCTACAAGTAGTTGTTCAGGGTGCGGCTGTTTTGTATGTGAGTTTATACGCACAAACACGCAAACCACGATCATGGAGAAATTCTCAAAAGGGGGAAATTTAAAAAAAAAATTGCATAGTTAACAGCAAGACATAATCTATTAGCAATAAATAATTCGAAAAAGAGGAAAAAAAATCCCAAGTGTGCAATACTTGTCATACTACAAATAGACAAGAAGTCCTTTAGTCGTAGATAAAAAAACAGTTTTGAAATTTTTATTTTTTTATTTTATTTCTTGTCTCTGCTGTGATCTGTTTCGATTTTGTTTTTTTTTTATTCATGTCGCCACTGATATCGTGATCAGTGGGTAACACGATAACGAGGGAAACGGATAACGGTATCAGTGGATACAACTCGCTGTGATCCGTGGCTACCGTGATCTGATACTGTGATCGGTGGAGACAAACCCCGATCGACCGATGCACCGATCGACATTGCCAAGAAGTTTTCTAATACACGCACTAGGCCACTCGGAAAGTATTACGAGAAAAAGTTTTATATATGAGAGACTGGCCAGTTAGAGACTATTTTAAAAATATGATTAATTCGAAGTAAAATAGGAACGTTCCAATTTCAAAATTTCCTTCGCATGAGGAGCTAAAAGTCGGGGTATGTTGGTGTCGGCTTCCAGTCTAACCAGATGCATCTGAATATCAGTATTTTACATGAAGCGACCGCCTATATGACTTCAATGTCCCAGGTTACTGATTTCCGTGAAGAGCTTTCCACGAAGATTCTAATATGAAATAGATCTTCTTAACTTTATAGTTGGATTAGTCAATATAACGACATTTTGCGGTCACTGTGTAAAACTGGAAAACTGACTTACATAATTATTATATTATTATTATTATTTTATTATTATTCGTCTGCTCATAAACATCCACCCGCAATAACTTCAGTTTATCCGTGACCATGGCGCTTGTAACAGTGCCGAAATATCGGAAACTCAAAACAAACAATAAACATGGTAAATATCCCGTTTTTAATTCTAATGTTTGTGTTAGTGACCATGTCAGTCTAAAAACTCATATAACAGTCTATTTCGAAAAGATATACCTCTACAGGGTGTAAACAGACTCTTCACGAAGCCGTCAACCAAGCATTCTGTACATCAAACTAAGTAACTTTACGCAACAATTATTGCTGGGAAACAACTTTTTTTTAAGGTAAAAAATCACATTTTTGGGTAGGACGGGGACGATAGTACGGGGATCGTGAAGGTGTTAAGAGGCCTGCGGAGCATGCGAATTTCATACAAACGTAATACCGAAATCATTTGTAAATAAAACATATTCATAAGATAGTGTATATTTATTTCGATAAAGTTACCGAATATCTAGGTATGTTCCCAAATGCATATTTTGGAAGGATAATGATATAAAGACGAGATATGAGGAATTTAAAATTCCTATAGAAATTTTCTTTTTCCCATAACTCTTGTTTAAATCAGTGTCCATTCAAAATATATATTTGGGAACCTAGAAATTGTGTAATTCAGTCGAAATAAACACACAATACCTTAAGAATATGTTTGATTTTCATATTATTTTGGTATTACGTTTGTATGAAAAACACATGCTCCGCCGGCCCCTTAAAGTAAAAAACTTACATTAAAAACATGTTTGAATAAAAAAACTTGTGAAAAAGTTGGAACTTTGATCCCCAAATATTTCCGTAACTTGAAGGTTCCCTTGGTATGGTGTAGAACATAAAGTGATCGCAATGACGGGTAGAACAAGTGCCTTTCAGCTTCGTTAAGAGGTGTTTTACACCCTTTAGAAGACTATACCACCTATACATACAAAAGCACTACCCACCCTACATATACAATACATACATCACGATATAGATTAAGATGTATGTTATTCTCGCGACAAGTTATTACTTATGCCCGGTTTTGCTCGCGTCGTATTCCCGGAATGACACCCACGCTTGCATCGTATAGAGAAGTTACATATTAATGTCACTAGATGTTCGTGAAACTACTGGATGTGTGCACAAATTAGTTACTGGAAACTTTTGAAAAGAAGCGTTTGAACTGCACGTTGAAATTAGGAACTGTTTCTGACTGGAAATATAGTAGATCGAGTTATGCCTTTGTGAAGCAGAAAAGTCTGTGTTGATCATGTCTATATAATAATATGCCATTGGGCTGACTCTAAAAAGATGTCTGTGTGACCGTTTCTATCTAGGTACATCTTAAAGAGTGTTTCCAATCAACCTTAAAATTATTTCGTATTTGGTGCATTGATTAAGTGCTCGGCTTACAGTAGTAAAAGTTGTAAAGATTTCGATCGGATGGTCTAAAGATTCTGAAGTTATGTTCAGATGAATCTCTGTTTTATCAATCAATTTTACAATACTTTAAGAGTAGGCATGAAGTTATGTAAAGTGATGAACTTTCCGCTGGAGAATTTCAAAGAAGATGCTTTCTTTATTTTTAACCCCAGAATGAAAATAAGTAGTATTCATTAACCATTCTGAGATCGCAGGTGTCAAGCATTGTAGCAGTAACCATGGAGTTTTTTGCCGGTTCTTCTCCATGAAAATGACCAACTGTGCACCTTTTTCGACGGCTTATAAGTGCCCATCTAGGTCTATGTGAAATCCTGCCGGGGCTGCTGGACTGTTCGAAAGAGATACCGTGGCCCCGGAACATAAAGGGCGAGGAAGGAACATGGATAGGTTTCAGTCAGTAAAAGTCTGACACTCCCTCCTGCTCCGCCTAGAGTGGGAGAAGTCATGTGAGGATTTCTCAGAAAAAAAAAACGAAAAAAAAGAAAGTCTATGTGTGTATTTGATTGAGTTGTACAATCGTAGCAAAAATACACTAGAACTCATAACATAGTTAATCGGTAACAAGAATTCCACTTCAATAATCAATATTTAGCTCAGAAACCTTCCACGAAACTACGTCTATGGTACGAAGTCTGTGGTCGGTCTTCGTGTGGTCAAACCGCTCGGTCTGTATCCTTTGTCTATGCTTTATGCTCGCTATTAGTTTGTACAACTATTGTGCTACGATTGATTAACATTCGAGCATTATGCTCAACATTATGCTACAAAGAAAATGAACAAGATATTGTATTATGAAGGTTTTTGAGAGGTTATTGTCGTTTTGGGATTTATGATGTTGTAGTAATCGGGTATAAATATTTAGATTGTTATGGGGTATTTGAAATATAGTGACGGTTATTGGCATTGATTAAGATTGTTTAGGACATAGGGCCGTATGCACACATTAATCACCCTATATTTTTCAACTGCTGGGATACAGGTCTTCCCTATATGACGGAGTGGACAGATCGGGTTGGTGTTTGTCGCGTCATGTCTTCGAATAATTCTAAAACATGCCTGTAGACTCACAATATTTCCTCCGACGTCTTGAGAGCAATTGTGATGATGTAAAATACAAAGATTTGATTCCAACCGAAATCTTACAAGCCGATAGCCGAGGCTGCTCCCAAGTCCATAAATGATTTGTGTTAATGATTGGATCAAATTGTCAGATGGATGTCGCTACAACCCAATGGGGATGCACACTGTGGAACTAATGGCGCTAGCATAGCTGGTTCCAAGCGCCGTCATTGGTTGAAAATCAAGGAATGTCATTTCATATTTCAAAATATCCTGACCTCATTAGTCAGATTGAGACCTAGTTATGGTGGTGCCATCTACAATTAGCTTTTAACGGTCTTTCCCATTAAATAAGGCCTTATGCACAGTAAAGTTCCTATATTTTCTAGAGAATTAATAGGAATTTATATTTTAGAAGCTGAAAAAATATTTTGCCAAAGTATTTTTTAGATTTCTTATCGGAACATAAATTATTATAAACGACTAATAACCCGTAAAGAATGAAGCCATAAAATACAAAAAATCTAAAAAGGTTGTAATCTATTAACACTCAAAAACAGTGGCCCGGCCGAAACGACCCGGGTATAGATTTTGAATTTATTTACGTTCGATAAAACTTTTTAAATAAGGTAATTTATTCAAGAAAATATTCACGAATTTAGTGTTTATTTTAAAGGTAGTAAGGGTCAGAATTAAATTTTACAAAAGTAAATAAAAGGTTGTCACGTGAATAAATAACCAATCTTAAACTTATCTTTTGCGTTTCAGAAGAAAAAAATGAGACGATTTTGGATCTTATGGTTTTCGAGATAGGGTTGTATGTGCAGTTTTATACAGGCAAATGAATGGTTTTATAGTCAGGTATTTCTTACTCGTGGAGGGTCTGTGATAAATAAATATCCACACGGTTTGACAAATGAGTGAACACTGGCTTTATAGAGGCGGCTTGTTCGAGAAACAGTGAAGTATTAAATGGTATGCATCGTTTTAAATATCTTTTTAAATTAAATTAGAAAAACATTTCTTTGAAAGCGGGCTTTGGACAGCTACACATTAATTATTGAGTGAAGAAAGACAACTTATCAAGTTTTTAAGGACTTTTTCTTCGATCAACACTTTTGCATTTAAATAAGTTAAGAAAACATTCGTGTTTAGTCACACTTTTTCGTATTAACAAGGTTTTGCACTTCAATTTGACAGAAAGGCATGAATAATTCTTACATAAACAAAATAACCAATCATCAATAAATCACAAATAACTGCCAAACTAACACTTAAATCAATACAAGCCATAAAACGATAAAAGAAAACAACAAAAAACATATCAGATTCCTCTCTCCGCGTTGTAAAACACAAACGGAATTCATATTAGCCGATTAATAAATTCTAAGAAAATGAAAATAAGACATAAATTTAAATAAAATACACCATAATATATTTATCGTTTAGTTCAATCTTAAGTGTCCACGGTCGTGTTCTTAGCATTGTTTTAGATGAACGAGATTCCAGTTTGCGTGATGTGGTATGAAAGATGATGTTTTAAAGTTTTGAATATTGTTTTTTTTTTCGGGCGGCGCGGATAGGGTTAAACGTCTTCGAGGGCATTGACTTGTGATAGTTAGTGCAAGGATTTTGATGTAGGTACTTGTTAGTGAGATACAAAAATAAGGTATCTGCGTAGTTGGTTAAATAATTGAAGCTCTGCAGGCATAGGTGGTTTTGTACATAACATTATTTAATTTTGACATTCAAACTGATATATCTGATTTTTTATATAGGATTTGGACAATTTTTGCCCGGGATTTTTGAATTTTTGCTTGGGCCGACCTTTAGGCTAAGCCGTGCTTGCCTAGGTTGGTCTGTGGATGGGTGACCACACCCTTACATACCTTTATTCGTTAAGACTCGTTTTACACCCTCTCTTTGCTTGTTTCAATTTCCACTCTGACCAGTTAACTAATATTACAGAGAAGAGATTGGATTCCTAGTACCAGATAGTCATCATCATCTACCTAGCCTTTTCCCAACTCGGTCGGCTTCCAGTCTAACCGGAAGTATCTGAATACCAGTATTTTACATGTAACGACTGCCTATCTTACCTCCACAACCCACACTGTCATACTGAGTAATACGATACCACTTAATAAGACTGGTTGTCTGACTTTTAGGGCCTCTGACTACCTGTAACGACTGTCAAGGAAGGACAAATGACAGCCAGGACCAACTGCTTAAAGTGCTTTCCAAGGCACAGAGGAAACTCGGTATGTAAGGGTGGTCACCCATCCACAGATCAACCTAGGCAAGCACGGCTTTAACCTAGAGATCGACCCGAGCGGCTGTTATTATTTACTCACGAGATCCTAGTAGGAGATAGTAAACATACTAAAAACAAAACTATCTCAAAAACAAAAGGAAAATCCCACACTTTCAACCCAACATTGTCTATAAATAAAAATAGCACACAAGCATCCCAATCTCATTCTCTATTAGCAAATCGCACTCAGAATAATCAAAATAATGACGACAGACCACCGCACAGGATTCGATTAGCAAAACTACCTAATTAAGATAGGAATACGAAGGAAATTGCCTTGGCACCATGATCACTATAATTGCAAGCGTTCAGCTACCGGTCTTACGAATCTTCTATATCACTTTCACTCACACCCAAAAGCTTATCGCCATCTCTCTCCTACTTTTAGATTTATAAATCCAATTCTGAAATCAAAAACTCTTATGAATTTGATTCGGATTTTTTGATTTTCGATTTTGTGTCGAAGTACTTTGGGTTTGTTTTCAATTGTTTTGGTTTTCGTATATCGGATAAAGTTTTTATTATGTGATCGCATGTCGATTATTGAGGTAACAATACACTGATACTGTTAGTTATGATATGCAATACAAAGTCGATTTGTTAATTTTTCTTATGATTGAGTTTTCCTATACGGTAGGTAGTAGGTACTCAATTCGTATCATGTTTTGATTTTCTATATTAATACTAGCTGAACCCGCAACCGTTGTTCTGCCATACAAATTATGGCATAAAGAATAGCCTTCAATCTATTCTCAGACCTACCAATTATATATACAAAAATCATAAAAATCGGTCAAGCCGTTTCAGAGGAGTTAATTTAATAACAAACACTGTGACACGAGATTTTTATATTATTAGATAAAATATATGCAGGTATGTTATTTCGGTATTTATATCGATACACAAATACAGACTCCGTGGAATCCAGTAACACTGCCCAACCTGAAAATCGAATCATGGACCTTATGCTCAACAGTGTCACACTTGCGACCATCGGTCACTGCATTGTGTTTAGCGTTAAACCTGTTTTAGACATAATTCTGGTTTTATAATTTCAATCAGTTATCAGATATGGAACGATGATTAACTCGTTAGTCACTTAATTTATTGTAGCGAGCGCTATCATCAGGAATACATCAGGTCCATCAGGAAATTTCAAAGTGTTATTGGTTTCCATGGAGTCGGGTTTATGCCCAGTGGATGGCAATAAACTCGCTTCCTGTAACATGGGAATAAAATAAAACAAAACTGGCGAAATATGGGTGTACTATTAGATTCACCTCAGCCTAGCCCTTCAGGAATAACAGGCGTGATATTATGTCTTTCAGCCATTTGTAGTCCAAATGTTCATTACCATCAGCTGGCTAGATATAAGTACCAATAAAAAGTATTTTCTCCAACAAGAATTTCCTAGTTCATCATCATCATTTCAGTCGAAAGACGTCCACTGCTGGACATAGGCCTACCCCAAGTGTCGCCGCATTGACCGGTCCCGTACGACTCGCATCCAGCGGATTCCTGCAACCTTCACCAGGTCATCGGTCTAGTGAACTTGCACGTTAATAAATAAGCTAATTCGATTCATCGGTGGTTATCAAAGGCTTTGATGCTCGTTCCACTCGATTTAAAGTCGTATGTAATTACTCTATAAATCGAGTTTTAATCGGTATCGGTTTATTTAAGGTGAAGCGCCGATTTCAATTGACATTTGTGTTGATTTTTATGTATGGTGATCTGTAAGTGGCGGCAGGGTTTCAAAATTGACAGTTCACTTATTTTGATTTGATTTTGTAAATATGATAATAAGCATACGAATAAAAGATGGAAATTGGGCGGTCAGTCTCGACATAGATGACGACAAAATCGTTAAGGGGCCGGCGGAGTGTGCGTCGTTCATACAAACGTAATACCAAAATAATTCGTAAACCAAACATATTCTTAAGGAAGTGTGTATTTATTTCGATTGGATTACATAATATCTAGGTTCCCAAATATATATTTTGAAAGGACAATGATATTTAGACGAGTTATGAGGAATTTAAAATTTCTATAGAAAACTTATTTTTCTTATAACTCTTGTTTAAATCAATGTCCATTCATAATATATATTTGGGAACCTAGATATTATGTAGTCCAATCGAAATAACCACACACTTCCTTAAGCAAATGTTTGGTTTACGAATTATTTTGGTATTACGTTTGTATGAACGACGCATGCTCCGCCGGCCCCTTAACTTTTGATCGCTAATAACTTAGGAAAAAAGTCGGTTGCAACAACGAAGCTTGCGAGAATTGCGTCTTGGATGCGTTTTCCGCAAGCATCGTTTTTACAAACGATTTTTTATTGGTATTTTAGCGATCGTAAGTTAACGACAATGTCACTATCGATGTCGACACCGGCCCTGGTAACTACTATTTCATTAAATAGTCCATGTTTCAAAATGTGTAGGGATTTTAGTTCCTAGCGATTTAATCATTCGCTGTCAATAGGAGACAAAATGAATTATAGAAATGGTAGGTAGATTAGTACCTAGATCTTTGACAGTCATCAGGTAGTCAGTGGCCCGATGGGCCCGATAGTCTGACAGCCAGTCTTACCAAGGAGTATCGTATTACCCAGTACCTACTGGGTTGTGGAGGTAAGATAGACAGTCGCTTCGTGTAAAATAATGATATTCAGTTGCATCCGGTAAGACTAGGAGTCGTCCGTACAGTTAGTGGCCCTGCTTTGCCCTGCATGCCAAAAAGACGTGGAGAAGACAAAAGTAAAATTATACAGAAGTACAAAGTCTAACAATGTAAACGAACACATCAACTTCAAACCAGCAATATTTCTGATTACGAATCAAACATCAATTCCCATCAACATTAGCAATGAAACAAATCAACAGCACATAATGACAGTAGGTGGCACCACAGTAGCTGAGTGGCCGGTGCGGCTAATAGATGGCGCTAGCGGCGCGGCTCAATTTACAAATTAAAGAGCGCGCGCGCACGCTCGCCGCCGTTGTGGCGGTCGCCGTATTCTGGAGGGAGACCGGAGTTTTATTACGGAAAATGTGGATAACTGAACAACACAATATAGGTAACAACAGGTACAGGTATAACAATATAGGTAAAATAAAAAGCAATTGAGAGTCGATAAAAGGAAGACAGAAGAAGAAAGAACTGGTAAAAGTGAGGATGAAGTTTTATGGAAATAGAGAAGTAAATATCCAGGTGTTCCTATAACGATGTAGGATGTTGAGATAATAAAAAAAAAGACAAATCATCTGTAATTGAACGACTGATTGATTTGGCTACATTCTTGCCAAATGGTGAGAAAAGTCAAAGAGGCAGAAAACATTTAACAAGAAACTTTACATGAGTTTACCATAACCAGCACTTTCCTATAATTACTAAAAAAATAAATCATTTTCTTTTTTGAATTTATATAAATAAGAACTGGCTCTTTTTCATCTTCAAGTGAGCCCAAATATTTATTAAAACCAGCTATTTATTCCATGTTTTATTTGCCATCATCTCAGAATAGGTCCTCAGCTTCCGAGATTGAACTTTTATAGCTTACAGGCGCACCATCACAGCGATTGCATACAATATTGATTTTACAATTTTTTTGATCGCCCACAATGAAATGAGTCCGATAATGAACGGTTGACGTCCAATATAGATTGAAATTCTGAGTACTCACAATCATTGATAAATTGGACCTTCTTTTTTTATGTAAAATTAACAACTCTGAAGCTGAGGTAAGTTCTATAGAAGTATCTTGATCTTAGAGCCTTGCTTTGGCTATAACGTTTTGCACTTGTAGTTTTAGATCTGATGACTTGCAGATAACTTCGTTTTAACCAGCAATGCGTAGTAACCTGTTTTGTAATAAGATTTTTGGAAGATCTTAAGGATCTAGACCAGTTCCCACTGGACTGCATAAGTCTAGATTTTGAAATTATGACATTCATTACAATAAAAACTGGAGATAAAGACGTGTGAGAAAAAACGCTGTATAACAAAAATATGGTTCCATCTTAAATTCTATAGAGTCAGTGTTGTGAATCACTTGATTTTGTAGCTAATGCATAGAAAACTACAAAACACGCAAAATCGTAGATGACAAACACGTTCCCTAAAGCACAGCCTGATGAATCCCAACAAAATCTCAAGCAACAATTTCACATCTGACTCAATCCAAACAAAAATATCTATAATAAAAAATCTCAACCCTAAAAAACTGTCAAAGAATCGATATAACAAGAACCGACAAAAGTCACAATCGATACCTGTTTACGACTCCCACGATTTTTTTATAAATATCAATAGCAATGTCAACCTCCTTTTAGGTTCAAACAAAAAAAAAGTCTATTGTCGATGATGTTCCTTTGTCTGGGGAGTTTTATTCAAAAGAGGATTATAATCGGGTATCAGGCTTATTGAAGTTTATTCGTGGAGAAATCTTTGATACCGTTTGTTTCGTTAAAAACTCGAAATTAAAAATATTCGTAGCATTTTTTTCTTTGTTGGCAGTACCTACTATCTTATCTGTCGTGTGGATTGCCAAATCTTTAAGATCAATCTTCGTTATTATTTTCTTTAAAATGATAAATATTTGATACTGCATATTTAGTTCTACCAGGTACAGTTTCCTTAGGTTCATCCGGATGACATCTTCCATTGAGACTCCTATAAGAATCAATCCATTGTAACTTTCCATTTTTCAAATTAATACACAAAGCACTTGCAAACAATTTCTTTACAAGCCCATGGAATGATTTGTTCATCAACCAACTTAATTCTACCGGTCTGCACAACCTACAGTCAGCTTTATAATGATTGGCATGGGAGTCAAATTAGAATGGCAAAGAAATAGCCAACAGCACTTCAAAAAAATTGCGTTCGAAAGATTGTAAGGGAGGATTGGTTTTTAGCAAAGTGGAAAGCATCAAAACAGCTGATTGCATACACCTTAAGTCGTAAGCAGAAGGTTTGAAGTCGTTTGGCTGGGTTAATGATGATGGCATAGAAGAGTTGGTTGTAAAAAGTGTCGTATCCCTCCCATTTCTTTATCAATCACGTAGACAGACAAAAAACGTCTGCACATCGAACTGAGAGTCACTTACGTTAATGGAGGCAGCCCTGAAGTGCAATGCTGAGGTTTGCCAAAGAGTAAACGGCAAACGATCCAACGACGACGATTATAGTAACATTATCACCGGAAAATCTGTCGAAACTGCTAGATTTGTGCCCGGTTGCTGGCAATCGGCTCGTTCCTTATTACATGGGGCATAAGGCGAAAGCATCAGGATAGCCCACAAAATTAAAATTTTCTTAAGTTCTTTGCAATACATTTGCAGGCTAGTGCTAGGTTGTATGTTGATTAAAATATGATTCGCGGCTTTAAGGCGTATATACTCGTAGTTACAGAGTCTAGGAATAACTTTGATCTTGAAAAAGTCATTGCAGGTCTACCCTGGAGCATTCACTTTAAACAAAACTGGCAAAATGTGGGTGTACTGTACAATTCATTTTCATTTCATTTCATTTATTCAATAACAATAACAATTGTGTCTGAATGCGTTACATAAAAAAGTTTAAATTTGTTAAATAAACAATTAGGAATACCTCTGTCTATCCCTTCAGAGATTATGATATGTTGGTACAACTTTTCTTCTCCTCCTATTATATCTATATTACAACCTTTTCGCGCACTTTCGATTAATTTCACATCTACACAAATCTTTCATTTTACAGTATCAAAATTTCACTAGGCAAAAATCTCCGTCCCAACATTCTATTTCCCGTCTACATCTCCTTGATCTACATCCAATCATCATTTGGTATTAGCTGTCATCATTTACTGATTGTCTCCCGAGGACTATGGAGTGATGGCCCTTGATGGCCCATGATGGGGACTATATGTGAGCTCTTGGTACCATTGTGTGTGCTTTTGTATTGAATAGTTCGCTCTCGGAGGAGTATTTAGTGTTGGAGGGAAGTGATTAGAATGTGAATATTTTGAATAAAGGGTTATTAGGTGTTGATTCATTTAATTTTTTATTTTTTTTTGCTGTGAAGTTCTAGATTATTTAGAATCAATGCCAGTAACTTTACGAAGCAATGTTTCTCGTAAGGCTGTCATTTGTATATCTTTGACAGTCGTTACATGTAGTCAGTGACCTAAAAAGTCTGACAAAGAGTCTTACCAATTGGTACCGTATCACCCAGTACTAACTGGGTTGTAGAGGTCAGATGGGCAGTCGCTCCATTAGTATTCAGCTGCATCCGGTTAGACTGGAAGCCAACCCCAACGTAGTTGGGAAAAGGCTGGGCAGATGATGATGATGTTTCTCGTAAAGCAAATCAAATGTTTCAACACCCTATGTTTTTCAGAAAGTTGACTCTGCTTCCATTTTACCTTCCCATTCATACTCCTGGAAAATGTATATTATTTTTTGTCTGACAACCAGTCTAACCTTGGGGTATCCTAGATAACCAGCAACTGTCTTGTCTGGAGGTCAGATAGATAGGCAGTAGCGTTATATGTAACTACACCAGTGTTTTTACATGCAACACCGTTTTAGCTGCATCCCGTTAGACTTCAAGCCGACTCCAACATAGGATTATTCATGAACATAAATACGAACATAATCAGGAATATGTTAGGTAGAAGAGAACCTAAAATATACCCCCACTTTTCGCCGGTGTAATGTACTAGGGAGCGAGCCTATTGCCAACAACTGGGCACAAATCCAAACTCGGTGTCTGCTACTGAGAAATTCTTCATGGAAATAGCCAATAACACTCTGCTCGACCCGGGACTCGAACCTAGGATGTATAGCAGTCGTATTTGTGACCACCAGACTATTAATAAGGTGGTCAACATAATAATAGTTGGATAAATTGACGACCCGAATGGCGCAGCGGTAGTGAGGCTGCCTTACGTTCTTAGGGTCCCGGGTTGGAATCCCGGTAGGAGCAAATGTTTGTGTGATGAGCATGGACATTTGAGTCATGGATGTTTATATGTATATTAAGTATTTACAAACGAAAAGTATATATGTAGTATATCAACTATCTGGTATCCACGACACAAGACTTGCTTAGTGTGGCACTAGATGGCGACGTGTGTAATGTCCAGCGATATAAAAAAAAACCTAGTAGAAGAAGATGATGAAACTAAGATAGTCAATTTAACTCACTTTTCAATGTCGAGTAGATAAACTTAACCTCCAAACTAACTCATTGAATGTTCTACTTTAACCTCTAATATATCAAAGGAAGGTTACACTCCTCAGTAATCGTGTCATCTGGCATCAACCGGGAATCGAACCCATTGTCTCGTGACTGACAGATATCTCAATACGTTGGTTTATGGCGGTCGATCAGTATTGTCGGCTTATGCTGGATGCTGGCCCATCTGGATTGAGCTTTGAATAATTTTTAGTAGGGTAGATGTACCGGTTGCCATTAGTAATTATTGTCGAATTTTTTAAAACAATTTTAAGAGTTTAACATTGTTTTCAATTTTTGTCATTGATTTTTATTGCACGTGTACATCACCGGTTCCTAATTATCTACCTGTTTTCGATTTAGTATTAGATACTGACATAGACATTGAACCTCATTTACCTGAACATTTCATTGCTAAGTATGAACTTTTATTGTTACATAAGTCATTGACGCCACGTCCAGAGTTAATGTAACCGGGCTGTACTTGCCAAGATGATCAAAGAAGTAAATCTTGCAATCACTTATTTATTATTGTTAACAATAAATACCTGATCAACTACGATCTTTCACTATCGACTAGCGACTACTCTAGAGCTAGCTCTACTTATCCAGATCAGAGACAACTTCTAAAACATGACGTCCATCAACAGTCTCCTCTACCCTACTCCTCCACATCACATACAATACTAGCGATATTTTATTGTCAATGTTAAATAAAGTCATTATATTGATTGAACGTCCTATCTGACATTTTTTGTATCTTCGCTCGCGTTTGGGACAAATCGAATGTGATGGACGGCGCACCTTATTCAGAGCTTCCCAAATTACTGATACACCTCCTTAGAAACATCATCGCTTTTATACCAAGAACGAAGAGTCTATTTTTGAATGTGAAGAAGTTTGTCAGTTACGTGGTTATGGTGTGGTTTCTTGATGATGTTAATATAGAGAAATAGCCGTAAAAATCGCATAGAAATAATGTGGTAATACAAAATTTGTTATATTTTGGATACATTGGACGTTTGACGTAAACATATGTATGTCATTAGTTTCTGTCGATTCCGATTGAGTTGCCGGTCGGAGACGATTCGATGCGGATAATAGGATTGATTGGTGAATACAATAGACAGTTGCCCACTTTTTGACGTGTGGATGGCTTTGAATTCTAGCAAGAGTAGGTAGAATCTTGCATTTAAAGTTTTTTCATGTTGGTGACAAAAAGTTCAAATAGTTATGCTCCAGAGTTAAATCTGTTCCTTCAGTAATAGTAACAGCGCTCTCAAAAACGGTGAAGGAAACCGGCGTGTCCTAGAAAAATAAAATCAAAGACACCTAGGCTTCCATCTACCAATCCGCACTGGGCCCGCGTTCTGGATTATAGTCCATTCCTTCTCATGGAGAGGAGGCCTCTGTCCCAGCAGTGGGAACATTAATGATGATGATGATGAAGACGGGGAACACAGTGTGCAGTGATTGACGGAAGGTGGGCTGATTGTCTGCCGGGAGATGTTACATACGCACTTGAGATCTGATCCGTCATTAAAACTCGTTCTGTGGAGCTTGTCTTACTCTCTGTGTCTCTGATTCAAAATCTATTTAGAGGGTTTTCATTTGAACGGAACTGCTATCCGCGGAGACTACGGCAACCCCAAAGTATCTATCTCATAGATTCGGGTAACAACTACAAACTATCAATGGTCCATGGTTTAAAGTACTCCTAATATTCTCTGACTAACTAAAACAATAAATCACTCGCGTGAAAGTAAATCTCAAAACGTTCACCAATATCCTGTTTACTTCAAAACCTACACAACCTGAAATCCATATAGCCTGTGGAAGCTTACCCAATCCTGCTCAAGACTGGTCAGCTTACCCAATAAATTAATGCCACATTAAGTTGGTGCAGCCGTCGAACGATGTTCGATTTCAAAGATTATCTATCACTACGACAGTATCGCGACCCTGGGATCTTCTGTGAGCCGCAACGTTTTATACGGGCTGTTCCGATTTTGGATGTTAATTGATTGAGTTTTAAAAGGGATACCATGGAGTTTCTTGTCGGTTTTTCTCCATAAAACCGACTAATTCAATTTCGCAATTTTGTCGTCATCATCTTAGCGCGTCGAAAGATATAATTCGCTTATAATGTCCTTGCATAATCAGACCTTTTAATTTGACTACTTCACCGTAACAACAAAAAGTAAAAACTGTTGTTACTGGATGCGAGTCGCACGGGACCGGTCAATGTGGCGACACTTAGGGAAGGCCTGTGTCCATCAGTGGACGTCTTTCGGCTGAAAGAAATTATGACTCTTAGCGTTCACATTTCTCTCTAAACAAGCACCTCTTTCAATTACTTCCAGTTCTTTCAAATCAGGGCTTATTTGGACCAATGGTCGTTGGTTTTGACCAACTTAAACTTATATTGTCACTTACGAAATATCTTAGTAAGTTAGCAAGTTAGGTAAGTTTAATTTTAAACCGTGAGAGGTTTAAACAGTGTTTGACCAACTTCTCCCGCTATTTCCTACGAATTCTACCGTTAAGCTTTCTTGCTATGTCCAGGCTTCACACAGAGGCTTCCAACAGCACATAAGGCAAATGCCAGACGTGATCAGCTTCAACCCACTTCAACAACCTTAGTTACCTAGCCATTTTTATTGGTTTAACACTTTCAAAGCTTTTCGCATCACCCTGTACGATATGCGCAGTGGCACCCGATCGGCTTATACCGATCGCGTCTATCACCTCAATATTCCGATTATCTTGATCTAGTAGGCGAGTATAATCACTCTTATCTAACTATCTGGCTTCCCTCGGAAGTACAGCGGTGATGGATGGCTGCGGAGAACCGATACTTGTATCTTTTACTTGTAAGTTGTGGGTAATTTAGAAGGTTTAGGTAGCTGGTGTTTGGGTAATAATTGCTTAAAGTGCATTATACAGACATATAGCTTCTATGAAAGTCGTGTGTTAAAATGGGTTTTCAGTTACATAACGTCATGACAGTAATCCTCGCAGGGTCACTACCACCCGCAGTAGTGGAATGCTATTGCACGCGCCGCACGCGGTGACATCAACGATCTGATCGGCAGCACGCTCTGTTTCTCGATCTAGCAAATGACAGTTCTAAGCTACAGAAAAGGAAAGGAGCATGGAAACTGTAATTCAGTACTACCCGACAAGCTTCAACCCTTAAATGTTTTAAAAATAGAGCACAAAGGCACTCGATTGCCCCCCACGACAAGCCACAATTCCACAGACTATTTTGTCACAAAATTGTGTCCTTGGGCGTTCAGGGCACGCACTTGCATGTCACGTATATGTGACAGTGGCATTCAAAAGTTTAAGTCTCATTCCATGTAATGGAGGACGAGTGTACTGAAAGCAACCAAGCACAAATCACGAGTCCGGGTAGATCTAAGAAATATTTGAATGAAAAACTTGCAACGTACTGGCTGTCCTGGGAATCGAATCTAAGACCTCAGCCCGGCTAGCATGGGCAGGGGATAAAATTTTATCCACCGGCTATTTCCACTGACAAGGGACAAAATTCATACAAAAGTGGAAATAACCGGTGGATAAAATTTTTATCCCCTGCCCATGCTAGCCGGGCAGCATTTGCGCTTGCATTCCCTACCCCTCGAGACAGACTTTTTAACAAGATCTAGCTTTAAATATAGACAGTATTGCTAATATTAAACTCAGTTGTGGACACAAAACAAAAAACCTACCTACACCGAAGATTTCAAATCGTGATGAACACATTTGAATCGAGTGGAAACGATTCCATTCACACATTCCTATGCCCTTACTAATGCCTTCCATTCATAAAAATAAAACGATTCATACCGATTCGAATAAAAGTATCGATATTAAAATATCCAAATCGATTTGATCCTTTGGCAGTTTGATAAATGAATCGAATACAAAGGTGGCCAGTCACCGGACGTTCGAAATATAAAAATTAAAAAAGTTTACTGCTACTGTCCGCTGGAACTATTAATCAAATTCTTTTTGAATCGACAAAGATAATGTTGCAGTAGTTTTCCTCTTTATTTGTGAAGAGTCAACGTTTAATTTTGTTTGATACAGCTGTTAGACAAAGCTGTTTCTCAGTGCTCATTGATAAAAATAAGTTGATTTTTTGGCTACGTCTATCGGGTTTAAAGCTGTCGGTAATTTTACTGTTGCAATAAGAGGTCTATTTCGTTGCTTAATTTCTGCTTAACCATACAAATTCCATACAATTCGATGTTAAAAAGCAAATTCTACCAATGAAACATAACGAATTAATGACAGCACTTGAACAACAAAACAAAAAAAAAGACGTGTGGCTCTCGGGGACTGCCACAGTGAAGCTATTGCATAGTATTTTTTATCAACTTATGCAATTATAATTTTTTTATTTTATTTTTCCGCTTGATGCCGGCTCGAGGACCAAACGCAGACTGAATGTTCAGGCTCGGCTTCCCATCAAGATGAAATTATGAATTTTATAATGATGGTTCTAGAACATAGAAGAATAAAATGGTTACAAAGAAGGTCTAACATCAAATGTATACAACCTACAACTCCTAGTTACGGCAATATATTAAAAAGAAAACTAGCTTGTCCTTGTCATTGTCATTATCTGACATGGGGTGACATGGGGTGATAGGTTATTTTCGTTACGGAATTTCTGGATTCGGTCTCCACGCTCAAGGCCCGCGATAGAAGCTATGCAACAGCTTAAAAAAAACCTTAGTTCAAAAGCTGTGAATTATGTAGAATATTTTCACTGATTACTCTTGTATTGTGCTGTCTCCTAAACTTCAAACCAAGTTCATTAATAAAATCTGAAATCTACGAATACTGTTATTACTTAGAACTAAGTACCAATACACGACCAGGTTCAAACAACTCATAATATCGACACAAATAATACAAATCGATTTATTACCTTTGTAAACTAAACAAATAACACGACGCTAACTATGAATAAGGGGCTAAGCAGCAATTATACAGACAGATCGTCCATCAATTGATTTAGTATGGCTCTTCATATTTATTGTCGGTAAATGTTATTTATAGATGCCACAGAAATGGTATAAGTGTGGAAGCTGAGAAAATCTTGGAAGGGTAGCTTATCTTAGAATCAAGTAATTTTAATTTATCGTGGGCTAGCTTTTAATGATTCTGGCATGTTCTCCACCTCCACTTGTCTTCCATGCCCTTGTTCCATGTTACTTGTAGTCGACGTAAAATGTTTTTTCTTCCATATGCTTCTGTGAACCGTCACGCTATCATTAACTCATTTTTCTTTCATATCATTCCTCACACAAACAATCCATCGTTTTCTTGGTCTTTCTCTCCCTCTCTATCCATCATTCATCCTTAAAACGAAGCAAAACATACAGGGTGTAAACCACCTCATCACAAAGCCGTTAACCAAGCATTCTGTACATCAAACTAAGTAACTTTACGCAAAAATTATTGCTGGGAAACAACTTTTTTTTTTTTGAGGTTATAAATCATGTTTTGTGGTAGAACTCAATGTAACGCACTTAAAACATTGTGCTGATGGATGGATTGAATAGTACGGGGGTCGTGGAGGTGTTAAAAATCAAAATCTTACAAAAAAAACTTGTATTAAAAAAAACTTGTCAAAAAGTTGTAACTTTGACCGCCCATATCTCCGTAACTAGAAGGTTCCCAGGTATGGTGTAGAACAAAAAAAATGATCGCAATGATGGGGATAACAAGTGCCTTTCGGCTTCGTGAAGAGGTGTTTTACACCCTTTATGTGTATTATCGACTCAGCATAAAAGTGTTGTGAGCCTGTTATGGCTAGAAAAGAGGTGTCTGATGAGATGACATGCTGCGCCAACCACAAATAAATTGAGAGATGAGCAGGAGAATGATGAACAGCTAGTATTATCAGCCCTTCATATTCCCACTGCTGAGACACTACCATCCTCTCTATAAGAAGGTTGTAATCCACCACGCGGGTACACTGTGGGTTGGTAGATGTCACATGTCTTTGCCGATTTTTTTATAGAATTGATGTTAATCAATTCTATAAAAAATATAGATTTATATGTTAATATAAATCTAAAACAAACGCCAAGTAATTCTTGAGCTTTACGCGTAATGACGAGCAGACAGATATAGTTATCGAGAAAGACGAATTTTCCAATAATACGGAGCAATGGATATTGGCAAATTGCCGAGTAGCCATTACTATGGTAGGAGTGTTACGCAATTAGTGTTGGTCAAGTATTTGGATTAGTGCAAATATTGTGAGCAATTTTTGTGTTGCTACTTGAAGAATTTTATTTTCAAGAAGACTTTTAGAACGCTTGTGCTAAATCAATGGTCCGTAAACGTTCTTTATAATTTTTACAAAAAAAAAAAAAAAGAGTTTACCGATCGAAGGTCAAATAACAAGTTTCAAACTTACACACAATTTACCGATCGACCACACAAATAATAATATTATTAATTCGAATCCGGAATCTGGTCCTGGAGCGTCGCCCCATGAATCTTCGACATCCGCCAGGGAGGCATTCAATTTGTCACTCCTGTCAAAATAATGTAAACTGCTTAAAATAATCGGGCATTATCGGCGCGGCGTGAATCGAGAGATATCGGGAGTTTGACGTAAAGCTTGCTCGATATAAGATCGATTATAAAGATTTTTTCGTGTTTCGTGAGTACTTGTTTTAGTTTTGTTAGTATTTATTTTTTATTATTTTGAAGATACACACAGCAAAAGTGTCTAGGGATCAACATATATTTTTGCAATAACTTTTCTCCTGATTGATATTAATTAAATTTTTCTTTAAGGATTCATCAAATAAAGTGTTTTCGTTTGTCACAGTAACGATAAACCAAGTCACCTTTGCATTAATAAAGAAATTTGCCATTTTCCTAATAAAGGGATTTTTGACATTTGAACCACTAACATTAAAGTTCGAAAAAAAGACTGAAATAACAGTTTTCTTTAAAATTTTGTTGGGTAACTTAAACAATTAATAATTCGTGTTTCTACCGCGAACACTAACAACACAAGAACATCGGTTTGGCATACTCAAAATGAGTTCATCCAAATCACGCTGTGGAATGGCCGCCCATGTTCGTTGCAACAACAAAAAAAGGTCTTCTTGCGACTGGATACCCTCCATATTCGGCAGAGCTCTTCTCTGTAACATATCCCATGCATGCTCAATCGGGTTCAAGTCTGGCGACTGAGCAGGCCAGGGCAGGACATTGATGTTAGCTGCGGCGAGAGTCTGTCTTACAACTCTTGAGGTGTGCGGTCGTGCATTATCATGCATTAACTGAAATAAGGGACCGATTTGCACTTGTACAGGAACGATGACGTCTGATACAATCGTCTCAGCATAAATTTGAGCGTTGAGGTTGCCTCTGATCCAAATCAACTCAGTTCTTCCGCCGATCCAAATACCCGCCCATACCATGATGGTTCCACCACTATAAGGATGAACTTCCTGGCAGGATTTTAATCGCTGTTGGCGTCCAGGGGTTCTCCAGTGTCGTATACGTCTTGTATCCGGTCTCATACCAAAACGAGACTCATCAGAAAAGCACACGAAACGCCATTGTTCTTTTGCCCAATTTCTGTGTTCAAGAGCCCATTGATATCGAATCCTACGATTGTGCATTGCTATAGGTGGTACCCGTAGCGGTCTTCGGGAATGAAGGTTCACTTCATGCAAGCGGTTTCTGACTGTTTGGTCGCTAATTAAGTTCCCTGAAGAGTGATGAAGCCTCACGGCTAACATCATGGCGGTTATTGTTGGAGCTCTTCGAGTTAAGATTTGAATGTATCGGTCTTGTCTCCGTGTGGTGCAGCGATACCGTCCTCCATGGCGCTCAGCCACGGTACCAGTGCTTCGGTAACGTGTCCAAAGTCGACTGATAACACTCTGACTTGTATTCAGAGCTAAAGCCACAGTACGTTGCCGGGAACCAGCTTCTATCATTCCCACGGCTCTGAGCATTTCTTCCCTGCTTAAATGACGTCGCCGCTCCATAATAACGTTGGTTTTAATCAGTAGTAGGGAAACAGTAGCACTAATAATGTCTTCAATGCGTTGTATGTTTTTATAGGGAAAATATTGACAGCTGATTTTCATCTTTTACTCGAATTTGATTGACAGTTCCTGTTTCAAATTATGAAATGCACCAAAAAGGATCCATATAAATTTATAAAATCATAAATTTATTACAAAGCCACATCTGAATCTCAAGAAATCCGCATAAAAATGCTTGATCCCTAGACACTTTTGATGTGTGTATATTAATGTTTGTGTGCTGAGGCACTCGTGGCTAAATAATAACAGCCACTCGGGTCGATCTGTAGGTTAAACCGTGCTTGCCTAGGTGGTCTGTGGAAGGGTGACCACCCTAACATACCGAGTTTTCCCCTTGCCTCGGAAAGTACGTTAAGGTGTCAGTCCCCGCTGTCATTTGTCAAAATCAAAGCATTTATTTCAAGTAAGCCAGTTACAGGCACTTTTGAATTGTCGAAAGCTACAGTCCCAGTCACAAGACATAAAAACTGACGTGAAAGTACTGTAGTTGCCCATTCCCTAGCGTAGATCTCTATGGAGAAGAACAAAGATGTGATTGTAGATCTTTGACAGTCGTTACAGGTGGTCAGTGACCCAAATTAATAAGTCTGACAACCAGTCTTACCAAGGGGAATTACCCTGTACTAACTGGGTTATGGAAGTCAGATAGACAGTCGCTCCATTTAAAATACTACTATTCAGCTGCATCCGGTTAGACTCGAAGCCGACTCCAACGTAATAGGGAAAAGGCTACGCAGATGATGATTAATGTTTTTGTTGCCAGTGTCAAGCAGATTTTATAACTCCGAAATATACCAAAACTTTGAATGAAATTGACGCACCATACAAAGACGTTGGGCAGTACTCAGTAGCTAGCTGATTTCTTTCAATACAATTTTACTTGTGTGTACGTGCACATATCTATCTGCCAGATTAACAGAATCTATCGATATTGACTTCGAAACGGACTGTGATGACCAATGTTTAATATTGTTTGCGAATACACAATTTCACTACGGCAGAGGTGTATCCTCTCTATCAGTACACACTCACAACCTATACGAACACTCACTTAAATGTACCGACAGAGTTAATGCAAATGCAAAAAAGTTTAAGAAGCAAAGAAATATTGCGGTATTGAATCCATCAGTAATCGTTTCGTTTACTAAACTATTATGATTGCGGACTATCGATAAAATCGAGGACTGTCACAGTAAAGTATTCGTGATACTTATTGCATAAATATTTAAATCAAACTCAGTTATTTTCGCGTTCAAAAGAATACTTATCATTTGTTGACGCTACCGCCCACACACTGTCGCTCGCGAAAGTACATTACTGATACAAAAAGATGCCTTTTTTGGGCCCTAAAATGTTGTTAAAGGTAAAATGAACTCGAATGAATTAAGATCATGACTTGAAGAGAAGTCTCTCAATTCACGTAAAAATAAATAATTACATTTTCTACTTACCTAATTATGTATTGGTATCATATTACCAAGTTACCAGTAGACAGTCAGGCAGTATAGCTCCTTGTAGAATACTGGCATTCTGTTTTATTCAGTAAGACTAGAATCTGACCTTCAAAATCAAAATCAAAGGATTTATTTCAAGTAGGCCAATTACAGGCACTTTAAATTGTCGATACTAAGAAGATGAAAATTAAATGTACGTAGTGCACAGTCTATGAAAACTGTGATAGTACTGTAGTTGTCAACAAAAAGCTAGGAGGCGATGAAATCTACAAACTTACTGTTGCTACCTTTTTAGTACGAAACACCCTCGAAAAACGAAATAACCTCCATTCAACCAAACCCAATATAGAAACTTCCTTAAAAAATTTTTTCTCAAAAATCCCAGCAGCATCTTAGCCCCATATTGTCAGTGTCGATAAAATATGGGCTGTCGAGTCAAAGGCCGTAAGGTCCCAGAATGGTGGGCCCAGGATTATGTCCGTATCGGCACCCGTTGAAATGTTAGATCGCTCCTAATTATGATTTATCGATGCCCTGCCAAGTAACCTCAGAGGTTTACAAAAAGATTGTTAAAGTTCCGAACTGCAACAAAAACGGAACCTTTATTTGTTTACCCTGTACTAGCGATCGACAGTTTTGAGGATTTAAAACCGGTTTGGCTTTGAAAAAGTGTTTAATAATAATTGAATTATTATACAAATAGGATTGTTTTGATTACGTGTATGGTTATTGGGTTTTGTTAAGGATTAGGAGCAGCTACTGTGTGTTTAATTTATGATAGCATAAAGCATCTATTGACGAAAAGCTGTAGTTTTAGTGTTATATACAACTTGACACTCAACTGGCCATCGAGAGTGATTTTGACTTTTGGCTCTTTGGTCAAATACTCATTGCATTTGAAAAATACCGTTCTTATTCGATTGTCCTTTTTCCATGTTTTTTTTTCTCTTGCACTGGCAACTCCATACTGATGCATGGACATTGTTTGGAAACCCGTGGGTGCATACGTCGATTCTTCGAAATATCGTCCATTGAATCTCTAATGAGCAGTACTCATAATTCAGTAAGTGAAATTATGACTGTACAAACATGCAGTTCCCGGTATAAAAATGCTACTTTACTTATTACCTTTACCTGGTGCTGAACTTTTAAGTTCTCACAGAGAGGTAATCCGGCAAGCACTGTAACTCCTAAAAGTAAAAACCAACAGTGACGACCACCAGAAAACCGCCGAGACAATGAAGCTCGATGAAGTCCCAGAGAATGAACTTAACGGTCTTGGATCCCGCAACGAAATTAGTCAGAAGGTATAGCGGAGAAGTAGGAAAAAGTCGTAATTTCCACTTCCCTCCATATCAGCAGGAGACAGAACAAAACAAGGCCAATAGGCACAAAGGGACGTTTACAACTGGGATAGGCCCAGTTGCCTAAACCACGGAAGGTGATCCGGTAGTCATTTGAAGTTCTTCGAAAGTCGTTCCAGGTACGGGCAGACAAAAGCCCGAATGCAGACTCACCATGGGGTATTATGTTACCACCTCCATCAGTTACTGGGCTGTAATTTGTAGATCATTGACAGTCGTTACAGGTAGTCAGTGGCCCGAAAGTTTGACAACAAGTCTTACCAAGGGGTCTCGTATTACTCAGTACTAACCAGGTTGTGAAGATCTGATTGGTTGTCGCTACATGTAAAACACTGGTATTCAGCTGCATTTGGTTAAACTAGAAGCCAGCCCCCGTATATTTGGGAGAAGGTTCGGATGACCGTAGTCTCAAGAGCGGAAACGTCATAGACTGATTACTCCTATACGGTACTGTAGTTGTAGAAATGAAAATACTCGTAGTAAAGTATTTTTTTTTCTGTGCTTTAATTCAACCATAATAAGCAGGTTCAGTGAGAGTATCGAACTCCTTGCAGATGAACATCCCACCTCTGTTGAAGGTTTCTGATCTCCACATCAGTTTTCCGTACGGCATGGTTGAAACCCAGATATGCTGCAGCTGATTCACATCCATGTTCTTGAAGGAGTAAAAACCCTGGAAAAAGGCAACAGATCATAAGAATCCGGAGCTTTGTAAATTTCGGTTAGCATGAGGCCAACTTAATCATAAAAATGCACTTCGTCGAGTGGGCCCGTGGGTCCCGCGGGATCAGTTTACTAAAGAGGCCCACGACCTAGGGCGATGATTTGATTTGCGTCAAGCGACAAGCGTATGTCGTGCCATTGGAGCTTTAAGTCCAGCAGTGGTCTGCTATTGGCTGATGATCATCCAAATCATCCATAAGAAAACCTATCTAGTAAAAAACTTTGTTGTGAGAGTGTACACACCATGATACTGGTTCATGAAAATCAAAATTACCTTAAAGAACATACAGCTCTTTTTGTCATACTTGACCTTGAAAGCTGCGAAGGTGAAGTGTACCAATGCACTGTGACAGTCTAAGTTGTTAAAACTATGGGATTGGCGCCATTTGCCATCGCGCCACACATAACCCTTGATTTTTATCTGAAAAAATTGCATTAAAAAGAGGTATTTTATTTGGCATCCATCATTATTTCAACCAAATGACGTCCACTGCTGAACATAAGCCACCTCGAGCTTCGCCACATCGACCGGTATAGTAGTTCTCGTATCCAACGGATTCGTGAAGCTACAACCAGGTCATCGGTCTACCCCGGGGAAGGCGTTCCAACGCTCGCGTTTGGCATTTAATGCTACTTCATTATTATGTTCCAAGTATTATTTAGGCTACACGTAGTTCATACAAATCCCTGGTTGGGCAAGTGTTCTTCAAAGGCATCTCTCAGTAGCAGTCAGAGAAAGGATTTGTGCCAATTTGACTCAAGTCAAACATAGCTAGTAAAATGTGGCAGTTATATTAAGTACAACTGTGCCTTAATCTTTAAGAATTAAATTTTAGTGTTATTTTTGTCAGCCTTGTAAATTCTAGCAGAACGAGAAAAAGATAATCTCTGTCCAAATGCTTTCAACAACGCTTGCCTCATTGAAAACCGTACCGTTACATCCTTAGTGTCTTTCAAGACGGTAAGATTCCCACCCAGCATGTTCCTTCCGTCGATATTCTGAATCAATGGATCGAAGGTTATCAGCGGCTTCTTCGAGTACGGTTTGCTAGGATTACGGCAGTCACTGACACTTACGACTGAAGTTTTAAAAGGTCCCTGAAATATTACTCTGGCTGAATATTTAATTGATTTATAGAACTTATCTTTATGTGAAGAAATCATGGCTTCGTGCAATCACCAATTCACAAGTGTAATAGTAGAAAATCACCTACTTACCGAAGTTGGAGTTGGTTCAGTCCCAGAATAACACAATGGTAAATAATATAATACAAACAAAAATATAGAATGAAAACATTGAACAGTCATGTCCGTAACATTGAATCTGGTCTGTTAAAATCACATTAACTTTTGTTGGGTGTCTGTGCAACAGATATAGAATATTTGTATCTAATGAGGCAAATAATGAGCATAAAACCATTATCTATTTCTCATCTAAATTATTTTTATACATGATTATGTTGAAATAGTTTTATGAGAGGAGAGACGGGTTGTTAAGAAAGTTGTCAGTAGCAGAAGACCAAAGAACAAGATGGCTTGTGAGTAAGATGATGTAGCTAGAAGTGATAACGCATAAATGGTACGTCTGTGACCGGAGGTATTCCTCAGAGCGCACCTATTTCTAAGCGCAACCATCTGAGCGCAACTAAATCATTCCTTGGAGCGCAACCATGATTACAAATAGAGAAGGGTTCATTCATTATATCGATGGACAGTTTTAAAGAATCATTCCCTTTGCGTCGAGTCTTAATTTATAAAGTTATTTTGCTCATCCGGTGATCCGTATTTTAAATTAATAATATATTCATAGCCCATCAAAATGTAGGCTAGCAGAAGTTCTAGGAGTAGTTTTTTTTTTATTGTTTATATTCCGGGTATCTAAGTTGGTAGGTACTTACTGTTTAATATTATCTCAGAGCAAACATGTGATTGAAATACCAGATTCAATTCCTGATAGCTTAGTACTTCTGTACATTACTGACCAAACGTTGCTTGAACACTTAGTTCCAGTAAATATCTGTTTGCCTGGAAGTCCGTTTTAATATATAAACAGTTTAAATTTATTTAAAATTGTCTATCGATATAATGAATGAATTCATCATACCCTTCTCTATTTTTTTATCATGTATGGTTGCGCTCTGAGGAATGATTTAGTTGCGCTTAGATGGTTGCGCTTAGAAATAGGTGCGCTCTGAGGAATACCTCTGTGACCACACATATCGTTAGAAAAAAAAAATGTACTTAGATGATGCTATGAGAGTGGAGGAATACCAAAAACAATTGATAGATTGTGTTCTGAAAAAGATATGGCTAGAGAGAAAGTGACAGTTGTCAAGATGACGCATTATGCATAGAGGCGAATGGAAGAAAATAAAATTCAAACAAATTCGTTTTAAGTCTGGAGAATTATGAGGACTATGATAAATCTACGCAGGTTCAGTCATAGTATCAAATTCCTTGCAAGCAAACGTCCCAGCTTGTGTATACGTTTCTGATCGCCACAGGATGTGTCCATACTGCACATTCATAATAAAGAAATGCAGTAATTGATTCACGTCCAAGTTTTCGAAGGAGTAGGATCCCTGAAGCAAAACATCACACTGGTATACCTTGCTGGTCCACTCGAATAGAGTAGGCGATAGTTGAGTCCCCTGCAAGAAGCGATGACCCAATTGCCATAGTTTGGACTCCAGTTATCTATCTGCCAAGCCAGATCTCCGCGTCTGGATTTTACTCTACAGCTATTTGGCTAATACTGATAGACTTTCTAGGTCGACCTCAGCAGCGCCGTACATATTATGGTGCACTTTGTGAATACCTTTGCTCAGTGGTCATTGTATATGCGGCCCGCCGCCACTGCTGTTGTATGATTCGACCTGCCTAATCCCATTTGACATTTCGCCAACTACTTTGCCAATTTGTTAAAGATATTTCTTAGTTTTACCTTGGAGTACATGCAGTTCTTCCTGTCATACTTGATGTTCATGGTGGCACACAGCAGGTGCAGCACCATACCGTGGCAGTCCAGGTTGTTTATTAGATAGGAAGGCTCCCATTTACCGTTGCGTAGCATAAAACCTCGGAGTCTTATCTGAAAAGAAATTAACTTCTTACGAAATTTCTAGTATGTCATTTGCTGGTCTTTCAACCTTATACCGAGTATGCTCTGACAAATAAATCGAAACCGCGTGTTTTCACTAACGCGCACTGGACACACGTGTTGGATTATGGTCACTCCCTATCATCGAGAAGAGGCATGTTCTAGCAGTGAGAATGGTATAGGCTGATTAAGCTATTCTTCTACTAATATTTGCAAGATTATAGATATTATAGACAGTATCATAAAATAGCAGTAACACTGCATAGTAAGATATCGAGAAAGTTTAGCTCTGCGTCATCATCACCATCATTATTATCAGCTGAAAGAGATCCACTGTTTGACATAGATCTCCGCCAATTGTTGCCATTTCTATAAGTCCCTTGTTCTTGTCTCTTTCGGGTCGTGATGTTTTGGTTAGAAAGATTTTTTACTGAAATATCTTCATGTTCTTCGTATCCCTCAAAAAGGTAATGTTTCCACTCAACGTGCTGTTGTGAGTCGTCGGTAGGAAGACCACTGGAGGATTCTTCATGTAAGGCTTGCTAGGGTTAGTGCAATCCTTGATGGTGGCGATCGAAATTTTGAAAGGACCCTGAAACATAACTGTGTCTATACTATTTATAAAGGGGATTTTATTGCAGTATGTAAATATTATCAACGTGAAATTAGAATTGCCATGAAGCTATTCGGACTTCGGTGAAATTAAAACAAGGTAAGTCTTCTTCTGCCTGGGTCGGCTTCTGGATGGAGCTGAATGGTCAATATTTGAGTGGAAGCAAAATGAAAGCCAGTTTTTCAGCTCTGTCAATATTTAAATACCTACTTTCTGAAAAAAAAAAACATGTAAGATTAGTGCCTTTTTAAGATTGTAATAAGATTATCGTAAGCCAGTGGTAGCCAGTGGTCGTGTATTTGCCAGTGTCTCAGCAATTTTCTTTGATAAAATTAGCCTTTCAAAAACCAGTTGTCAAATTCTTAATTATGAAAAAAAAACAAAATTTCTTTCATTCTTACCGCAGTAGAACTCTTGGAGGTCTCAGGATCCGCACAACACATGAATTGTAACACATACACCCACAAAATACACAAACAAAACATAAAGAACTTATATCTGACCGACATCGAACCGAATTTCGTTAAAATAACATTAACTCGTTTGTTAGTAATACACTCAATAATAGTATAGTTTGTGGCAAATGAGCCTGCAATAATGAGGGCATTTGAAACCAATTTTCGAGGTTTTTGGTAAAGCCAATTAAGTTTTGGCATTACTTTTTATGGGCGTCTCATCATCTGCTTGCCTTTTCCCAACTATGTTGGGGTCGGCTTCCAGTCTAACCTGATGCTGCTGAATACCAGTACGTTACATGGAGCGACTGCCTATCTGACCTCCATAACCCAGTTAGTACTGGGTAATACGATACCCCTTGGTAAAACTGTTTGTCAGACTTTTTGGGCCACTGAATACTCACAAAGATCTACAAATGACAGCCGGGACCAACTGCTTAACGTGCTTTCCGAGGCATGGAGGAAACTCGGTATGTAATAGGTGGTCACCCATTCACAGACCAACCTAGGCAAGCACGGCTTAGCCTGAAGATTGACCCTGAGCAGCTGATATTATTTGGCCACGAGCTCCTCATTCTCTTCTTTACCTTGTTTTTAGTGGATAACCTGGTGCAAGGGCTTTGACCCACCCATGGGTGTCTGACTAGGCTATACATGCCGTCGAGAAATATCTCTCAGGCATGCTCGTTTCCTCGCGATGTTTTACTTTTCCAAAGCAAGTGATAATTACGCACATGAACCCAAAAATTATTCATCGTCATAATTATATGACACAATACATAATTTGAAGAGATAGTGTAGGTAGTCTCTCACTCGTCCTAAATAAAATATTTCTGTAGAACTCAGTCAGATTATTTCGTTCCCACCTACAGGCCTGCTCACCTTCATGTAAATCTAGTGCATAGTACAGGGAATCAGTTTTAGCGCGCTATAAATCCATAAAGAATTCGCTTTAATCCGAGTAAACACGTAAGATTTGTACACACTTGCGACTAGACGCTGCGGTTATTTGGCAATGCAAGAAAATAACTTTAGTTTTCATACAAGATATTTATATTCTTGATGTAAAGAAATGTAAACGTCATTCTCTTGCCCATATCTAAATTTATTAGCATTTTTATCATGTCTTCTTCCTTCATACTTCTCTTTTACTCGTCGTATTGTCAGACAACTCTTTCCTAGACATGTCATCCTTCATACAGTTCATTCTTTGTGTTCAGATACTTCAGTGATTTGACAAAATCTACTAAACTATTATTTTTTGCGGTGTAAAATGGTTTCAGGGTGTCTAGTGGGTTGTAAACCATGGAGCAACCTAGAATATCAAAATTTTTGACTCTGTCTTGGTGAATGACTTACCTTTAGCAAAAAAAAACATGGATCATTATTGTTGCAGGAGAACCAGAATGTAATGTTCTAACATTATAAAAATGCAACAAACCTACAATAATGAAATTCCTTTTACCTACGGCTCTGTTTCAGAAAGGATCATCATTATTTCGAAGCCTAAAAATTCCAGGATCCAATACCAAACAGACCACCACAATATCTAACAGTCTCACATCTGTTGCAAGAACGTCTGCAAACCGCAGTTCAAATTCTGTCGCAATCACTAAATTCGTTTACCGTCTTGCGACAAAATAATCGTAACGTCTACCAGAAGCCTAAAGCTAATTAAATTAAACGCTCGCTGACCTACAATGAGATGAAAACAATTTATTCGCAATAATAATAAAACGACTGCATTGTGTTACACTAGTTGTGCTACTGGGTTTTCTTAAATGTCGAGTATGTCTTAATTTTGAGAATATATGACTCAGAGGTGATGACATTATTTTGTTCTATCTAAGACAATAATTGTTATTATGATTATTTGTTCTGAAAAACATTAGTTGTTTTTAAAAAAGCTGTAATATTATTGACGTTTTTTCAAAATTATACCTTAGAATTTAATCTTGCAGGACGAAGCAAAGAAAGAAAGTGAGACCAAAGGGACTCGGAAAAGAAATCACATTAAAAACAAAACCAAATTCTAAATGACTAAGTAATTTCAATAAAAGGAACTATGGTTGCCAATGATGATAGCAAAAGGTAGAAAAGTGACAAAATCTTTTAAAGCATTTGAAATCTCTTATCCATATTCACTTTCAACAAGATATTTTAATTAAGCTTTTCGGAAGATACACATTATCACCGTCATTTTCAGCCTTTAATGTTCCCACTGCTGGGACAGGCCTCCTCTCTATGAGAGGAGATGGGCTATAATCCACCACGCGGTCCTAGTGCGGATTGGTAGATGTCACATGTCTTCGAATTTTTGGTTCTAGGACATGCCGGTCTCCTCACGATGTTTTCCTTCACCGTTTTGAAAGCAGTGGCGATGGAAGCAGCAGCAGATGGATGGAGCAGTGGCAGTGGATTTGGAAGTTTGTATCGATTAATTTTTTTTTTTTTAGATATTCATTCTACTGTCCAAGCCTTGATACGATTGATTAATGCGAACACTGAAACGAAAATTTTTCAGATAAATGATGCATCTGATCATTCTCACACCCACTTGAAATAAAAGGAACGGCCTATTAATAGTACTTTCTCGTTTAACTTTCACAAATCACCCGAAACAACAGCAAATGTTTTATTTTTCTCTGACACTAAATAATTTGGTTTATACATCACGGATTTTGTCAAAGACTTATTCAATGTACGGACACGTCTTCATTACAATATTATTATGTTAATAGGCATAGAACACACTGATGTAGTAGTGACTGATATTCTGAAGTTGGGTTTCTAAAAAAGCATCACTGAATTTTGCCCTGCCAAAGCAGTTTTGACAGTTTATTTAGTGTTGATTTTGAAAACTCAAAGTTACCAAATTGCATTTCGTACCCATCCAGAGAACACAATCAACGAATCTATACAAAAGAACATAAAATAACCGACTTCCAAAAAAACCACTAAAAGTGGAAAATAACTCTAACGTCAAAATACTTAAGTGGCAATTTTAAGTAAATGGCATTTTTACCAAGCATACTAACACTTGCAAAAATATTGAATTTTTTATTTAACACTTTAAACAGACTTTTTTCTACAGGCAACTTTTTGGTGATGCAAAGACAAACAATGGTAGGTGCAAATGCAATACGCAGGGATATGAAACAAAGCTTTCGTCCACTAAAAACTCCGAACGTTCGCTTACACATCAATGGACCACAACCTCAACTCTCCGTTGGAGCAGTTCCAATAGCCTTGTCAGTATGAAATGAGTCACAATGTTGCCGCGACGTATCGTACGGTATTATTATGTGCGATCTCGCAAATAGGAGCACTCCTTTCATAAAACGGTGTTCAACTATTAACTAAATGTCGTTAATATGTTTTGACAGTTAATTTTGTGGGAACGTAAAACAAAGAACAACGAAGATGTAAAATACTGGTATACAGCTGTATCCGGTAAGACTCTAACATGGTTGGGAAAAAGCTAGGCAGGTTTTATAGACAAGAGTTACACTGAATAATGATAGTTTATAATTCCCTCCAGTGTAATCAAAGCAGTCACCTAGCTAACCATCTTTTCTGGTGAATCAGGTAAATTCTAAAAGAGTATCGAATAAGTTCATAATTGCTTGATTCCTATCTTAGCCAAATGCACAGTTGAAGTAGTCATTGAATGGATAGCACTTAAACACTGTGCATTTAGTTACAATAATTATCGGAAATAATAATTGCTAAGATACAGAATTTACGCATCTTTTAAATTCAAATCTTCCCCTTAATTTGAGTTCGACAAAGCTTGATTTCTTCTGCCAACTGTCAATCTTTCTGTCGTTATCTCAGTGACTACTTAGAAATAATTCGAAGTTAAAATGGTAAATGCTGACCGAATCAAATTGAAACAAAATAACCCAGAAGCCAACCACAAGCGCGCTGTAGTGATGCAATTGCGTAAATTAGCAACTGTGCGACGATAATTGTGTTGCACACATTAAAATTAACATTGGGATCACGAGCTTCGAATAGCCTGCAGATATAGAGCTCAATGTTTCTATTTAGGTAAATAGGGGGAATACCACAATATATAAAACACTTACTTGCATAGTCACGCTCTTTTTCCATTGAACCTACAGAACTCCACCTCCTTCGGTCTTGACATACTTCATTAGTATCTACAGGGTGTAAACCACCTCATCACGAAGCCGTCAACCAAGCATTATCATCAAACTAAGTAACTTTACGTAAAAGTTATTGCTGGGAAACAACCTTTTTTTTGGGTTGAAAAATCATGTTTTGTGGTCGAACTCAATGTAACGCACTTAAAACATTGTGCGGATGGATGGATTGAATAGTACGGGGGGCAGAGGTGTTTAAAGTAAAAATCTTACAATAAAAACTCGTATTATTTAAAAAAACTTGTCAAGAAGTCGTAATTTTGACCCCCAATGTCACCTTAACTAGAAGGTTCCCATGTATGGAGTAGAACAAAACAATGATCGCAATAACGGGGAAAACCAGTGCTTTTCGGCTTCGTTAAGAGGTGTTTTACACCCTTTATGTCCCCAAAGAACTTATTCTTTAAATTACGCTCAAACAAGTAGAGAAACTGGTGCCCTCAAAATATTGAGGTGGGGACGTGGCAGACTACGAAGCAGATAGTGGAATGAGTTGGAAAGATTCACTAAAAACTATGAAAGAGGAAAACTGGACAATGAAAACCTGGAACTTATAAAAGTTAAAGGAGGCTAATAAATGAATGAATAGGACAGAATGGGCTACCAAAAAGAGAAATGGGCCGACAGTAAGGTTTTCGAAAACTCTTGACACTGAGTCGAGATTAAAAATCAAAAAGTTGCACTTAAAAACATGTGTAACCATTTCCTAGTCCCTAATAAATGATAATGATGATACATATCCACATTTAGAACCCAACTATATAAAGACCCTTGATAATCACAAATCAAAATAAAAGTCTCAATAAACACTTCCATCTTGGGTGGTAATGTAAAGATCAAAAGACGCACAGACGGACAAAGAAACTGTCGTGTTGGATTAGCGGATCTCTATCATTATAAACAACCAATATGACAGTTGTAATGATGGAACTGCACGCTACTAGGGGTTTGCGAACATAACTCCTTTACGACTTTCATAAGTATCTTAGTCTGCTCACTTGGTTCAACAGGTTGTAAAAATCTCTGAAATCTGAAGCTTTTAAACCATAAATGAAATAATAACAAACACGAATGAAAAAAAATCAGGATCTATGTTCAAATAAAAAAAGATGTTTGCGGTTAATACGATAAAATAATGGGATACTATAAAACTTGTGTGTAAGCGTATCTAAAAGAACAAATAACTTATCCTGAATCTATAAATCGACGAATTATAGTATCAAATTGCAAAAAATGGTTAATTGCAATCTTATCAAAAAAACTTTGCTAACATTTATATCAAAACAGATAAGTCTGGGTAACCTGTCTAATAAACAGTGTGACCTAATTGAATAAACAACACAAATACTGAAGTAAATAAATAAGAAACATTACTCTCCAAATAATAGCAAGAATCATAGTAGTGTCCCTGGACACATTCCAAAAAGGCCAAGCGGTATTCTTAAAGGGAACTCTAATTATAACCTACTGAATTGTGTTTTGAGCGTCCAATTAACAGCTCTTGATATCCAACATATTTATTTATAAAGACCCGACTACATGCACAATCTTACTTGCAGAAATGTTGAATTCCAAGAGCAAGTGATGGCAGACCAACGATTAGATGGTGGCTGACATTCAGAAGATGGCGGGTAAGACCTGGTCGGAGACCAGAGAAGAATGATACAAATAGGAGTAAGCGTAAACTCAGCAGAAGATAGAACAAGGATGTTGATGACATGTGTGTCATTGTAACGTTAAGACGGCAAAACAGTATGCCGTACAAATGGTTAACACAATCACTGATTTGGTTCTACGGCTGCCATCAGACGGACGACATCACCGCAACTGCGTAAGCGATGGACAGCGTACATTGACACTACACGACTGGAACCGACCGCGTGAAGTTGATATTATGACTGATCGAGGTCGACCGGACAACTGCATGCAGTTGAATATATCGACTGCGCGCTGTTGCTGTGATGCACTCCATCTAATGGCAGCCTTAAGATTTTTGATGTGGACATCACACAAATTCTTTTCACAAACCGTATCATGCAAATCTCTATCTTGTTTACAGAGCAGAGTGCACCTTGTTGTCTATGCATACTGTTACACGTGTAAGTTACTGCGTGTAAACGGGCCTTAAATAAATTATAAATACAAACGCCCCCCGTCGTAATTTCTCAATGAAATTTTAATTAGACCTTATTTAGTCAACTGCAAGATCTTACCAAGAATTAGGACGTATAAATTCTAATGCTAGATTTGGTCTATTTGTTAATCTTTCATGTTTCCTAGAAAATTCAAATCCATCTTTCGTAAGAAAATCGTGTTTTTGAATTCCAACTTGATAGATTTAGAGTTTCCTTAAGTTGCTAATATTTCAGCTACCTGACGTAATTCAAATTAGCTGCAGTATGTAATTACAAAGCCCTGATGAAAGTTTTTCTCAGTAATAGTGCATTAATTTTAGACAAGTTTTAACCACCAACCCGTATTGGTTGTGTACGAGCATCGCCACATGATATTAATTGTTTTAGTTTTTACCTGAACAAGCAGTTGCTAATTCACCGATTTATGTACATTCGCTGACTAGGTTATTACGCCCGCCACAAGCCACCTATTTACGATATTATATAATTTTTTGTTTTACCTAATAAATTGTCAATCATTATCGGACACAAAACAGTGAGTTTATTTTCCTGTACACATCCCGAGTGATTCGTCCAACTACATAATTCATCTCAGTGTGCGGAGCTAATGCCCGTACATTTTTGGTCCTTCGAGCCGGATTGAATTACAGCCCAATCCTTTTCACATAGAGGAGACCTATGCTCCGACAGTGGGAACCTAATAACTAACTATGCTAAATATTCTCTATATTTATCGTTCGATCCCTTTTTAAAACCTACTCAAAGCAGCTCACGATAATCGATATATACGTAATAGCCGGAGTAACGCATACTCAAGAGAAGGGAAAACAGAAATATTTGAAAAGTTCCAGAAATCATCCCTCACATAAAGATAGAAAAATCAATAAACTCAATCACAAGTACACAAGACCAATAACAAAAAGCAATCGAGAACAACCGAGAACCCCAAAGAAACACAACACCGCACCGACTCGCGAAACGAAAGCAATAAACTTGTACCATCGACGATCATAAAGCAATGCGCACAGCACGCACAGTGCCTATCTCATGTCTTAATTTGTACAGTGCGACCAAAACAGTATAAATAATATAAAAACAATGAATACGTACACTGACAACGATGTGGGATCGTGAGCTGATAGAGTTATGAATGGAGAGAAGGGACTCATTGAGGAAGGTGAGATAGAAGATGCAGGTGGTAATGGAAATGAGTTTAAAGGTAGCGCAGTCTCTTTCACGGTAGTACAGCCATTATAAGACATAAAGTCATTGTTGGTGGCAGCAAATACGCTTGATGGAAAGGAATTGCCAAAACATTGTATACTCAGTGATGAGTGGATGCATCCAGATGACCAACAACAAAACCAAAAACTTGAAAGACAGAGACAACAATAAATAGGATAAATGTTCTCTATCTTTTTCAATTTGTTTTTCTGAACTCTGCACAAAAATAATATCTAACATGAAATCACGCCTACAGGCTCCAAAAGTATTTGCAAAGGTGTGCCTAGTGTGAACCCTCTTTGGCCAGTTAGCTTTAAGTCTCAAGAAATAGTAGGCCAGCCTCCTAAAATACTTCCATCAACCGGGACAACATATAATATTCCTTGACAAAAATCAAATTCTTCTAAACCAAAAATTACCATACACCATCTAATCCTTTCTGAAGCTGCGCAAACACACGCAGCGGCGAGTTTGACGTTTAACAGAAAAATCTAAAATCATAAAGCACTAACACGGGCTTGTCATATCGGGTTGCGATTGCCGCCTGCATGCTAATGTCCCTTGGACCTGTACCTTTTCACCTGTGCACATTGCCAGGAGAATTTCATTCTTATTGCTTACACTTTAGGTGTTGTGGTCACGATCAGTATTTTGTTCGATGATATTGGTTCTCAGTATTGAGAATCTTAGATGATTTGCATCTAAGATTCTCAATACTGAGCTTCTTTATGAGAATAAAGGACAAGTAGGAAGTATGGGAAACATTATGTCTCGGTGATGAAGATTCTGGAAATAATTGTGAAAATTATCAGCTTTGTAGGGAAACATTTCTAATTGATGTTACTTTTGCAGATATGGTTGTCAATAAATATGATACAAATGATCTTAAATATAGCCTCATAAAGGGTAAGACTCTGCAAAGACTGATCAAAATGTAGGAAACTGACGTAGATTCTAGAAAATATTTTTTACGTGATATGATTTACAACATGAGGCGAAAAAAACAGTGTAGAATCCAAAAAATAAATAAAAGAGAAACAAACAATCGATACAACCAATAAAGAAAGTAAGTAATGAATCCTCAGAAATAAATCAACAAACATTATTAACCAAACGACATCCATCTTAAATCGGTAGAGAATTAACAAGTCATGTTCGCCACCATTTTATTAGCGGTCGCAAAAGAATATCAATAAAGTTTACTCGCGGCGACGTTTAATATTTCGCTATAAGATGTGGGAGATAACCTCGAAGGATTTGTGTACAAGCTAGTCATTGTGGCTTCGCGATTTTATGCATAATTGTTGTTCGTTATCTCTGATGAGAGTAAAGAATATACAGGGTTGAAGATTGATAAAAATGAATGAACTAAAGTAAAGAATGGGTAAGATATATAACTCACACAGACCAGGGGAGCATGGCGTAAAGGAGGAGGTTTATACTCAGAAGTGGGTGAATTAAGGCTGTCAATAATGAGGATGATGATAAACGAAACTATTGTGGTCCAGTAATAACTGCCATCACTTGCAAGTTGTAAGGTTATGGCTCCAAAGCCAAGCAGCACCCTCTCTCACAGAGAAGAGAATTGTGTGTCCCAGCAGTGGGAAAATTATAGACTGATTTGTAAGTAGCTGGAAAGCGCCGTGAATTATTTGTCCAGGAAAGTAACCATCAGAAATATCAATTGTTTTACACAATTGATATTTCTGATGGTTACTTTCGAAAGACTAAAATTGACAAAAATATAAAGCAATGTTTACCAAACTGTGACCTTCCTTCATTGATGTTATGTTTTAGTTTAATATAACAATGATAAATCTGATCTGGTGGATCATAAAGTAATTTCAGTACATGCATACAGAATGGGGAACGGTTCCTCAACAGAAGAACCGGATAAAAAAACACCTCAAAAAATAAATCCAAAACCGAATTGCGACATCCAAAACCATCTAGATATGGTCATTGTAACAGTCGGGTAATATTAATAGACGAAACGAGTACTGTGTTTAGCATTCACAGCGTTCATTCGCTGCTCGGTCACCTTTCATCTCGCTGATAGACATCGGGTGCGTGCGTGCATATGAAACTAGAAGATATGGGAAATGGAAGATCGGGCTTAGAGAGTATGGCTAAGATTTGTTTTGATATTTTGTTTAATTTATGTAAGTGTGACTTGAAATCTGCTAGTCTTGTAACGGAATTAATAATATTGTAAGCACAAGAGCAATTGTTAGAAATGTACTCATGAAATGTAACTGAAGCTTATACATAAGTTAAAGGGTCAATAATTCTACATTCTTCTGCCCTTATCGCAATTTATTTGGGGTCGGCGCAGCATGTATTCTTCTTCCGTACTTCTCTTCTCTCTTCTCCGGTCGAAGTAATAGACTGAAAGCAACCAATGCTCTAAAATTCTATGCCACCACTGTGACTAAACAAAATTATGATTAACTAATGCAAAAACCAACTGTATTTCTATACAATACTTGAAATGCTTTTTGGTAGCTTCTGTACCGCTTCAACATTTTTTATCTTTCCTTCTTCATCATTACTTTCTCTAGGACCCTTCAGAACAAAATGGAAACCACAATCTTTAAGAATAGGCATAACGACAGTATCAAAAAATTGCAAATCTATTTAGTCCGTCAGTTCTAGTACTGGAAAATAATGGATACAGATTTTTTGTTTTTGGGAATCAATGAATATTGACAAAGATAATACGTTTCAAAACTCGGGAGTGGGGGATCGTGACGTCAGAACTCGCAAAAAATTATACCAAGGCGTGACGTATTAAAAATTTTAAGCGTCTTATCTTCGTCAATTTTGATTTATGTAACAAAAGAAAAAATACGGGTCAAATATTTGTTGATAATCTAACTGACGGACTAATTTTTTTTTTCGTCTATCCTATTTCTACATGCCCTTTTCACTAGCAGTATATGAGCAGAGACCAAATAAGAACTAAAAGAAAACAAGAGGAAATTATAACACGATTAATCACACATCAAATTCTAAGAACCAACTCAGCAAGTCACAGCAAGTCTTACCACAAGCCAAAACAAAGAAGCATCAACGACAGTCGACTCGCACTTGACTGGAACAGTGTGAACAGATACACACCGAAACGTATCGTGTCTCCAAACTCATAACTTCTTTATTTATGTCTTACTTTGCTCGAGGCTCCCGAATCGGATTGGGTTACATAAAGTCATTGTTTATGTGGCACGTTCGATTCTTTCTGATGCATCGGTTTTGGGTTTAGGGACCCGTGGAGCGTACGTTGTTTTTATGTAGTGAACCGTTTTAGTTTCTACATTACTTGTTGTTATTAACATCTTTGGAAGATCATCATTTCCGTACCCTTATCGCAATTTGTATGAGGTTGATTTTAGAAGATCAATAGCGTGTTTTTTTTGTTGAGGTGGTGGAAGACCAAAAGATTTTTTTAATTTTTATTAAAGGTAATGAAGTTTTTTTTTTAATAGAGTATTCTTTATGCCTTAGTTTAAGTTCAGAAAGATGTTAGACTGGATTGAAAAGTTGCAAAAACTGTTAATGATGATGATAAAAAAATGTAGTAATTTTAAAAATAAATAAAAATTAACTAAGGAGAGCGCGGTAAGCGCCGCGGTAGGGGGTAAGGGGTGCGGTACCTTTCATTTTAAATTTCAGTACTATTCTGCTTGAGTAACTAAACCAGACACCAAATCACAGCAGACCAAAGTCAGCCCCCTTTATGCTACTTATATATTTAAAACTAAACCCAAAAACTTTCGTAAAAGTCGGTTGCATCATCATTCACATCAGGACTTGTCATCAAGTAATACTAAGGTCAAAGATGATCTTGGACTTGAATAATAAAGAAATGAGGAAACAAGATCCTCTGAGGACAGGAGACGCCATTTTCGTCGATCACTTTTTCCTCAAGGGTATTTCAAATGGACAGTATAAAGATATTTGTTGTGCTTGCTTCTTCGTACTTATATTAATTTACGGCACTAACTTATAAGTGTTTCTACCCAATTTCAACTATTGTAACTATGTAGTTTCAAAGATGCCATAATTATGTGTTCTAGAGCTTCAGTTTGTATCGGAGTTAGCTTCGGGTTCATTTCATGGCAAAATGAAAAAAATGTATTTAGAAAGTCCGCTAAAAATCCATTTTCGTTAAAGTTTGGAAAATTCTACTTACCAATCGTACTTATAAGGTCTTCCTAACCTTTTATCAGTCTGTGACCAAATTGTAACCATATTCTAATGTTAGATATCTCATAATCTTAATATCCCAAAACCACCAAACAGTTAAAACTTGTGATGTAATTCAGAAACCGATTCCTCCATGACTCACTAATTACAACATTCTCATGGCAATATAAACACAAATAAGTTATTTTAAACATCACGAACCCATAACTTAAAGGAAACTACCCGAAAACGTACCTTACGGGTCTACAGAGACAATATTGTACCATAAATGACCATAACTTCTTTGAAAAGATAAACTTTTTGGGCCAATTATGGGACGGGAGCGGTGTTTCCAAAAATCCCCTATATACAGTTTTTTATCTAACATCAGACAATATACTTACGTGGTAGATGGTATCTTTTTAATTTACAAAGTTATTTGGGGACTTTTGACCCCCGAAAACACCACAGCCACCATTCTTCTGTCTATAACTTTTAGGTTCAAAATCGAGGGTTAGTCTTCTTCGGTGGTGTTGATTGTTATGTTGGTTTTAACTAAAATTGTTAGTCACGACCGCGATGGCCAGTGTCTTTTACTGTTTACAAGGTGATATTAAAAGTTGACACGCCATTTTGGTTTCGATAGTTTTTTTAATGCTGTGACGAAGTGTGGTTTGTTTTATAAGCTTAAGTACTTAAAAATCGAATCTTTTATGATTTGAATTAACAAGGTATCCTGTTAAGAGCCCCTTTACATTTTGTGTTACGCTAATTGTACAATTTACTTAAAAATGCATGTAAAGAAAAAGTACACTCTACTATTATGAAAGTGTGAGATATTTGTGAGATGAAAAAAAAAATGTTGACTGTCTATTTATTCAATAGGATCTACAAATTAAAAGTCCCAAATCAAGTAACCAGTGTTCCGTGAGTTTTTGCTTAAACATGCATTGGGAGAATAATTATTACTAAATAAATAAATAAGTCTATCGAAAATTCCAAGCAACGAAAGGAAAACAAATAATTTTAACGACTAAAACTCGTCGTATTTTTTAGTAACAGGCCTCTTAACGTGGTTTTTGTATCAGTACGTATATGCTCATAAAAAATGACAAGCCTGAAAAGGGGAAAAGCATGTTAATATCTAATAAAATATTTGCCCTAAGACTAAGCATGCTTGTCGTAGTTGCCTCCTCCTTTTCCATGGTTGCAATAAAACAATCACATTCACACAAAAAAAACAAAGAACAAAATTATCACGATACATACCTAGAATTTCGACAGCAAACAATCAACTACAGTCGGCAAAACAATTTTAATTGCTGATGATCTCCAAAAAAAAACAACACAGTTCACCGCGCACCAAATTTCCACATCGACAGCCAAAAGAAAGAGAGACACGGAAAATAATAAAAAAAAACAATTTCAGTTTTCAGTTAATGATGACGCACGAGAAACGGCACTGAAAAGACTGAAAAATGAACGGAATCGTTTGCTGGAAGAAAGCCTTCGAAATAATGCGGAATTGTGAAAAGAATGGTCGAGACAAAAGGGCAATTGAAGTCGAAAATAATGAAGAACAAACAATTAACACACGACGAACCCGCGGCACTGGCCACGGACATAGTTCGGGAGCTTGGATCGTGAATGCTGAAGTTATCTGGATATTTCGTAGGGTTTTCCCAATTTCATATTTTTTTTTACTAGATAATAGGCTAGTTTCCACCATCAATGAATTGCAAATCTTTTTAGTCCGTCAGTTAGAGTATTGGAAAATAATCGACAAGTATTTTTTGTTTTTGTAAATCAACGAATATTGACAAAGATAAAACGCATCAAAACTCGGGAGTGGGGGCTCGTGACGTCAGAACTCACTAAGAATGAAACCAAACAGTAACGTATTGGGAATTTTAAAAGCGTCGTATCTTTGTCAATTTTGGTTTATGTGACAAACGAAAAAAAGGGGTCAAATATTTTTTGATAATCTAAGTGACGGACTAATTGGATTTTTTCAGTTAACAAGCCTATTAGCTAGTCAAAAGTATTCTTACCGAAGGTACATGAATAAAAAAAAATAGTTGTCTGTAAAGTCGGTTTACGGACGATAGTTTAACGTGACAAACGTCATAACAAAATACTGATGAAATGATTGCATACATGCGCTCCGATCGTAACGTTACAATGAGCGTAACGGGACACTTTTTCGTGCATGCAGCCAGCGTTCATCGATTCATTAGACGTTGTCACGTCAAAAGTAATAAAAAGTAGTGTAACAGCAAAAATGTGTTTTACTCATACGAAGCGATTGAATTATTTTTTGTCTTTGGCTTTAGTTTTTTAATTTTTTAAGTCACGAAAAACTTCATAAAAATAATTGAAATTGATATTAAAGTGGCCATTGCTACTGATACTGATGTTTTAGCCACTTAACAATTTGAATATCAACTCCCGGTCTTAAATATGGTTCTTCGAGAAAAAAAACCTCATGTATTGTTTTGGCTTTACTTCTCCCTTTTAACATAAAGGGTTGTGAAATCCACCCTAAGAAAAAATTCAACTCGAATGGAAGAAGAATGCGAACAGTTTTTTGTTTTACCCATTATAATACCTTTTTTATTTGTTTGTTTTTTTAAATGTTTCATAATTGTTTCCCTTTGATCGAGATGGACGGGCTTGGGAGGTCAGTCATTCTTTTCGTTTTTATTCTAATTTTTTTGATCAAATATTTCCTCTTTTTTGATTAAGTTTCTGAACGATACCCACGCACTTTTTAGACAAAGAGGTGAATATTTTATTTTTGCTTCTGAGTTGAAGGTAGATAATTTAAATCTTTTATTTAATTTTTATCTGTTTTTTCTTTGAAGTTTAGTAACTTCCGGCAAATGATGAAAAGAAAAACATTTGACTTGACCCAGGTCAAGAAACAATGTAAAAAAGTACAAAAAAAAACTTCAGCTGTCAGCCTCAGGGATAATGTACATTCTTTTAAAACTATGATTGAGAGAAAAACTTGAATCAAACGCTAGTATATTTCAACTTTTGGTGTTTAACCCTATAACAAGCATAACAATTCGGGAATCGGAAAATAATGCCAAATAGGCATACCTAGGTATAATTGGTAGATTATTTTCTTTTATTAAAGATTTTTATTATGCTCTTTGAATATTTATTGAGTGATATATAGTCTTTGAATAAACTTTGTACAACAATAGAATACCAAGCAGGAACACTTTATTTAATTATGTTATTACCTAAAAATATGGTGGGAAAAATATTCCCTTTGCCTTATAAGAGTCCATCCTTAAAACTACTTAACAATGAAGTCGGTTAAAAACAATACAACCCAGCTAGAAAATTCTTATACATTAAAAACAGAAAGTTGAAAGAGAAAAATTAATACTGATTGGAAAGCCAGCCATTTCACGGTATTACCGTTTGGGGATGGGCACGGTAAGTAGCTCCCTAGAGACCAACGTTTGGCATTTGAAAAAAAAATGCGTAAAAACAAATGCGAGGGCTAATCTAAATTAGTACGGTGAGACAAACAAGCTATTGTTTTTGTAGAGAATTCATTTTAAAAAAAGGTGTGTTCAGAAATTAAAGTTTTGATGAAAATGACTTTGTAAATGTCGAAAAACTTTTTATTATAAAACAAGGATCAAGGGCTTGATTCCAAATGCGGTACTCCGGAATACAACACGGATAGTGAGGAGATTCCTCTCTCTGAAGCCCGGACCACTGGTAGCCTGAACTTTATTTCTGGTGCAGATAGGCCATCTATTTATTATACACATTCAATAATCTTTTAAACACTTTAGTTTAAAAAAATGTAAATATTCAGAGAAAAAAAATATAAAAGAGTAAAAAATCACATTTAAAAGGTCCTTTATTGGGTACTTTAAACATAACTTCAGTGCAAATAAAACTAAACTCTATCTGTGTCTTAGTGCATTTGAAACATAATATAATCCAATATCTAAAAGAAATAGAAATGCAATATGCAAAAAATAAACAAACATCTTTACTTGCCGACAGTACACAAATCGGAACCAATCGCGAGTTGTCGTAATTTTTTTTTTTGTAATTAGTATTAGCAAAAGTAGTCCATTAAGATTATATTTTTAATTCAGGGGTTTGGGTACCCCCACCTACATCTTAATAAGAAAATAGTCTTAAGACAGAGATTATGTAGAAAAAACTTTTTGTTTTAACACTGATTGATTTGGGAGGGACTCTCATAATATAAGGGTTTTTTACTAACGTTATTCATCAAAAAACATGCTGATAGGTAACTGTGGTAACACCTATGGACTGATTATACTAAACATAACTGACATACTAAATATGGCTGCACACTACTAAAGATACTATACCCTTATTCCGCAATGCACAATCTATCACAATTCGTACGATTTTACAGGGTACTAAAACTTACCAAAATTCTAAACAATTCGTCTACCCAAGAACGCAAAAAAACACATAATAACTTTTTGACTCAGGAAGTCTACTCTCTATAAGCACGAAATCCGTAGTTTCGGCCAAAGTTGCAGAACTTCGGCCGAAACTACGGAGTAGTATCACGTATCACTTACGGACATAAGATTTAATAAGAGACCGAATTAAAACTGAATGACAACACGATTGGTCATCTGTCCTTACTCCCAATGTGTTTTCAAAACTCATGAATCCGAAAATATTAGGGAGTAGGGGTCATTTCGAAGCATAAGCTACTTTCGGGCAGGCTTCCGTATCTTCGTTGACAAAATTAGAGTAGACGCACAACACCAGCACCGGCAATAGTACATAATTAAATTGACATTCATCTCATCTAGTCAAAATTCTTCACTCAAAGTCATTACATGCTCCAATATCTCCAGAAGCAAAAATCCTCCTCTACCAAAACCAAAAACCGCCACTTTTATCCACAAACAATGCAATACAACAATAATTAATTAAAAATTCTCAAAGTATCCTAGGAAGTCGATAGTGGGGACAATAAGGGCCACTCGAACTTGGGACAACGTCTGTAGTCTGAAGGGCACTTCAGCAGAAAGGGTTGTTACAGTCGCAGTCTACTGCTGCTTCTCGGGAATTTTCAAACTGTTGATTTGTAGAATTTTCCAATTGGTGCTGGATTGTATTGCGTATTGTGATGAAAATTGACTGCTATTGATTAATCTTTTAACAAGCAGCTTCTAGGAAGACAATAGAAACGTCATGTCAGCTCATATTTGGTTGTTCATTGTAGTTTCTGCAATATTGTTCGAGACGTTACACCAGATCAAACGTTGATAGATAAAAATGGCGATTGGTCAGTGAAACAACATGCTTGATGCTTGTCAAGTTAAAGGGAAAATAAACCTTTCTTCACGGACTCGTAGATACGAATCCGTGAAGAAGAGATTTTGATTTCATCGGTATAGAAAGAAAGAAAGAAGAAACTTATATTGTCACTTACGGGATGTCTTCCGTGATTATTTATTGTTTTGAGCTCCCGATATTTCGACGCTGTTGCAAGCGCCATGATCGCGGGTTGACTGGAGACTGCGGGTGGATGGAAAATAAAATTGTTACGAGCAGACAAATCTGTCTACCCTCTTTCTTTGTCTTTTGCTACGCGCACTATTGGAACTCGACACTAATTCACGACAAAACGCACTCACAGTATCACCAGGTTTTTTGGAGTTTTTTGTATGACAACCCGCGATCATGGCGCTTGCAACAGCGTCGAAATATCGGGAGCTCAAAACAATAAATAATCACGGAAGACATCCCGTAAGTGACAATATAAGTTTAGTTTTAAACCGTGAAAGCCTAAAACAGTGTTAGAAAGAAGAAACCAAAGAAGCTCGTGGAAATGGACCAGTACTCAGTAATCATGATAGGTTTATTTGATCACTAATTGAATTCTCATTATCATCACACTCCTGCCATTATCCCGATTGATTAAGACGCCTGCGGAGCATGCGTATTTCATACAAACGTAATACCAAAATAATTTGTAAATTAAACATATTCCTAAGGTAGTGTGTATTTATTTCGATTGAATTACAGAATATCTAGGTTCCCAAATAAATATTTTGATTGGACACTGATTTTAACAAGAGTTATAAGAAAAGTAAGTTTTCTATAGAAAATTTAAATTCCTCATATCTCGTCTTTGCATCACTATTCTCTCAAAAATCATATTTGGGAACATAGATATTCTGTAATTCAATCGAAATAAATACAGACTACCTTAAGAATATGTTTGATTTACAAATAATTTTGGTATTACGTTTGTATGAAATACGCATCCTCCGCCGGCCCCTTAGGGATCGGCACAGCGTGTCTTCAACTTCCATACTTTATTTTTTTTTATTCGTCCTCTTAGCAGTCACCTCCTTTCTAGCCATATCATACTTCACACAGTACATCCATAGTTTCTTTGGTCTTCCTCTATTCTTATAGCCCTCTATTCATTTCATACTCAACTTTTTCCTCACAAATTTTTCCTCATTTCTCCGCAACGCACGTCCAAACCACGATAACCGATTTTCACACAACTTTTCATTCACCGGCGACGACTTCCTCTATGTACTTGATGCCTTGTAATAACATCTTCATTTCCAAAATCGATAGCAATATCCTACAAAACATGTAATACACAGTTCGATGGTGATCGTGACAAAGGTTTGTTTTTCTCTCGTCATTTTCCGACAGATTGTCCCTAGAGCACTACACTCGATGGCTCTTCAGCACTCGAAGTACTTCGGAGTCTTTCGGAGAGGTTCGGGAAAGACTCGATCACTCTTCTGTTTTGAGCGATGTCTGTGAGATGTTTTTGTTGTGAATTGATATCTTTGGTTTGTGTATTTTTTATTGTGTTTGAAGTGGAGTAACATCTGAATATCCGGCTTTGTATTTTTTTATCTACTTAACTATAAATGGCGTTTGCGTATCCAAGAAGGCAAAAACAATTTGCCAAAATCGGAGCTTATAGATCATTCCGACACTCAGTTTGAACGGCATTCTCTGAACGACTACCCTCGACGAGTCTAAATCCAAAAATCATAAAAAAAAAATTGCTGCTATGGCTGACTTTAAACAAAGTTCCGGATCCAAAGAGAAGGAAAGGCTATCGCCTTACGAAAGCTTTACACGAAAGGATTATTCCAGAGATCCCCACCGACAAATCCCTATACCAGTAGAGGAATAAAACACACACAATGTGACCTTCCATCACCCGCAGCACAAAGACACGACAAGGACAAAGATATTCGAAACATAATCAACATAAAACTCCTTCACAATCAATAATCCATCACAACTCAATTACACTCACAAACTCAACATCTCTTATTCGGAAGCCGATAATTGGAAAACTGAATTTGTAATTTCAATCATTTGTATCCATTAAACAAAGGAACAAACAAACAAACAAATCGAATCGGGCAATTTCGGCCTCTGCCGATCGCTGCCGAAATCAATTAGCTCCTTGTAATCTGCAAAACAAGGATGTGTCTACCATTCTACAGCTCAAAAATCAACTCTACCCTTAATAAATAAGTCTGAATTTAAATTTCTCAACATCGTTTTAACCTTGCTAAACATAATCGTAGGATGGTACAAACCAGACGTCTTGGATTACCGAAAATTGCTACCAAAGGAAAATACCAACATACTATCATTATAACTTTTTTTCTTAGTTTTCGATATGAAAAAAAAAGTCCGCGAATAACTTATGCGATGCAATGACCGCGGGCGGCGACATCAAAAGGGTTACTGGCGAGATGTTTTGTCCTTGTCTCGCTAGTGTAGCCATCAATATCTGAGTGAGATGGATGTATGATGTTGAAGATAAAAAATGCCCTTTAAGTTGGTATGAAGCGATGCCGCCACATTTGTAGTACGTTCTGTGGTGTCAAATGAACGAAAGTATCACGGTTGTTTGTGCGTATTAAATTGCAAATGTAGTTGTTTGCTCACAGTTTTAAATAAAGGACTTATGGGTTTGTCAAGTGTCAAGTTTGTCAGGTTTTGATGTTTTCGGGTTGGTTTGTCAATGATGTGTGGCGGACTAAATTGGGCAGGGTCATTTTAAACAGGCTTTGAGGTACATGATGGTGTGGAAATTTCGACTGGTACTGGTTTTAAGATGATCATGAGCAGCCGAAATTACAGTTGCAGATGTCTGAATGCATCAAAGTAGGACCCACTTTGATGGTTGATAAATTTTACTTCAGCTAATGATGATCAAGCATTTACCTTATATGCATACGTTAGAGAAAGGTGGTTGATGATGGTAGTAACATCAAAAACCAAAAATCAGTAGATATTCATAACCCATCACAAATATTCGTATCAATTAGTTTCTCATAAGCAGCCACGGAGTCTGCTAATCTATACCTCCTCCTAATACGTTGAGGATGACAGGCTTCATGTTTTGTAATGTTATAATATCGATTCTACAGATTAGATTAAATTTATCATCATTCTGAATAACCTTTTCCCAACTATGTTGGGGTCGGCTTCCAGTCTCACCGGACGCAGCTGTATACCAGGGGCCTTATTCTGCTATTTTAATAAATTCGTCACTCCAACACGATTCCATTCCCATTCCATTGTCATTTTGCTTAAAGTTCTAAATCTGCTAAATTCACAATGGTCGATCATTGGCCGGTCAATGTTCTCGTAATAAAATTGTGTTTTATTGATATTGTTGTATTGCCATTATTATAAAACCCTTAGAACAAATAGTTTTCGAAATCTACTACTAAATGTGAACATTTACATGCCAGATTTCATTTAGATAAAATATATTTTCACACATTTGTCAATATGTACGAGATTACCATTCTATGACATTCCTTTCAATGAAGTGTCAGTGGTTGACCAATGGAAATTCATAATGGTGCCATTATATTGGTAGATTACCCAACTTGTCAAAACTTGACAGAACTTGACCATTATGAAATCAATGATCGACTATTCTGACACTATTGTAATAGCAGAATTGGGCCCTGAATTTTACATGGAGCGACTGCCTTTCTGACCACCACAACAAAATTAGCACTAGATAATACGATACCCCTTAGTAAAACTAGTTGACAGATTTTTTGGGCCAATGACTACCTATATTGATTGTCAAAGATCTGCAAATGACAGCCGGGATCAACGGCTTGACGTGCTTTCCGAGGCACTGAGGAAAAATTTGATTTAAATAATTAACTGCCTCGTTGTTACTAATAAACGCAAAATCCTAATTCCAAAATCACCATGTTTTTCTCATTTTTGCTTTCCAACCGCGATTGCCATACAAAACTCTCCCTCCAATCCTTTCCTCCAACGCGATCTATATTTTGTTTAATAAGGATGTTTCAAAGAAAACAAATTAAACTATTGTAAAAAGTGTTGTAAATCTGGCTACGAAAGAGCAGAACATCAATGATAAAGTAAAAGGAATTCCTTCACGACTTATCCCTTTGAATATAAAAAGGTTTTACAGGAAAACTTTTAATCAGGGGCCATCGCTGCTACTACGGAACTCGTCTCGTCTACGATTTCTAGTGAACTCGAAATTTTAGTGTCTTGTACAAAAAATTATGTGAACAGTAGCTGGTGTCAGATTATTGATAACATCCTGCAATGATCTCTTAAATTCACAGGATTCATAACTTCGGTTGAACCGATCCTCTGTTCATGTTTCATGTCTGTACAAGCGGCAATCGTTTTTAAAGTCGTTCGTATTTCTCCAACAACTTTCAACTGCATTTTCATAAACTTTTTGGTAGCAAACATATTTTTTCATATCCGTTATTGCTGAAAAATGCCACATATCAAATCAAATCAAAAATATTTATTTGCAAGAAACACTTCATACAACAAGGAAAGATCTTATGTCCTAAAAGTCATAGTATTCTGCCTGCAAGCAAGCGTGCAAATTATTATTATTATTTAGTTACATTTTAGTCATTATTATCATGTAATTAATATTATTATAATATATTAGTATAGTACCTATAGCATACATCTGGCCTATAACTTACCAGGTGTTTCCACCACATTTTCAGGCTGTGTCACTAACACTGTCGATTACATTGATGAGATAGATCTTTCTTGATAGAACGAATCATAAAAGGCGATTTCTTTGGCACCAGCTGAGTAAAACCTTCTCTTAAATGTTGCTTTTGCCATGTTGCTTACCAAAAGCTCATAAAATTCTTCTGCAGAGACCAGAAAAAACCAGCTTCATCATCATCCTGCTCTTCCTATTTTATCCCATCTATTTGGTGTCGGCGCAGCATTTTTATTCCACTTATACTACTTTATTACTTCCATTTATCCGTATCATACTAGAAAGACAAACTTCTTTCTGAGCATTTTTATTCCACTTATACTTCTTTATTACTTCCATTTATCCGTATCATACTAGAAAGACAAACTTCTTTCTGAGCATTTTTATTCCACTTATAGAATATATATTATAGAATAACTAACATCATTGAAAAAACGCTTGAAAACAAGGAAGTCTGCGCCACCGTGTTTTTAGATGTCGCGCAAGCATTTGACAAAGTTTGGCATAAGGGTCTAATATTCAAGCTCAGACGCATGCTACCAGAATTCGCAGATATCCTAGAGTCATACATTACTAACAGAATGTTTAGAATACGGCAGGAGGACGCATATTCCGAGCTAAAAGCTATAAAAGCTGGTGTACCTCAAGGAAGTGTGCTAGGCCCAATTTTGTACTTGTTATACACATGTGACATCCCAGAACTGGAAAACAACACCATTGCGACCTTTGCAGATGATACTGCAATTATGGCTACCGGATCAAGCCACAGAGAAGCAGTAGAAAAAGTTCAACTAGCTGTGAACAAAGTTTATGACTGGACACAAAAATGGAAGATCAAACTGAATGAGTCAAAATCAATTCACATTGACTTTACAAACAAACACTTGGACTATCACCCAATCTACATAAATGGTTCGCAAGTACCTTATGCTAATACAGCCAAATACCTTGGAATTACTCTCGACGCCAAGTTGCGTTGGAAAGCTCATGTCAAAAAGAAAAGACAGGAACTCGATATACGATATAAAAGTATGTATTGGTTACTCGGAAGGAAATCTTGTCTATCAATACATAATAAAATAACCTTATACAAGCATATTCTGATGCCAATCTGGACGTATGGCATCCAACTTTGGGGCTGTACTAAACAAAGCAACGTCAAAATAATCCAGCAATTCCAAAATAAAGTACTTAGGGATGCTGTCAATGCACCCTGGTACATAAGAAATGACGACCTTCATCGTGACCTTAAAATGGAATTCGTCACCACCATTATCCAAAAATTTGCTGAAGCCCACGAACACAGACTCCATCGACACGTGAATGTTGAGGCAATCCAGCTGCTAGACAACACAGACTTAGTGCGTAGGCTAAAAAGAACTAAACCTTTTGAATTAGTGTAGTGTACAAAGTGAATGAGTAATAGTAACAATGTTGTGCTATACATAATAACACATGAACATAGTGTTTTATAAATTATATTAGACTCTAAGAAAGTGCTACGGACTTGTGTAAAAGTGCAAATGAACACTATTCTTAGTTTTAACATATTCTACCACGTAACATATTAAGTTAGAGTTAAATTACTTATTAGTCTTTTAGGCTAGATCGTAATTAATTATTAAGAATTTTGTTCTTAGTAATAAAGCACAAAAAAAAAAAAAAAAAAACTTCCATTTATCCGTATCATACTAGAAAGACAAACTTCTTTCTGAGCATGTAAAGTGTTAAATACTTTTCATATATCCTAGAATCAATTGTTCCACCATCAAGTGAAAACTCTTCGAGTGAACCAATAGTAAGTGATTTGGGGACATCGAGCTTAAAAATGAAAGCATAAATCACGATCTTTGGTCCTAATTAATTCCTCGAGGCTTGCAGGGGAGTGTGCCATGGGGTTGAATTATTTGAAAAACTTTCACCTCTCTTGTACTCTTTCATTATCTTTTGGTCACCTGCGCTCTGGTTTATGGTCTTAAGTTATGGGAGGTGATTCGGGTCCGATTTTTATGAATGCAGAAAAGATGTAGTTGATCAATTTTGGTATTTAGAATAATAAGCATTCTAGAAGGGAATCAAAACTTTTGCAAACACTCTTTTGATCTTTCACGGTTTATAACTAGATTTATAGTACAACAACAACACAACGACGGACATAACAACAACAATCACGAAACAACAACAAACGAACGCTATCACAATAACAATAGCAGAATATATTATCCCCTATGTGACAGAATTAGTTTAAATCTTTTGCAGTAGTGAAATTCTAGATAAATATACAGAATGAAACTTAAAATGTCACTTACGGAATATCTTTCGTAATTGTCATCGATTGTACGTGACATTTTAAGTTTAGTTGTGAACAGTGATAACTTAAAACAGTGTTTGAATATACAGAATAGTCATAATGTCAGTTCAATGATATTAAAGGGGTAGATTATGGCTGAAAAGGAGAAAATAAATGTTGAGGAGAAAAAAAATAAAAACAAATACCATAAAACATACCATTGTATCCGGCAGTGAAAATCTACCAAATTGGGTTGCCAGTGTTGCCACAGAGTCTACAGAAGTTTATATGGTGAATCATCAGGGTCTAACCTAGTGACATAACATTTTATCTGAAAACGTAAGCATCTGATCAATTCCAAAACGTCAACCATTAAAAAACATTATTGACGCAAAAATATCGCGTTTCATAATAATATATGGGACATTCTATCATGACTATTATGGGTAATTTAGATAATATCAGTAATATTTCTTTACATACTCCATATTTCAAGACAAGAAATAAAAACTAACTTGTTCAAAGATATCTTTTTTGTAGAAACTCTTTGATCGAGGCGCCTAGCTTTTTTACAGGTCAACTTTACTTGAATGCTCTCGCCACACTTATTTAATTTCTATAAATCGAATTCGGATCATCGCACTTCACAAAAACCTAATCCAAATCTCACAGTTCGAAGAATTATTTTATTTGAAGACATCTATGGGAACCACTCCAAGAAACCACGAATCATCTGAGCTTTTTGTGCCCAAACTTTTAATAGAAAATCATCTGTAGATTGACTATATTTCATTTACCGTTACTAAACTCGCAATTGACCAAAATTTGAACAGTATTTCCAGGACATAAGGCCTAAAATCTTTGAAAATATAAATTGAACGACAGCAAAGGTAATTTTGTAATATCTAAACATCCAAGTTCCAATTTTGACTCTATGGCTCTTGACACATTGTTTGATTTTGAATGCGTTTTGTTGGTTAGTAAGAAGTGATATTTTGGACAATAGATGAAGAATCGATGAGCACAGCTTTGGAATTGATTTCAATCAGTGGGACGGTAGGTGGCAACTGTATTACGATGACCATTCGACTGGTAATTTACGGAGTGGAAGATGCTCTACACCGGATTTGTAATATTTTCTAATTTGTAATATTTTCATACAGATCGAAATATCTTTCAGAGTCAAGTGCCGCAGCTAGTCCGCAGGCCGTTCTGCTTAGTTTATCGGTACCTACCTTAGTGGCACTTTAAATTATTTACATTGATTCAACGTAAATCTATACTATTATTATAAAGAGGAAAGATTTGATTTTGGTCTTGTTTGTGTGTTTGTTACGATTTAACTCAAGAACTACTCAACCGATTTACAACACCATTAGAAAGCTACATATTTACCGATTAATATTATATTGATATCATCACAATTTTCGCTGACGAATTCGCGGGCGAAGTGTTAGTAATTAATTAAGAAAATACATTTATTGGTCACAATATGCTACAAAACGCAATAAAAAAACTTAAATAATTATATACAAGACAATAATTTTTAATTTGGTTTTTTTAAGGTCAAGGACTCAAAATGAACAAACCTAAGATGAAAAAAATTGTGAATTTTTCATATGTTTTTTCTTTGCACACGACCAAAAAATATTGATTCTTACTTAACAAAAACGCAGTTTATATCAACCACGCAAAGTTTTTCTTGAAATATTCAAGTTAGTCTAAATATCCAAGTAGAGCAGCTTACGGACCATCTCTTTGCACTGACAGTCAATCAATAGTCCAATTTAATTATGAATGGATTATTTTTTTATAGTAATAAGTAATAACATTATGTCAATGCCATCAAAGTTCATTCCCCGAGACATATTGTGGTCGCTTGGTTCACATCTTGCAACGTAGAAGGAGGTACACATAGCTGGGAACCGGAGTTAGAAACTTCTGGGTTTTCTACAGTTTTTTATTTGGACAGTACGCGAAGTTAAAATAGGTCTGGGTGGATAGAAACGTCACATAATGGGTGCCTGAATGCGGTCATCGTTACCAAGACGCGTGACGATTTGAACGCTTACCTGACTAATTGGCCAGAGAAGGCGAAACACCGGGAGAGCTGGAAAGGTTTTTTTTTCAAAATCTTTTTATCTGTAACATATAAAAAATCTGCCAAACTGCAAAATAGTTTGTCGGGATGGAGGAGGCCTCTGCCCAGTAGAGGAATTGAATAAGTTAGATAATAAAAAAAAAACAAGCGAGGGTACTATGTGTTAGAACACATAGTAGGTACCCTCGCTTGTTTATTTTGTCAACTGGAATTGCGCCTGGATTGGATTGACGAGTCCTATTCAAATTAATTATTTATCTCGTCGCACAGCAGAGAAAGGTCTCCTCCTTCTCTTCTCCTGATATTCCTCCTTTCCTGTGTGGACCGATCCTGTCGGTAGGTGTCATGCTCGTCAAACAAATTATTTCGGCATGGATCTCATACCACTCTCACACTTTTCGAGGCACTACTGGACAGGAAACAGGACAGGAAGACTTCCCAATGTGTATTTCCAAATAGGTTACCGATTTATCGACTGTAGGGTGGGAATTTAGTCACCAGCAGTCGTCCAGGGGTGATTGAAGGTTAAATGGCAACCACTCCTTAGAAACTGACAATCAATAAATAGCTCACAGGGTAGACAGAATGAGGACCCAAATATAATCCAGGACAAATCAGGTGATGACAAGACTTTTAAAAAGGACAATTAACATCTCGCATGATTGGTGACAAATGGACACACTTTCTATAGGTCGAAAGCGTATGTCACAAAGATATAAAGAAAAGGTGAGACTTAAGTGTAATTATTTATTAATTAAAAAATAAAAGGGAAATAATTACAACGGTATGCTCTCAATGGTCAGTATGGCAGATTTCGATCCTTTTGACTTAAAACCGTATCCTATTGGGTTAACTTATTTGCGTTGGATTAGTGTGGATACCTTTGTCTTCTTCTTCGTGTCGATGAGTCCCCTTTTCATTTTATTTAAATTTGTTTCGACCACAACTTTGGTATTTTATTTGACACAGTTTTTTTAATTACCAGCTTCGGTGTGTAAACCATTTTTGAGTATGGGTAAGTTTTAAAACGTTGAAACATCAATTCAAAGTAAAATGCTTCAGATCTACATCCACCAATCCGCGTTGATCTCGCGTGTTTAATTAGATCCCACTCCTTCTCACAGAGAGAAGACCCTTGTCCCAGCAGTGGGAACGCTAGAAGTTTATGATTTGGCTCATGCTTGGATTTCGCAGCAAAGCTTTAGTTTCAACATCATTACAAAATAGTGAGCTCACCACAGCTATTAGTTGAGAATCGAAGCGTGAAAAAATGTGAACAAAACAAAGAATTTAGATTTACCTTAGTAAAAGTAACTCCCATAAATTAAAGTCCCATCCACACTACCCCAACGCAGCACAAACGCATCGAAGGCAGGTGATCGTACACCGCGCATGCTCAACATTATCCGCCGGTAACCGTTCAGCAAGCACGCGACTCCGTAGTAAATTCAATCGCTAATTGTTCGTGTGACAACGCGTTTATACCGTATAGATGCGACAAGAAAGGCATGAAGTCTTTCTAGAAACTTCTGAGGAACTCAACTTCTGAGAAATTCTTGATGAAAGTGATCATGAAGGTCAGATGGATAAAGATAGGTAATGGCATTAATTTCAATAATAATAATAAACCATTTATTTCAGGTAACAAAGACCCATACATAAATACCTTAACCTAAATATACATACTAATAACATTTTTTGTTAGTATAGTAACTTAAAAACTATTAGTTATTGTTAGTACACGATGCACTTCACTTGCACGATCTTTTGTGCGTTCTTGTGGAATCTGTCCTGCGGCCAAAAACTTTCTTCCATCACCAAATGTAGCATACACGTTGGGATACGCACCACAAACGCCTTGAAATTGACGTTGCGGCGCGACTCCAGTAGTTGTACTCTTGGCGTGTACTTCAACCTTCGGCGCACGAACTCCTCGATGTCCTCAGCCTCCGTGGTGTAGTGTAGGCGAGACACCGGGGTGTTCGGCTTCGCTGCGCGCAGTTTTACGTTGGGCTCTGCAGGAGCCTTGCCGGAGCGGTTCTTACAGCTTCGCTGACGGCGTTTCCTCCGCTGCCTACATATTTGTGGTGATAAATAGCATTGTTAAGTTTCGGTTTGTATTGCAAGGACATTATAGCTTTGTGCCAAAGGTCTTTTGAAAGCTTTTAGGTATCGGAAATATGTAGGTTCATAACTGCCGGCCGATTCTGTAAAATTCAAACAACAACTCGCATCTCACATCGCATTTCATCCTCACTTTACTCTTACTTCGCATAAGGTTCAAAATGACCTTGATTTTGCATTCTGTAAGCATCACCTAATGACGGGGGAATTACCTTACAATGCCACTTCTTACGTCATCTCAAACTTTATCTGTCAAAATCTCCCTGTCAATAGTGGCGCTAGTGTAAATTCGAATTATCAACCGAGTTTAGAATGCCAATGAAGAAACTAACAGCGAATTCAGATTCGAAGTTGAAGAATGAGGTCTTACAGAATCACACTGCAGTTCTGAATTGTGCCATTAGTGATTAAATGTCGGTTATTTTTAAGATAAGATAAGATTTATATTTACTTCTGAGTATATGAGAATTGCCAAACTGAAGTGGCAGTGGGCAGGGCACATTGCTCGCAGAACGGATGGCCGATGGGGCCGAAAAGTTCAGGAGTGGCGACCGCGAACCGGAAGACGATGCGTTGGAAGACCTCCCACTAGGTGGACCGATGACCTGGTGAAGGTTGCGGGAATCCGTTGGATGCGAGTCGCAAGGGACCGGTCAATGTGGCGACACTTGGGGGAGGCCTATGTCCAGCAGTGGACGTCTTTCGGCTGAAATGATGATGATGATGATATGGGACGGTCGATTTGATTAAGTCTCTTCATTCTTAGCTGTCGGGTTAGAAAATTTTGTTGAAAGGATAGCCAGAAGAGTCCATATAACTGCAATCACCTTCGTTATTTTCCGCGAGCCTACTGGTAGCAACCGGGTACGAATCCAGCCTCCGCAACTACTGCTGAGAAATTCCTGATGAAGTACCCGATTACACTTTGGATGCGGAAAGCACGAACCACAAGGATCGTTGGTTGATGTGGTGGTGCTTGTGGGGAAGCCTTATGTCCAGCAGTTTATGCTTTCAACTAACATTATGATTTATCCGTGGTGGTAGGCAACTGGGCCTTTCCCAGTTGTAAATGTCCCTTTGTGCTTATTGGCCTTATTTCGTGCTGTCTCCTGCTGATACAGAGGGAAATAGAAATGGGTTTTTTCCTACTCCTCCGCTATACTTTTCTGATTAATTTCGTTGCGGGATCCAAGACAGTTAAATTCATTCTCTGGGACTTCTTCGAGCTTCATTGTCTCGGCGCTTTTCTGGTGGTCGCCACTGTTGTTTCTGCCTTTCAGGAGTTTCAGTCGTTTGGGAATAGTGTGGCGGGCTTGTCACATAAAAAAAAAAAACATCTTTATTAAAGTTTACCATTGTCCAGAAAAAGGCTTTCCTACGCCTTTGCCGAGTCTAAACCATGCCTACGCCAAAATTATTCAGTAATATGTCGTCCAACATTGACTTCACTTGCCTAATTGTAGTCCTAATTATCCACCGAACCACAAAAACTCCTTAAAACGTATCGCCAATGCCTCACTTCCCGGATACGCCTGCAATATTACGGCGGTAGGTACTTACCTGCCATAAATATGCGACATTGCCGTGGTACAATTACTTAGCCTATAATTTTCTCTTTCTTTTTTTAATTAATAGCATGGTAATACTAATAAATTGTAGTTAATTATTATTATGTGGGTTGGTACGTACCTACTAGGTTTGCGAATTTATTGAGTTTTTTGTACACTGAATAAGCTAGCCTTTGGCCACAACTCACCTGACGTGAAGCGATGGTGTAGCCTAGGGTGCAGCACGTTTGCCTAGAACAAACCGATTCAATCGAATTTTGAAGTCTAGTAAGTTACATGAAGCAACGAATTCTTCCACCAAGGACTTTAAGTTCATCAAATGTTTTGTAAATACATGTAAGCAAGTAATTATCTTAGAAATTAATCTATGCGATCTGCGAGTTTGCGATGCACTTTCTTGTATATGAAACATCATTGAACCTATATTCCTAACCAAGCAATTAGCATTCATAAACTGATGCCTGATATTCCCACAGGTATAGAACACAGAGGTTGTCTACCTCTGCTAGTCAATATTGGTGCAGTATAAAATTTATACAGTTACGTTAAGTATGTACCATAAAACCTATTTTCTGGTACTTCACATAACTCACACTCACACTCTTCACTTTAAGAGCTTATTTACATAAACCGGCATCAAACTCAAGACTCCTTGCAAAGCAGTAGCCGGTCTTGACTAGTGGAGTAGTGCTTAAAGGTGCTACTAAGAACCAACAAATTAAGCAGTCAAGTCAGTGTCCACATTCACTAGTACTATTATCCCTTAAAATTATTTTACAAAAGTGCTACACTGTAATGTAAATAGTGTAGTACAATTGTAAACAAGGACCTCGTGGCTGAATTATAACTGCCGCTCGGGTCGAACTTTAGGTTAAGCCGTACTTGCCTAGGTTGGTCTGAGGATGGGTGACCTACCTTACATACCGAGTTTCCTCCGTGCCTTGGAAAGCACGTTAAGCAGTTGGTCGCGCCTGTCATTTGTAGATCTTTGATAGTCGTTATAGGTAGTTAGTGGCCCAAAAAGTCTGTCAACCAGTCTTACCAAGTGGCATCGTATTACCCAGTATGGGTTGCGGAGGTCAGATAGGCAGTTGCTCCAATTTAAATACTGGTATTCAGTTGCATTCGGTTCGACTGGAAGCCGACCCTAACATAGTTGGGGAAAGGCCAGGCAGATAACTACACTATAGATAAGAAACGGCTTCACAATACAAAGATCAACATTCTACATAAGACTCCTACCACACAATATACAATATCCAACAAACAAACGTACAAGTCCTCTTAAATCAAAAGCAACCGACGATCGCCACACAAATGTTTTATAATCACCATTGTTAATTACAAGCGACGTGGTTATTAGTCAACTCTTGCGCAGGCATTAATATACAGACTGGTATGTGAACCAGTTCGACCGTGTTCGATGCTAACGAGTGAATTATCGATTTGAGGTGTTATTGATTGTTGTATCGATTAAACCATGGTAAAGGACTCTCTCTCGAAGTAGAAATTATGAGTTACCTACTCCTTCTACCCTCCTTCTCCTACTTTTCTGATTAATTTTGTTACGGGCTCCAGTACAGGTAAATTTCTCTCTGACTTCGTCGAGGTTCATTGTCTCGTCGCTTTTCTGGTGGTCGCCATTATTGATTTTGGCGTTCGCAGGAGTTTGACAATAGTATGGCGGGTAAGGCTCTCTCTACTCTTTTTTCCTATTTAGGTGAATTACTTATTATTAAAGAGATGTTAGTTTTTTTAGGAAGTCAAATGTTTCATATAAAAAGAATTGAGAGACAGTAAGAAGAGGTTTAGAACGTATTTTCAAATAGTCTTATAGAAACTGAGCAAAATATACGGACAGCGATTCCTAACAGCCATAGCTATGTTATTCATGATACAAAGCCAAAAATATTTACTCGAAGGATATGGTACACTACCCTCACGATAGTTTAGTATAGCTAGGCTGTCAGACACCCTCCCTGCAAGAAAACTAGCTATTCTTACAAAATCAATTGATTGACATCTCCTAATCTCCGATCGACATCACTCAACCACAAAAGGCGCTAACCGTATCCATCACCACTCCATATAAGAACAAACAAAAACTGCGTCACCCCAGACACCAGACTGAACCAGCATTCACAAGCCACAAGTACGCGAGGATGATTTAAGGCCCGCGCACACGATGCATTGTAAGGGCGAGCGCACACCGCCCACAGTAGCGGCCCACGGCCCGATCGGCCGCTAGATCGGCCCGCCCGCCTCGCGAGATGGAGACGGGTGGTAGTGAGGAAAGGGCTTTTGAAAAAGCTTTAGTTAGGGAATTTGATGCAGGATCAACTGTGGTGAAGAGGGTTTCAAACTGAAGTTGATGTTTTTGTATTGTTGAGAGGTGTAAGAATGGCCTGTATAAAATTACAGGCTAATTATAAAACTTATGCCAAGTCCTAAGTAGACAGCATACAGTTCTTACGCAGCGATTTTACTGCAAATTCAGCCTAGAGGGCTTTATTTACTGATTGGAATTATTGAAATAGTTGTCGCGAGCTTTGAGCAAACATTTGTATGGAGTTAATACCAAACCTTTATACCCGAGAGGTTAGTAAAACACAGACAACAATATACTTACAGTTCGAAACATTCATTTTAAAAAATCTTGAGAATTCTGCGTACCAAATATAAATCAAAGAACACAACAAAGTTCAGATGTCAGTGTCTATTATAATATCACCTAGACTGTATGCTAAAAGATTGTAATACGCTACAAAAGGGTACGCTGATATGATATGCTGTAGGTATGTCAAATATACTGTGTCAGTGTCTATAATTAAACAGAAGCCTCCTCCACACTCCCCAACCGCAACATTAACATAGAATAACTAAAAGCGAAGTAACAAATAAGGGTACATCCATTCACTTATTGTGCACAACATTTTAAATAATAATTGAATCAATTCTCCGGCTATCGGTCATTGATTAATATGCGACTAAAAAATAATGCTTTATTGAATTATAAGTTATGGGCCACCTTTGTGCTGGCTTATTTATGAACTGGTAATGTGGGTGTACACCTTTATGTTTTGATGTGTTAGTACTTTGATTTGGGTGTAATATATTGATATTTTTGTATTGGTTTATTCTCGATATTTTGATTTAACTACGCCTTGCATTGATGTGATGGGAAATGCATTGTTGCATGAGTCCTATTTCTAAAAAAAACTATCAGTGCGTTCCGAGATAGACTGTATATGTTACGAGCGTCCATAAACCCGTTCCGAGATACCGTGAGCGCGATCATAAGCGCGATATCGATGTTCCTTGAGTCGTCATAGATGACGTCATGACACGCGCCATCTTGCGATTACACCGACCATGCCCCAAAGAAATATCACCGTGAGCGCTGTCAAATGACCTAATGACAGATCTTAGCTGTCATAATCATGAAAACTAAAACGGAACGCAAAATATTGCTGTGAGCGCTGTGAGGTGAATGTACGGTATAACGAAATCTATCATTGCCACCAAAGGCTGGCTATTCATAACAATGTATAGCGCCAGGACAAGGTCCTTTGATTAAAAAAACTAGTCTGTTAGCAAGGTTGATAGCGAGGTCAAGGGCCTATAGACAAAGTGACATTCTATCTGCAATATAAAAAATCATGAAAAAGTAAGAAGTGTACTGTGAAGTCGTTGTAGGAATAGAACATGCTTTAAAAGCGATTGCTGTTAATTGTCTTAGCACTACCATCCCCTGTAGCTTTTACAATGATTTAGTTTTGCATTCTTTCCTGTAGCCGATTTGATGCATAGACAAAGTTCTAACATTCCATATAATGGCTTCGATTCCCCTACAATCAAAAGAAAAGAATTCTGATTCGCGGCCAGATAAGTATTGCAGTAGGTAGGTACTTCCCGGATGACCATCCTACGACAGCCGCGTAGCTGCTGATAAAAGATAAAATGCTTTACCCAATAAAAACCCATAAGAAATACATCAGAAATGTGATAACCCATAAGGTAATTATCAAAGAATTTAAATTAGCATCTATAATAAATAGATACGGCTGTTTGTCTGTCAATGTGACTGATTGGGGAGCCATTACAATTTATTAGCCGATGTGGTCAAATGGCCAGTCGATCGCAGATAAGTTATGTGGAACTCGGGAGAGTAGATATTGGAATAGATGGGGATATTGGTATCTTTTAAGATACCAATATCTACTTTTATGCCTTTGATAGTGCGAGACACCTAACTGCGCCCCAGAACTTAAATTGCTGCTCAAATTGCCGTAGCTCATGAAGCTGCCTAACCAAAATGCGACTGGGCAAGCTATGTCTGCCGAATGCTAATTTATGGGACTGCATATCACAAAACTGGACCTCTGGGTCAGCCAGACGGGGTCGCGGCAGACCAAGGAAAATATGGCGGGATCCCTTGGATGGCTTAGGCGCAACATCCAGAAAAGTGGAAGGAGTGGGACAGTACAAGTTAACGACAAAAAAAAAAACAGTACGAAACTAGATCTGACATTATCATCATAGTCTCTCATGGATATCGAAATTCATTACTATGTCAAAGATTTGTCATAGTCAACAGACATACACACACACATATGACATATGTTTATGAAGTAGGTACTCATGAACATAAACTGGGAATCGAACCCATCCTCAGCAGTCGGCTAAGTCAATATTTGTCCTTTTTTGACCGAAATACTCACTTAGACGGCTCATGCCAGTTTTTAGAAAATAGTTTGCTCATTTCAAAACGTAGAACTCTATGGAAAAGAATGGTCAAGAAAATCATCTCATTCCGTACCCCAGATACATTATATTGAAAATGGGTTTCAGATTAACTGGATGCAGCTAATGGCGCAACAGATTGAAACTTGCCCAATCCATGGTTAGGGTACCCGATCTGCCGGGGTTGCGGGACTGTTCGAAAGAGATACCGCAGCCCCGGAACATAAAGGGCGAGGAAGGAACATGAATGGGTTTTACTCTGACACTCCCTCCCGCTCAGCCCAGAGTGGGAGAAGTTATTTGATGATTTCCCATCAGTAAAACAAAAACCCCGATATCTTTATCGAATTCTTATTGCTCCACCTCACTTAATAGGCAGAAACCTTTATCCAATCTACCGCAATAACTCCTCTGTATCGATACCCTATCATCGGCAGGTGCATGCGATTATATTAATAATTAAACTATTAATTAAAACAGTCGATACTCGTTTGTAAACGACACCGGTCTTGTCTGTCGCCGTATCGTAACATTATCAGAGATTTCCGATAATTTATTAAATTAGTCTAGTTTGCGGTTCAAAGTCCGTTTTATTAGAATCGGAAGACTCGTTTTTGGGGACCGATGTATTTTATCGATATGGGGATACATTATTGTAATAGAAATGTAGGTTTCAAATGCTATTTGATTTCAAAGAAAAATAAGATAGAAAAATATATAATCTACGGTTGGTCTATTATATTTTTTCTTGTTAGCCTATTTGTGTCTCACTGCTGGGCAGAGGCCTCCCCTTTTCCCTTCCAAACCTCTTTATCTTGTGCGATATCTGGCCATGTTCGCCCCGCAAACGAGATCAGATCGTCACACAACATTCGCCGCGGTGTACCTCGACCTCGTTTATAATATACACTTTTTTCTTGTTAGTCCGTATCGTCCCACTCCTGGGCAAAAGACCTTCCCTCACTACATCCACTTTCCTCGATGGTATGCGTCTTCTCGCCAATTCGCCAAAAAGCCATCCAAGGTCTCCTAGCACCTTCTCCTTGATCTGGCGCGACCCCGTTTTGCTGTCTAGCTGTGCCGTCCGACAGACATCGCCTGCCCAGTAGCATTTGCATTATGGCTTAAATAATTATCCCCCGTTACATATTGTAAGAGTTTCACCATCACCCCAGATCTGAATATAAACGATATTAAATACCTCTTTGATACGAAAAACAAAAAGTAAAAAATAAAAGTTCCGAACACAAAATGTCACACTCATGCACTTACGATTGTGAACAGTATCGGCGCGCGCGCATTAATTTGCGCCCAAAATGGAGTAGCGAGCATTACGTGTAGGGTTACCGTAATCAAGAATTTGTTAGGATATAATAACTTTATCTGGATTTAGCTTGTTGATGTTGAAGGACTGCCTCTGACAGGAACACGTTGGCAATTCTACCATATTTATGCGGAGGCATGGTTTTTTTCAACCAATAAATAATTCTTCTAGCATTCCGGACAGCAAAATAATTATACTAAAAGCATGGCAGACTATCGAAGTTAATGTTCAAAGGTCGTTTTATGACAAAAACACAACATTAACTCTTTTCATACGAAACGAATCATTTTGTTCTGAATCAAGCATTTTCAGACTTTGAACTTCTTTACCCGTTTTTCTTTTTACAGCAATGGAGTAGAAAGTTTAAAAATGTAGTGTTTTACAGATGTTGGGCTACAAATAACTTGAGATAACATGGTCACCTTACATTTGAACGTATCGCTCAAATCTTGGGTGCCATACGGCGATATAGCGCTACCGTTTCACGGCATTTTATTAAAACTGTATAAACACTTGGAAATTCAAGCGGATCGGTATTTTGCGCAAGATTTTATCTATAAGGGTGTGTCTATAATGATCGGTTAATAGATTATTATAATTTGCATTTTTTTTTACATACGCCTAACACAAGTCTTCAGGACTGATGCCCTGAAACAGTGACACTGGGTCGCGGTAGACCACGAAGGTGATGGCGAGACGAACTGGATGTCTTGCTTGAAAATAGGATAGAAGTAGCACAGAATCGTGACCGTTGGAAGGAATAGAGCCTTTACCCACAGTGGGACAATATGGGCCAAATATGATCCCTTCTAACCGCTTCCATTACAGATTGGCTCTTACAATCAAAAGAGCTCATCTTCTGAATTATGCTTCAAATTGTGTCCGTCACGCTAGTATAGTTCGCTCTATGCTAGCGTAGTGGACTATGGCTCCCTCATTCTCACGGAGACAAAATCCTCTGGTCCAGCAGGGGGAACACTTATTGCCGTCCCATCTTTCAGCTCAAAGGTCCAAATCAAACTACAAAGTTTAAAAAAAAAACGAAAAAATGCTGGCATGTGAACAGAGCTCAACAAAATGGTGTCGTTAGTATCAATCCGTAACTTTCACACTAAAATCCAGCTCATTCGGGATCGCACTAATTTCTCGAATTTCTATCGAAGTAACGATTAATTTTGTTTGATAGTGCTATTTATTATACTGCAACGGAATCCGTTTTGCATCTGTTTTTGGTAGCAAATTGATCGATGCAAGTGGCAGGATTTGTCTTTTCTTTTGTAGCTGCATTATTTAAACAGTTATCTACGGACTAATTGAATGCGCTAGCAAAAGGGTAATGTCAGGATAAAGGGTAACACAGGGTAATGACAGTATTCTTTTTTTGGTCACACTGAAATGAAGGCATGCTTGTGTATTATATTGAATAATCTTATCTAGGTCCAGCTACACACGAATTACTATCGCATATTGACGGATGCTGTCAGCTCTCCGACGTTACTGTAAGCCTGCATCATTCTACCACTGGGCAAAGGGCTATTCGTTTAACTTCTCCAGTGGCTATTGTGGACCACAGGTCCATTGGTTTCGACCAGCTCGTCCCACCACTTTTTCGAGGTTTGTATACCTTTTGGCCGTGGTAACGCGCAGGTAACGCGCTCGTGAGCTACGCTTTCAGTTTTTTTTCCTAAGTACTGAATATTGTTTTTCTCTTCATTTGCCAAAATACTCACTACGTAATCGTAGAGGTCGGTTACCAGAAGAACCTAGCAAGTTCCTTGCACGACTTGGATTGGACATCATCATAATTTTTCTATCCTTATTCTAATTTATTTTGGATCGGTGCAAGATGTCTTCTTGTTCCATACTTGGACTTGATCTAAACAAAAATCCCAAAAGTATGTTTCAGAGTTGGTTCAAAAGCACATTGCAATATTAACATGTCGCAAGTTTTATACAATGTATTACTAGTCCATACAATAGAAAAACAACATAACTATTGAATTCTCTTCACAGACAGCGGTTACACGTAGCTAAGACCCATAACTCACGGGAAACATCTCCTAATTTATCAGTACCGCATAAATTTATGCGCAAGAGTTCTCGCCTCGCAATCGAACATTTAGCTTTTTATCGAGTGTTTGATTTAGGGGCGACTGGCAAGCCAATCCCTCAAGTCGATATGTACGGAGACGTGATCGGGTGGGTGTATTCTGGTGAGGACGATAATGTTCTCGTCCAATGTTTTTAACTCAGAATTTATTTCTCAATGACAAAAACCTTTTGTACGCACATATGTACGTGAACGGGTCAGAAAATATCGATGTTCCGAAAACAAAGGATAAGACTTTTAAACCGTTGTATTCATATTTTGCGATAGTGCTGCAGTCCATCCATTCCATTGATGATGATGCATTCCACTTTGAACTAGGTTAAAGTCGGTTAACAATGTAGAGATGTTTTCCACCCAAATCAATGCATCATAGGGCGTGGCACTATTGAAACTGGAGTGACTAGGTATCAAACTTCTTGAAGTTTAAAGTAGTTTTCTGTATTTCCACCTTCTGCCTAATCGCAACAAGTGCAAAAGAGAAGAAAAAAAATGCATTATTGACCAGCAACTATCGACTTGGATAGCATTAAATTGTAAATTATTGTGCATTGTTGTAATTGTATTGTGTTGTATAGTTGTTGCACTCAAGCATTTTTGAATATTTAGGATAGAAAATATACTACTTACTTAATTAAATATGTTTATTACGATTCTGACATTTATAATGAATAGCAAAGTAAGGAATTCGCGTTAAAGGTATCGATTGAGATTTTATATAAATTCTAGGAAAAGAAAAAACGAAAAAGCAGTTTATTCGCTATAATCATAATACCTAGTTCAATAACATAAGTATTTTAATAGCGTGTTTAAAATTAAATTGTATCAACATACTAGTTTGAATAATGGACATAAAAATTAATGTGTCGTATATAGATCGTTTATTTACATAATTATCTCTTTTTACAAAGGATTATAATAATATGGTTTTGTTTTTAGAAATACTTGTGACGTGTGTTGTAAAAGAGTGTATAATATGAGTAGGTATAACATTTAGGTAGTGGCGGGACTGCTGAGCACATATGAGGTCCCGGGTTTAATTGCCAGGTGGGACAAAGTGTTATTGGGTTTTTCCATCAGGAGTTTCTCAATAGCTGCCATGGAGTTTGGGTTTGTGCCCGGTTGATGGCAATAGGTTCGTCCATATTCATCAACATCATCCACAGCCCAAACTCACCCACTGCTGGGTATAGGCCTCTCTCTTCTTGTGCCAATTTCCACGGTCCTGCGCCAGTTTCATCCAGGTTATTCCCCCGACGGCAACTATGTCGTCTGACCATCTCGCTGCCGGACGACCCACGTTCCTTTTTCCATTTCTTGGACGCCATTCGGTGACAGCCTTGCTCCACCTGTCATCACTGCGTCTTGTTAGGTGTCTTGTCCAACTCCATTTGAGTTCCGTAACGTGATTGTCAATATCAAAAACTTTTGTGCGTTTTCGAATTTCAACGTTAGGAACTGGATCTATCAGCTTTATGCCGAGCATGGAACATATTAAATGGGACTTAAGAGACTTGAGAGCAGCGATGGCCCAGTGGTGGCGGCCCCGACTTACGAACAGTAAGTCGTGGGTTCGAACCCAGGCAGGCACATTACTTTGTGTATTTTATTTCATCACCGCTGCTCTCAAAAACGGTGAAGGAAAACATCGTGAGGAAACCGGCATGTCCTAGAACCAAAAATTCGAAGACATGTGACAAAATCCGCACTGGGCCCGCGTGGTAGATTATAGCCCATACGCATAATACGCGCTTTGACGTGGAGTTGCGGACACCAGCCCGTTGTACAATACAATACAAACCCAACTTCACTAGGTCATCGGTCCACCTAGTGGGAGGTTTTCCAATGCATCGTCTTCCGGTTAGCGGACGCCACTCCAGAACTTTTCGGCCCCATCGGCCATCCAAGGTGGAAAGACATAAAACTGCTTTCAACTTCTGAATATCCTTATCCAGTTAAATACTTACCTTTTTGTTACTCCATATTTAAGAGGGTACATGGCCTGTGAGGTATATAAATATATATTTGAAGAAGAGAAGATTTTTACTCAGAAAGAAAAATACGCAGCTCCTGTTCCCCCTTAATAGTGACACATGAAGATGATGATGTTGCGTCGGAAGACCTCCCACTAGGTGGACCTATGACCTGGTGAAGATTGCGGGAATCCGTTGGATGTAAGCTTCAAAGAAAACTACAGGTCAACTGAAACGATGATGATCATTCGGTCACGTTTCTCTTCAAATGAAACAATATAAAAACTTCACAAATCCAGAATACACCCGCCCACCGTCCGTAGGTGTAACAGGGTTCGCTAAAATTATAGCTCGCATATCGAATCCCCATGTTTTGCCTGTTGGTTCGCATGTCTGTTTGTTCGTTTGTCCCGTGCGCGCTGTTCAAGAACTATCGGCAATTAATCTTGCTCTATGGGTGCTGTCGTTTTTCGTTTTTGTGTGGGATAGGGAAACAGGGTTACGTTTTACATATTGTGTTACTGTCGTCACGTTTTTGGCATTGTTAAGTGACAATTCGTGAGTGATTTATGTTGGTTGGTTGAATGCAGTTTTGATCGCAATATGGGTTATGCAAACGCCGTTTTCTAGTAGAAGTAAAAAGAAACAGACTACAGAATTCATATGATTTTAGTTTCATCTTTTCTGATTATACTTTTTCTAGAGTAAAAAAGTAAAAATTAAAATAGTTAATTCTCAAACAAAAATTGCCAAACTAAAGTGGCAGCGTGGGCAGGGCACATTGCTCACAGAGCAGAATGATGGCCGATAGGGCTGAAAATTTCTGGAGTGGCGACCGCGAACCGGAAGACAATGCCTTGGAAGACCTCCCACTAGGTGGACCTGGTTGCGGGAATCCGTTGGATGCGAGTCGCACGGGACCGGTCAATGTGGCGACACTTGGGGTAGGCCTATGTACAGCAGTGGACGTCTTTCGGCTAAAATGATTATGATGATTCTCAAACAACATATTCCGTAGAAGAATAGATAGTCGCTGCATATAAAAAAACTATTCGGTATTTAGAGCGGCGGTGGCCCAGTGGTGGCGGCCCCGACTTACGAACAGTAAGTCGTGGGTTCGAACCCAGGCAGGCACATTACTTTGTGTAATTTATTTCATCACCGTTGCTCTCAAAAACGGTGAAGGAAAACATCGTGAGGAAACCGGCATGTCCTAGAACCAAAAATTCGAAGACATGTGACATCTACCAATCCGCACTGGGCCCGCCTGGTAGATTGTAGCCCATACGCAAAATACGCGCTTTGACGTGGAGTTGCGGACACCAGCCCGTTATACAATACAATATACAATACAATATTCGGTATTTAGCTGGATTCGGTCAGACTGAAAGCCGACTCCAACAAAGTTGGGAAAAGGGCTATGCAGGTGATGATGATAGTCCTTAGAAGAGGTTAAGGTTGAGGGTTTAGTACTGAAGTCTTCTTTTTTGTATGGTTAGTGGTTAACTTGGTTTCAGAGTGTTAATTCACCTATGGGCCCCTGACTTAGCTTTACAGGCCGTTTATAAATATCTCTCAGGCGTGCTATTTTCTTCACGATGTTTTCCTTTCACCGAAGCAAGTGATAATGATACAATACGCACAGGAAAACGAAATATCAGGGGTGCGTGTGTCGAAGCAGTCATGCTAGCGAAGGAGGTGGCGGAACGAGAGAGGGAGAGAGCCTCTCTTCCCGGCCGCCGCGGGAGACGCACCGGGCGTCGGGGGCCACGTGGTGGCTACCGGCCACCGTAGATGCGGGCCTGTGGACGGTATGGGCTAGCTAGCCGTCCGTCCGTCTAGTGACGACAGGCCGTGTCGACGGCGCGTTCGTGTTCCACGCGCGCCTCAAAGAGATGTCAGCATAAGGGGAGGGGCCCGCAAGGGCCGAAGCCTGCCGGGGTTGCGGGCCTGTTCGAAAGAGATACCGCGGCCCTGGAACATAAAGGGCGAGGAATGAACATGGATGGGTTTTAGTCAGTAAGAGTCTGACACTCCCTCCCGCTCCGCCCAGAGGGGGAGAAGTCATTTGATGATTTCCCATCCTAAAAAAAAAAAAAGGGGTGCGTGTCTTGGGTTTGAACTCAAGACCTGGCAGGACAAAGGTAGGTACAAGGTTAACATCACACCTGTATTGCAGCACGCAGCGTAGGCATAAAAAAGTATTTCGTCAGTTTGCAATACGTACCAGAGCCCCATGTATAACAGCAAGTCGTTTTTGTCTATGACAAAAATCTTACTTTCTGTGTCCATGGACGCACGTGTTGTCAGTCATTAAAATTAACCCAAATCTTGAAAGACCCTTGAGAGAAAATCCCAAAACTCTTCTCTCGATCCGGGAATCAAACTTTGAACCCAGACCCATTAGTTACAACGTCCAAAATTATTAAACTACCCACACGAAATCACAAAGACAATGACGATCAGGCCCATCAAATCATTCCAATCTCACAGCTCATACAGTAAAGCTAGGTACAGACACACGCGGCCATTACTCACACATTAGGCCGCGATTACACCGGTTACTGCTCAGACGGTGTCATATTCAACAATTTGACATCGCACGGGTTTCCTCCCGATGTTCACATCAGCACTTGTTTGCGCTTAATTTTGGAGGTTACCTAGCATTGTGTGGTGGCGGACAAGATTAGTGGGATACTGGAAAAACTGTTCATACAGGGTGTAAACAACCTCATCATCAAGCCGCCAACCAAGCATTCTGTACATCAAACTAAGTAACTTTACGCAAAAATAATTGCTGGAAATAATCTTTATTTTTGGGGTGAAAAATGACGTTTTGTGATGGTCCTCAATGTAACGCACTCAAAACATTGTGCTGATAGATGAATTGAATAGTATGGGGGTCGTGGAGATCTTAAAAGAAAAATTTTACATTAAAAACTTGTATCTAAAAAGAACTTGTCAAAAAGTTGTAACTTTGACCCCCAATATCTATCTCCGTAACTAGAAGGTTCCCAGGTATGGTCTAGTAGAACAAAAAAAGTATCGCAATAAAAAAAGTGCCTTTTCTTCGCCCTCTATGTGTCTTATTATTTTTATTATGTTCTCTATTTATACAAATAAATAACAACGTCGTAGGCCCGTTGGTCCCGACTGTCATTTGTATATATTTGACACTCGTAACTGGAAGTCAGAGGCCTGAAAGTCTGACCAACAGTCCTGGGTAAGACTAGTGGTCAGACTTTCGTATTACCTAAACATTACTGGGTTGTGGAGGTTCTACTGAAATGGGTAAGACTCGAAGCCGACCCCAAGCACAGTTAAGAAAAGGCATATAATTAATTGTTCTAGAACGAACGAATACTTATAATTCCAAACTTATCTACATATGTACCTAAACAATTTGTCCCTCAATATACGCTCCGCCAGTGTAAAGATAAACAGCAAATACCAGTCGACTATAAAATTGATTGCGAACTAACTGAGCATCCTGTGATCTGCGCCTACGCAGCGGCCCACTGCGCTGTCGATTCAATGAATTTATTCATATCTTATTGGCCTATTTGTTTTTGGATTTGGGAGGAGAATTCGTCATTGTTAGATGTGAGTGAGTTATTCAGCAATGATTCTTTGGATTTGATGATTAGATAATGGGCTATTAAACATTTTTGCCAATGTATCTAGCAGTTGAAGATTGTTTTTTTATAGCCTAGTGTTGACAACTGTGTCACACAGTGTCTTACAGCCTTTTTTAATAACTTACTGTTCGGTTTCGGTAGGTTGCTATCTCTGTCTGTTAGACATTTTACTTGTCGACTGATAGAAACAGAACGTCACAGAAAATATTTCCTCTACGAATAAAGTGACAGGCAGTTGATTCGCACAGGATATTTTGTTCACAGAAACACCGACGGCTACAAAACGTGGCATATTTACTGACAATTACACGTAAGTAAGTTATAGAAAACGGGCTTTAGAGAGCTAGAATTGTAACAGTATAAGTAAGTAGTATTTTAGTAGTATTTTTTAGCGCAGATTTAAGTTAGAGTAACAGCAATATTATTGGTGGAGGTGGAAATAGTATACGAGAAGTCCGGTTTAAACGCAAGGAGTTTAGCTCAGCAAACAGTGATAATAGGAATACTAGTCATGGCCAGACCATGACTAGTATGCCTAGGCTTATGATACTAGATCGGGTGTAAGGAAAGAGTCACTAAGAGCACCGGCAAGATGGTCAGATATTGAAAGCGACGACACGGTTGATGCAGTGGCTGAACGATGAGCTGCTGCGCTGCTGGTTGCGGATTCGAATTATTTGAATGGTCTACGGGTAGTTTATCCGGCTCTGGCTGTTTTTGTATGTGCGTTGAAATGTTAGTAAATGCACCCACAGTACAGGAGAAAATCCTAGAGAGAGGGGCAAAGTTGTTTTAAAAACAGATATCCAACATACCGAGCGGTCCACGTGCAAAAGACTGCATATCTTGGACTCGTGTGGTCTGTGTGTGTACGACAAGACCACAATCCTCAGCATAACAGAAATGACGAATAAGAAGTTTTTACACTAAAGAAGGTACTTCTAATAACCCGACTGCGACGGACTTCAAAAAGAAAGTAATGGCTTTACTGGGGTGTGATTCTGTAAGACCTCATTCTAAACTTCGAATTTGAATCCGCTGTGAGTTTCTTGATTCTAAAAACTAGGTTGATCATTCGAATTAACACTAGCGATAGCGCCACCCTTGCGAGCGTGTCAGAGAGTTGAACTATATTGACAGGGGGATTTTGACAAATAAAGTATGAGATGGCGTAAGTAAAGTAAGTGGCATTCTGTAAAGTAGAACCTTATGCGGAGTGAGAATAAATAGCGATGTGAGATGCGAGTTGTTGTTTGAATTTTTTTAGAATCGACCGGCTGATTCAAGTTAAAACATTGAAACTTTAATACGAAAAATCTTACATCACTTAAAGAAAACAACAATGACTGTAAAAATAATCGTTGACGAAAAACCACGAACATCGGTCATGTTTAAGATCTTGTATACAAGTCACATTACATCCACGTGAAATTGATCACCACTCCGGTTATGGATGCAAGAAAGAGGATAAATCACGATAATTGGTATCGAGCATTAAACTTATTTATCTTTGCTGAACAGTGATACATGTAGGTAATGCAGTTATTTGTCAACGCAGTCATTTGTTTAAGACTTGTAATTTTTTGTGCTATGGTTTTTGAGGCTCTTTAGTAAATTGGTCCCGGTCATTTGGGTCCCGCGGGATGAGTTTATTTTGAAAACTTCTTTAGACGCGTTGAGCACTTTTTGGGTGAACTAAAATCATGGAACTCGCGTGACCGTCACCTAACGCTTCGTAGCACTCGTAGCCGATCCGCTACGGCGTAGCACCACTTCGTGTACGAGGAACCACCCGTAGCAGATATAGATTACTTAGTTTTCACTTCTAGGTGTTTTCACTTCTGGCAGTCCCCAAAGACTTCAACACATTTTTTTAAATTGAGATAAGCCCGTCATACTATTCCCAAACCACTGTAACTCCTGAAAGTCAGAATCAATAGTGGAGAGTGGAGACCATCAATGAAGCTCGACGAAGTCCCTGAGAATCCCGTATCGTAAATATCAGAAAAGAATAGCGGAGGAATAGGAAACAAATCATTTCCATTTGTTTATCTAATGACTGCCAGGGTCTTGTTCTTGGGTCAGCCATAAGTGCATAAGGTTCCTACAGTTGGAAAACGCCTGTGAAAATGAGTGGACCGGTATTTCGCTTTCCTCAAGATGGTTTGTTTCACCGTTTTTGAGACAAGTGATGATGAAATTTATTGAACAAAGTGAAGTGCCTGGGTTCGACCACAATACCACGACTGCTCCCGTTTAGAAGAGGAGAAACAATTATCGGTAAACTGTACCTACTTACACTCTCCAAATTAGAGTATGACATTGGGCTATCCGACTTTTTAATTCTTCCAATGAAAGCAGTAAAAGAGTAAGGTGTTTGAAAAACAGAAATATCTTGAATTAGGTTAAAAAAACAATGAAATCAATAACCATTAATGCCTTTATCCGTCTACAAAGCAGTAATTTACCTTCGAACAAACAATCTGTATCACCTGCCGCTATCAATTCTATGTTTCTGCCTTTATCTGGCCGTACGCGTGAGGCCAAGAATACCACTACATACCACTAATTTTATAATTCGGCATGACGAACGAGATCTCAAAACACCTCCGTCCCCGTATCAATACTCGGTTATCGGGGATCAGGGGGACACCGAAACTCATTGATTTATATGAGAAATCATCTTAAAAGTTTAATCGATTTCAAACTTTATGAAGTTCAACTTGGGTTCGGATTCGAATGACAGCTGTCAGAGAGTTAAAGTTAAATGCGTTTATGGGATTTTGGACTGTGTCGTTTGTGTTTTAAGGTTGGAATTTGAGGGACTTTGGTTAAGATGGCATACCACCAAAGACGAATACGCCACTTTCGAGTGATTTATACCTGATACGGCGTATTAAATGTTTTGTTTTCGTTTTTATAAAATGTAAAAATCTGTTATTTATGATACCAAAATCGAGAGGTCCCGATTAAATTATGTCCGATACTATTTAGATTTATAGCACCTTGATGTTTTGTGCTTCCTCTTATTTGTAAGAATTATTTTTCTTTTTTGTTTTGCGGGTTTAAATGGTGTGGTATGTTTTTTTGAACCGCATTGTAAAGTGACAGATTTTTGATTGAGGTTTTTTTAATTGTTATTTTTTGAAGAATTATAACCGAAAGAAAGTGACGCTGATGAGTGAATCACCAAATAAAATAAAAGTTCAGGGCCTGAACTGACCTCTTTGCAACAGAACTCGTAATAGGTAATTAAAATCTTGAAAGAGTGTTTTTTTATCTAAACTTTTGAATGACTGGTGTTTTGTTAAAAATAATAATTATTGCAACTAAGTCGTTATTTTCAATGTTACATTCAATGTTGATGACTAGAAGTAGAGATAAGAAGATATGGGCACATGGGTAACTATATTGTTTCCAAAATTTTCCCCATTATTTAATTTACACCTTATTTAATTTACACCTCAAAAGAAAGTAACATATTCAAATTACATTGAAGATCTGTTTACAACAAAACCTCGAACACGATATTAAAAATAGCCATTTAACTAACAGAATTAATACGGAAGCGAACAATTAACGAAAGTTTTTCAAAGCGCCACAGCTCTGCGCCTACGCATCGACAAAGCAAACAAGTGTAGCGGCAACATGCTTGATTAAACACACATTCGGTGCACGGCCGATGCCTTAATTAGAACTGAGGGTAGGGATGGGATGGTAGTGTATTGATGGGTGAAATATCGATATCGACACGTTGTCTGGAGATGGATGTGTCAGTTTTGCACAGACTCTGACTACCCTCATCGAGTCGTGACAGATAAGGTTGTTGTAACAATTCTTAGCTCTGAGCTGATAAAAGCCGAAGGTTAACCTAATAGAACGAAGCAAATGTTTAGTAGGTAATGCATCTTAGAATGGACTTCAATACGATATATTTAAACTGGCATGCAAACAAAAGTTCCAACAGTTTTATAAGGTGTTTTATATTGGATTATTTAAAATAAAAATGTTCAAAATATAATTAATATGCGTGAAAACGAATAAGGAGGAAAATCATTTTCAAGCAACGGAGGCCCATAAAAAAATGTGTGTGTTATGTAAGTTTTTAAATTTATCGTTTATTTATGCAGGGCGAGTTAATAAAGACTTACTTTATGGGGTTTTAAGGCTTATAATTTCCGCAATTGCAGATCCTAAGATTTCAGCAGGACATTACAACAAACACCAAATCTATCGATACACGTTCACGATGCTCTCATCCCATCCCTAAAGTGTTAATAACAGTAACACCAGAGTCATTGAATATGGTCGTAATCGTAATTATTTTTAATTAATAATCAACACGCTTAGAACGGTGCACATAATCAGGATGGCCGTGTCGATGGCCTGACGACCGCGCCATGTTTGAACTTGTTGACTTGTCTTTGTTTAGTGATATAGTTTTTTTGTTTTTAGTGTAGATAGAATTAACATACGATAATATTAGTAGGGACCCAGATAGTCTGGATTTTGTGCCCAAATGACAGCAATAGCAGCGGTGGCTCAGTGGTGGCGGCCCCGATTTACGAACAGTAAGTCGAACCCAGGCAGGCGCATTACTTTGTGTAATTTATTTCATCACCACTGCTCTCAAAACGGCGAAGAAAAACATCGTGAGGAAACCGGCATGTCCTAGAACCAAAAATTCGAAGACATGTGACATATCTACCAACACGCACTGTGCTCGCGTGGTGGATTATAACCCATTCACTCTCAAAGAGAATAGGCTTGTGTCCCAGCAGTGGGAACATTGACGACGATGACTGATGATTAACGACGTCAAAAAGCATTCAATAAAGAACCAGAATTGGTTTTGCATTTTGCTGTTTCAAACATGGCATGGGAAACGTCCATGTCTCATTGACTCACTAAATCTTAGATAACGCTTTTAATTAGATATGTCATGAACAATTATTGTGTGAGTGTTTTTCAGGACCAAGATTTCATCTATGTCTATTTGTCCAGACAGGAAAACTTCAGTAAAACTTTGCATTTTTAATATTTCTTTTAATTTCTGACAAAATCTAGACCGATTAAAACTAGATACTTACATAAGTTCTTCAGAAACTTTTGCGAATTCTATACATCTTTGTCTTGTCCGTTATTGCTATCGCTAATTAGCGTCTCCATATCTAGGATATCTTGGCAACTTCTACTAGTAACTTATGATATACAATCGCCTATAACTCTCGTAGGGTGGGCAATGGCATAAGTAATACTTAACACCCACATTTTGCCAATTATGAAGTCCTATGTAAGAGGGTGCAAAAAGATGGACGTCGTCGTCAAGGGAGGCTTAGAAAACGCTAACGTGACGACTTGGATGCGTTTGTGAGAGATTGGTCGGATAGAACTGCACAGAGATTAGAGTGGAAGGTTATGGAAGAGAAACCTAGCTACCTTCGGGACAGTATAATTGGGAAACCATGGCACTTATACAGATTCCGGGCTGTCACTGAAAAAAACCTGGTGGACAAGACAAACTGATCTCCTGACTCACGTGACCGAGAACCCAGCCTCATACAGCACTTGCAAGACTTCCGACCACTAATCCAATGCAGGAGACCATAACATAACATAACATAACATAACAAAACATAACATAACATAACATAACATAACAGAACATAACATAACATAACATAACATAACATAACGCACACAGCGACATGTTGCACGATGGGTTATTCTAATGATTTTAAACTGCCAAAGTTAAACTATTTAAAATAGCACTATTATATGTACATTACTGTCAAAGTTAAACTATTTAAAATAGCAGCTTTATTCATTATTGACCAGGTATCGTAATTTAAATTGATTATTTATGTTTCTTTTGTGACAAGCTCCTGAATGTTGACTAGGTGCAAAACTGTACCTCGTAGTTCACCTACATTTCGTCAGTTATTTTGAAGTCCCATGTAATTTTGGACGAGCCTATTAGACAACAATAGAAACAGACCGATAGGTACCAATCCCAAAACATAATCCCACAAACAAACAAACAACTTTCACTCTCCACACTATAATCATCCGCTGAATACTTCATACATCACTATAAGTCTAATTTAGTGACGCGACGCCCAGGTATAACGATATAAATACAAATAACGATTATATTTCTGTTCTTTCGATCGTTAATAACGTTATAACGACCGATAATAACGATAACGATAAATATAACGATGTGGTGTCGTCGGTGTATCGCTTATTCTTATTTGTTAGTTTGTCTGGATGTATTGGATGTGGTTTTGTCGAGTGTAGGGTTAATCTGTAAGTGATAATGCTATTATTGTAAATAAGAAGTACTTTACTTGAAGTAAAGTATCAAGATTCCATAATAATGGATTTCAAAATGGCGTATAGGGTTGTAGGATAGTATTTTCCAATATCCAACGTGGTCGCTCACAATGGGCCTTATCAAAAGGCTTAAAGTCACCCAAAGGGCAATGGAGAGGGCTATTCTCGGAGTTTATTTGCGTGATCGAATCAGAAATGAAGACATCCGCAAGAGAACCAAGGTCACCGACGTAGCCCGAAGAATTGCCAAACTTAAGTGGTATCTTAACTTAACATTGCTCGCAGAACGGATAGCCGATGGGGCTGAAAAGTTCTGGAGTGGCGACCGCGAGCCAGAAGACGATGCGTTGAAAGACCTCCCACTAGGTGGACCGATGACCTGGTGAAGGTTGCGGGAATCCGTTGGATGCGAGTCGCAAGGGATCAGTCAATGTGGTGACACTTGGGGGAGGCCTATGTTCACCAGTGGTCGTCTTTCGGCTGAAATTATGATGATGATAGGAAAAATCTATCATTCTGTTTTACACCAAAAAAAAACTTGGACATTGAGTCCCCCATTTGAAGGAACCATTTATGTACCGTACTTGACGTTTAGTTTTGAGGAGCTCGTGACTAAATAATAACAACTTTAGGTTAAGCCGTGCTTGCCTAGGTTGCTCTGTGGATGGGTGACCACCCTTACATACCGAGTTTCTTCCGTGCCTCGGAAAGCACGTTAAGCTGTTCGTCCCGGCTGTCATTTGTCCATCTTTGGCAGTCGTTACAGGTAGTCAGTGGCACAAAAAATGTGACAACCAGTCTTACCAAGTGGTATCTTATTACCCAGTATTAACTGGGTTGTGGAGGTCAGATAGGCAGTAGCTCAATGTAAAATACTGGTATTCAGCTGCATCCGGTTATACTGGAAGCCGACCCCAACATAGTTGGGAAAAGGCTTGGCAGATAATGATGAATTTACGTGTACTTTTTACAAAACTAATTCTCTAAGCAAACCACCGTATCATGAGCTTTTATTCAATGATTTGATTAATTGAAAACATAAATTACAACGGGACCGAGCAATGTGGCGACACTTTGAGCAGGCCAATGTGGCGACACTTTGAGGAGGCCAATGTGGCGACACTTTGGGGAGGCCAATGTGGCGACACTTTGAGGAGGCCAATGTCCAGCAGATGTCTTTCGGCTGAAATGTTGACGATGATGATGAAATCACAAATTACAACATTACCTTTGAATTGATAACATTAGTACAACCATCCTCAAACTGACAACCAAAGTTAGTTAACAAACCATTAAAAAAAAAAGACAACAAGAACACACCTGTGAATAAAACATTCAACAAAAAAAGAAAGAAGCAACGCCGCGGCAAAAACAAGTGCCTCACCTTAATACGACGATAACCGTAAACTAAACCAATAGTCGTACAAAACAATAACTTAACCCCCAAAAGCGGCGTTTCCGAAACGAAAATCGATATTTATCGATAAAAAAATCGGTTTTTCGTTTCTCGACGATCGTAAAACGGAATTTATACACGTGTTTATTGGTATCATAATGTATTTTAGAGTTTTTGGGACGATGAGTTTGTTAGAAAACCGGTACTTTAGTAGATTAGTCGGTAAAATATATATTACTTAATAAGGTTAGTATTGGTAGCTTATCGCTGATCGGGGGACCAATAACTTTAATAAGATGATTGGAATTTTGTGTGAAAGGTGTTTTGTTTCCGAAGTTTCAAGGTAGAATTTAGTTGTTTTTTTTTGCGATTATTGGCTATATGGGGCTGAAATCTCTCACAAAGCCTTCTGCACTTTTTCTCATGAATGATTTGTTCCTGGCAATCTCCCAAGAATGATTCTTAGGCCCCATTCCAAATATGTCGTGACGATTAATGTAACATTTGCATTGCAAAGGTCGTGGACGACATTAATCGTGTCGTCCGATAAGTGAACACCTCCATATAAATACACAAGCCACGACACTTAAAACTACACGATTATCTGTCGTCACGACATTGTGGGAACGGAGCGTGAGTCGTCACGTCAGCGTTTTCTGGCACTCAATGCGTGACGACTCTGGCCAGTCGTTCTTGATACATTTTACAGACGTGGCCCGTCTGATCCAGACAGTTTTCTCCGACACACAACTTAGGACCCACTTGGTTAATCCATGATAAGTTGCTGGGACTATGTATGATCGCAAGAACCTACTAACAAAAAAGTACTACAGAAAATCGCTTACCTATTTTTGAGTCTATCTGACGATGGCTTTTAGATGGTTATGAAATAAAGTTTTATCTGACATCTGTCTATCCAAAACGCTTATATCCGTACCAACGTTGCTAATAAATTAAAATTGAGTTTTATAAATAGACCTGTGATCTTTAACTCAATCAAATTCTTCTTTTACGAAGTAGGTAGATATGGATTTTCATCTTAAAAAAAAGTGTATTATTAATTGCTGACTTACTCGCTTACTTTTACAAGTCCTTCTTATATAGGGTGACTGGTAATTAGTGTACGATACTGAAAAGCGTGATTGTGCTCATGATAACAAACAACTTTTACTATTGGACCAAAGCTGAAATAGTGAAAATTATATCAGCTGTTCAGTACATTAGGCGAACATAAATGTACAGAACAACTAATTTTTTCACGATTTTAAGTCCCATTATAATAGAAGACGTACCTATTGCCACCAAACGAGCACAAACCGCTACTAACACACTTTTACTGAAAGAATCCTAGTGGAAAACCCAATAACACTCAGTCTGACCCGGGAATCGAACCCAGATCTTTTTGCTCAACAGTTGCACTTGCAACTACTCGACCAAAACAAAACTTCCACCGTCAAATAACATGTTAAATTTTGTTCCTAAGGACCTAATTATAAATTGAACAGCCAAGACAAGCCCCACACATAGCATGAAATAACCCTTCTTACATCCCTAAAATCAGCCATAAAGATTCTGAAGACAAAGATCTGTCCCATAATAGACAGTTACAATAATACTACATTTGCATTTGTTCGATTAAGGGCCCCCTCACATCTAGACGGAACAAAGACGCCCCATTAGGGGTGGTCTACACTCTAGATTTATGTGTAAGGGTTGTACCACCCCGCTTCGATTTATGTGCAGTGGTTTAGATACTTCTGATTCGGGATGGGTTTAAAAGTGTTAATGGGCAACTGTTAATGGTCGGTGGTGTGATGTTTGGCGCTTCACTTTGATAGTGGGCCGAAGGACCAGCAGCGGGGTAATTGTATAACACTCTTGCAATGGCAATGCCTTTCATTTCGACGAATTTTAGGCAAACAAATTCAGGGTCTACAATATACTTCAATTCTGTGAATGATCACGTATTACACACCATTACATAGGGGCTCGGATAAGTGCCAAAAACGCTTACTATAGTCCAGCTTTACAACTTCGAAGTATGTCATCATTTTCTTTAGTTTTCTTAAATTGAAAATTGTGTTTAACAATAAGATTAAATTTCAGGTGCGTCCAATCTAACAATATTTTAGTTAGCCAGCAGCAGTACGTTATTTTGTATTTGTACAATAACTTTCAATAGGGCTGAAGGGTTGCCATAACATTTTTTACAATTCAATACTTGACTTTCGACGGGAAAGACGATATGGCTGATAGAATGTCACTTTTTCGACGTCGAGGATGCGCTGATGGTTCTTTAAGTCAAGGACACTTATTTTATTACCCTATTTGTAATACATTAATGTTTAAAACACGACATTACGTAAGACTCACCAAAATAAACAAACCGACCTTTTCGATCCAATACAAAAATACGGTCGAACCAAAAAAAAACGGAAGAAATAAAACAATATACAATTTACGACACAATAAAAACTCATGCGCGTGACACTTTAGCCGCGCGGAATACGAAAATTTTAATATAATCCAATCGATTTAATTCAAAAGTGTAAAGTATTGAAGATTCGAGAATTAATATATAAATAATGGACCATAAAGTTTAAGCTGAAGACAAATGTACGAGTATTTATGAAATTAAAAATTTGACAGAATATTATATTGGAGGGTTTCGATTATGGAGACAGTTTCAAGGGATTGGTGGACAACTGGTACAACAGCTGTTCTCATTTCGGAATCAGAAACAATTGGAATGCGGATGTGTCACTTGGTAAAATAATTGTTAAATTATAGTCATTTTAATCTGTCACATTTGACATCTGTCAGTTCATAGTAAAGGTTACCTTCTTTTGCCATTATTACAATAAATAATAATTATGTAATCGTAATTGAAAAATGTTAAGCCATTGTGCAGTTCTAACTTCGAAAAAATAAATAATGTTTTATGCCAGCCGTTACAAGGTTACGTTGTTGTATTTTTATGACGTGCCAAATACGATTGATTAAATTGGCCACACTGTAGGGATCAATAACTCGAAATACTGTGCCTAAATGGATTAAGTGTATACAAGGTGTTGTTTTGCATCTTGGTCAAATTCAAGGGTGTGCTACAGACCATCAAACTGAACAACTTTCTCCATGGGACCACCATCGTAATTGTAAAAAAATAATCAGCTGTCTCATACATTTGGTTGAGTAGGTATTGGAATTTTGTATGAGACAGCTGATTATTTTTTCGCGATTACGATGGTGATCCCATGGAGAAAGTTGTTCAGTTTGATGGTCTGTAGCACACCCTTGAATTTGACCAAGATGCAAAACAACACCTTGTATATGAACTTGCAAAAGGAATTCATTATTGTTGGACATTGCATAGATGTAGTTCTAGTAGAGATAATTATGTAGGTCCACTAGAACTTTACCTAGCATCAATTCCACGGTACGCAAATTGCGCGCTGCAGACAAGCATACAGTAGACAAGCATTCCAAAAATCAATAAAATACTGATACCATCCAGAATCATTTCTTTTTGTAAAATGCTTGGGTACAGTTACTTTCTCTGTTCTTCCGATCTCGCTCTTTGGACAAAGAGATTTAAGATATTCTAGAAGAGCTATCAGAAGAAGTGTTTGTACCGCAAGTACATTTTTAAAAGTCTTTGGCTATCGGGTGCTTGTATTAACAAGCATCCGATAATCATTTTTGGAATGCTACAAGTCTGCCAAAATACCACTACAGCCAAAAAACCAAAAGCAAGGAAATAAAAAAAAAAGATTAAATAAAAAGTAATTCCAACTGTATGAGGAAAACATTATTTCGTGGGTGACGTATTGTTTGGAAAGGAGATGTTTTTTTTCCCTATAATTATGGCCCAACAGAACAAAAGTACGAAATTACAGGAAAAAAATCGCAGATTCTAAAAAAAAAATATATCGAATTTATTTGCGCATTTGTACCACCTGAAATTGTCGATCGAAGATGTTAAAACTTGTAACCCAAGAATTTCAATCTGGCAATCTCATGATTTATTTCTCCGACGATGCGTTTCGTTAATCTTCTTCTTATATATATATATATAAAATGGTAAACTGACTGACTGACTGACTGACTGGGTGATATATCAACGCACAGCCCAAACCGCTGGGTCTACAGATTCCAAATTTGGCATGAAGGTTCCTTATGTGGTCTAGGGGTGCACTAAGAAAGGATTTTTCAAAATTCACCCTCTAAGGGGGTGAAACGGGCCCCCAAAGTTTGTATGGGAAAACAAAATTAGTTAGACTATTTCATAAGAAACTTCACAAGAGTACTCCTATTGATAAATGAGAAGAAACGGGTTTCAGTTTTTTTCAAAATTCAACCCCTAAGAGGGGTAAATGGGGTGACAAAGTCTGAAAATTAACGCACAGCCCAAACCATTGGGTCCACAAATTCGAAATTTGGCAAGTAGGTTCCTTATGTGGTCTAGGGGTGCACTAAGAAAGGATTTTTCAAAAATCACCCTCTAAGGGGGTGATTCGGGCCCCCAAAGCTTGTATGGGGAAACAAGATTAGTTAGACTATTTCATAAGAAACTTCACAAGAGTACTCCTATTGATAAATCAGTAGAAATGGGTTTCAGGTTTTTTCAAAATTCAACCCCTAAGAGGGGTTAATGGGGTGACAAAGTCTAAAAATCAACGCACAGCCCCAACCGCTGAGTCTACAGATTCCAAATTTGGCAAGTAAGTTTCTTATGTAGTCTAGGGGTGCACTAAGAAAGTTTGGATGGGGAAAAAAGATTAGTTAGACTATTTTATTCGAAACTTCACAAGAGTACTCCTATTTGATAAATCCAAGATAGCGCCGAGGAAAAGTATTTTTTTTTTCATCTCGGGTGTCGTTTACATGGTTTTCGAGGTCGCTGATTACAAAAATGAGATCGAAATGAAAATCGAAATGGCGTTGAAGTAAAGTTTTCGTCCTGTGTGTCGTTTTCATGGTTTTTGGGGTCGCCGATATCGAAAATGAGGTCAAAATAAAAATCCAAAAACGCACCTATGATTTTTATTTTCCTTTTTCCTTCATGGGTGTCGTTTTTATGGTTTTCACTGAACACAAATCTAAGTTTTCTTTAAATTTTGTTTGTCTTCGTAGCTAAGTATCGTTATGTAATTTACCGGCCATAGTAATTCCATCCTAGACAATAATTTAAGATTTTACACAATACTTCTGCAAACCTCTGTTCTGCTTTGAAACCAACTAATTTATGAGCAACCCAGATATGTATATCTTTAAAATACTGCTCTATCTTGAATTTTACTTACTCTTTGTTTTGCGCAATGAAATTCCCTCATTAGGGTTCCGTAGTCAACTAGGAACCCTTATAGTTTCGCCATGTCTGTCTGTCTATCCGTCCTCGCTTAATCTCTGTGACCGTTAGCACTAGAAAGCTGAAATTTGGTACCAATATGTGTATCAATCACGCCGACAAAGTGGTAAAATAAAAATTGGAAAAAAATGTTTTATTAGGGTAGCCCCCCTATATGTAAAGTGGGAAGTGATTTTTTTTTTTTATTCCAACCCTAACGTGTGATATATTATTGGAAAGGTATTTAAAAATGAATAGGGGTTTACTGAAGTCTTTTTTTTTTGCATAATGTCAATAATTTCGCAAATAATCGCTCCAAAAGTAAAAACAATGTGTCCCCCCCCTCTAACTTTTGAACCATAAGTTTAGAAAATATGAAAAAAATCTGAAAAGTAGAACTTTATAAGGACTTTCTAGGAACATTATTTTGAACTTGGATGGAAACAAGTTTTTGTACAAAAAAGACAAAAAGTTGTACAAAATAATCTCTGGACTAGGTTCGTAGTATAATCGTATATGAAGGCATTTTTTTTAACTTCGTTAACATATTTTATTATCCTGAACGTATCTTTTTTCAAACAAAAAAATAATTATTAAAATCGGATTGGATTGAACACTTATTGTGACAGACGGGAAACTACGGAACCCTACACTGAGCGTGGCCCGACACGCTCTTGGCCGGTTTTTTTGAATTAAAATTACCCCAAATTCAACGCGAGCAAAGCCGCAAACAAAGCTATCTAATACATAAAAATATCGTGTCACATTGTTTGTTATCGAAGTCCTCCGAAACGACTTCACCGATTTTTTTTGTGTATTTTTGGTAGGTCAGAGAACAAGTTGAAGGGTACTTTTATACCTCTAGGTGACAAGGGTGGTTTACGCGGACGAAGTCGCGGGCAACAGCTAGTTCATTTTATAAACGTGTGAAAACCTAAAACTGTACTGTTTAGAATTTGTTTATGTATTACAAATAAGTTTTTTTTTTCAAGCACACATTTTTCGCGAATTATTATGGGAACAAGAATTTACAAAATATGTTTATTTCACATGTCGTATTATTTTTCGCGTTTGGTTATCTACGGCCAAAAGACAGGGCTCCAGGCCAGGGCCGGTTTTTTTTTTCTATTGTTGTTGTTATTATTGTTGTGTTGTCATTGTCATTCCGTTTCGGTTACCCGTCTCTGGAGTACTATTTCCTATGTGTGATTTCCTTTTTGGTGACTTGGCTTTACTTCCCTGGACTTCCGATAGATTTCTTTCCACTTGATCTTATATTATATGACGACAATCAAGTCTTAAAGACATTTATAATCATGTATGTATAGCTATTGGCGTTGTTGGCGTAGTATGGTCATTGTGTACTTATTTTTGATCTCTTGTCAGACGTCGAAAGGGTGGGTATAGCTTTTTCCGTTTATCCTATATTTACTACATTCTTTGCGGTCTACGGTCTGCGGTAGGTTTATTTGAACACCAACCAATGTAATATTTTGACAGATGGAACAAATTGACAGCAATCAAAGCTGTTATGGACGTTTCTTTAAACGCAGTTGCGTTGCGAGGTAATTTTTTTTCATATGCTTTTATTGCCTAATCTATCTAATATTGAAGGATTTTATATAGTGCTAAAAATACAAATTATTGGAAGGAATTTGAATAGTAATTTGTACCTCGGTACATGTTTGGGCCGAAAAAAAAACACCTCCTTTCTTTTGGAAAAACCCATGCCAGTTTGCCCAAGTCAGATATTGAACCCAGGTCCTCATACTCCACAGCACCAGCTTGCGAGCACGAGACAGTAACTTAGCCAGAAAGACCAATAAACATGTAATTGCAAACAAAACGAAGAAATTCCAAAAATCCTTTAATTATTTTAATAATTGACCTTAACGCTATTAATTTGTAGAGGGTAATAAAATGGGACATGTTCAAACATTGAGTTAAATTGCGCCACGGCTCGAATTTAGTGCCGAAAGGGTTCATATAATTACGCCGCAGCATTCCGGGGCCGATCAGGAACTGGAATTAAAATGAAGAGTCCTGTAAGAGGCAGCTGTGACTTATGTACTGAGTATTGAAGAGTAGGGTTCGGGGATCAGAAAGAGATAGTAGTTCTTTTCTGAAAGACATGTGAGTGACAGCGAAATTTAAAAAAAGTCGTCATCAGGCATATTAAATGACGTTATTAATGTCATCGTCTTATCGTCAATGGTAATATGACTATTATTTACTTCTTTCCTCGTTAACACCATAGAAGTACGAGTACAACAGCATTTCGACGGCTATGTTTAAAACCTGTGGAACAGGAGGCAACCAGGCAGAAATCAAGAGCTACTACTTCTGAGAAATCTGTAATGGAAAATCCCAGTAATACTTTTTCGGACCTGGGAATCGAACTGAAGATTTCATGGTCAGCAGTATGGCTTGCTTGCTACTAGACCAAGCACCAAATCATCAATAACACAATGATAGTTTAGAAATTACTGAATTGTCATCTTTGTGACATTATTCTTTTTTGTGGTTTTTTATTTCACAAACTTTAGTTTTCATACCTCCGTATGTTGGTATCAGCATTATTTTATGTTGTAATTACTTTAGATAAGATGTAGTCTGACAACCAGTTCAGATAAGCATTCGCTCCATGTTTAACACCAGTATTCAACTGCATAGTGGGAAAAGGCAATTACTGATTACTTCAAATTCACGAATACCCGCAAAACCATACAACCTCCATGCACAAAACCTCATCAAAACCAGACCAGCACTAACCACCCTAACCTACGATTTACACTATACACAGTTAACAAAATCACCTAAACAAAAACATAAGGAGCCATTGTACAAAGCGCGTATTACCATAAGGACTTTGCGGGCCAAAACTTTGCTCCACAGACACAATAATTTACCATTTCTTGACTGTTAATAGCCGATAGGATTTTCTGTCCTCGCTCGGCACCGCAGGGTGAATTCGGGAACTCATTAGGGGTATAATTTTCGCAGCAATAAACACCCCGCGATAAATATCAACCCCCTAAAAGGGGTGAGTTGTACGGTACTGTTATTTTTGGAGAAGATGTTAGTTGGTGTCTAAGTTATAGTGGAAAGTTGTAATTTGAAGCTGTTTTAATTGTGAGGGAGTTCTAAAAAGAAAACGAGTTTGGTGTTTATCTTTTATTGACTTTTGTACACCATTTTGCCCAAATTGCCCTTTGTAAATTTTAAAATTTTAATAATCGAAATGATGATCGAAAGATGGCTAAAAGTAGTTCATGGATTTTTATATTGAAACTAAACATTACATTATTACCATAGTTTTTCAAAGTCCCACTTGCTAATACCAGTAAATACTTCTTAAACTGTTAGGCGGTCGAATTATCGACACGCAAGTTAAATTTTCGGCCAATAATAGCAAAAGATCAAATATTCGAAAACACAAATCTCAACGTATAACTAATAAAGAACCTACATCGTTTTTAATAAAAAAAAAGTACAAAATCAAAAACAAATAAATCGTTATTAAAGATCAACCACATTTTTGACTCGATCTCATCTATGATCAGAGGAAAATATTCAAATAACAAAAACAGTAGCAATCAGGAGCGGTACCACTATGCGATGAAGCGATGAATATCGTCAACTAACATAATATAAATGTATATAAAAATATCGTTTGCCTGTTGGCCTGTTCGGTGTCGTTTCCAGTAAGCGAGATAATATCGGATGATCCGAAGAAACCACTAATTAGTAATGATCGTTATTATTTGAAATATAACTATCGAAGATTTGAGAAGTCAGAATTAAGATTAGGTTAGACGGCCAATCTGGCGTAACTAGATATTTATTGTGGTTTAGAAGTTGATGAAATTAGTACTTAATAGATAAAGTTCTTTCGCAAACAAATATGGATGTGTAAAACAGAAATAAGCTACGGCAACAGCTGTGTAGCTTATTTCAGCGTATGAAGAAGTCTTCATAAAATTATTCTGAGGATACAAACTTACGTAGGTAACAGGCAAATTACTAAAATGAAAGTATGTGAAAAAGGCAAGGACGATCTTGAACCTTCTTCCTCTTCGTGTCACGCTTCATGTTATTTCATCCTCAAAGGTATCGAAGTAGCCCCACTTGACCATTTTGAAGTTACATCTTCTCATTTGGGTCCCGAAATGATTCAACAACTGCTTAAAGAAAATTAAGCTCGAAAACCAATAAACTTTTAAATCTCGTAGAGTTCTAGGGGTAGAACATAACACAGCTATAATTTAAGTAAAAATATCGGTATGTTTCTTCTGAGTTTGCCACCATCTTGCTTACTGACTGGTTATTGTAACCGACGAAGAACGTCAATCAATTTGTTCACTCAACTAACAAGCATACAATGCCCAAAAGAACTATTAACACAGTTACAACAACAGTAGTAAATTACTAATTCTACCACAATAAATAGTCACGTAAACCCATAAAACATTTAACCATGCATTTGACATCAGCAGTAATAGCTACAGTATTTAATAATCTTAGCTTGTCGATCAACCCATTACGGGTCCCATGGTCGAGTCGCGTTGCATTTCAAATCAATTACTAAACTCCCAACACCTTTCCAACCTTTCTTTATATTCTATACTCCAAGATATCGACGGTTTCCGAGAAAAACCGCTGTGTACGTGCATCGGCTGTTTACCGATTTTTATCGAAATTTTATCGGTTTTTTTTCGGTTCGAAGTTCCAAGTTTCTGAGGGCTATAAAATTTTATGTCTCTATATTTGATGGCCGATCGGTCGGATAGGTTTCGTGTTGATGTGTGGTTACTGGTAGTAGCTCCAAGTATTTGTTGATGGTTTGTTATGGTTTAATTAACTAGCTGTATTTGAGGTTACCATTGATTGGAACAAAATTTTATCAGAGTTGTCTTAGATTTTGTGTCGGATTGTTAGAATGATTGGAACTAAAGATCCCTTCATTAAGTTCCTCGGAATTTTAGAGAACTCACAAGGAATTACGTTATAGTATTAAATTGGCCAAAACCAGAACTATTGGCAGGTTGCTAGTGTACAGCGTATGGTCAATTTTTTCACCATACTGATGATTTTAAACTGCCTTATTTATTCAATAAAGGACTTAACTAGAGATAGAATAATATGATAGTGATAATGCCAAAAGCATCTGATGATCCAAATAAAAATCAAGTAAAAACGAAACGAAAGAACTATCCAAAAAACTAGAATAAACTTAACATAATCACCACAAATTACGTCTATTTAAACATAATAAAAGCGAAACGCAAAATATCAAAGACAAGAAACAAAATGGCGGAACGTAGGTATTCTGCAATTTTACAGCTGTCAATGTAATAGTGTCGATTTGGACTATCGAGATGACACGGATAAAATTTAACGATCGATATAATGAGCTTGCCTGTCAAATGTCAGTTGTTTCTCTTTAATGTGTACCGGCTTTAAACGCATAAATCAGTGTGATATTCATATTTAATACAAGTCTGGAGGATTTTGTTCAGAATTATTGCCGTTTCTTGGAATACTTGAGTTGTGATGTGTCGCTGTTTGTACTGGTGAGTACAGATGTGGTTTGGACGCATCTATGGGTTTAAAGGCTTTATTATAGGCCTCGACAGTATATAAATGGTTACTTGTATATAAGTGGCTAGTAGAGACAGCTTAATTTATGCCTAAAGTACGAAAAGCTTCAGCTACAAATTCTATAATTTCAGCAAGGTTCGGTCATTAAAGTGGAAGAAATTTTTGTCCAACTACGGCGAAGCTCAAAAGGAGGGTTACATTATCTACATCTTCTAGTTTCAGTAAACATGATTAAACCCAAGATAGCGATGTATCTGATCTTTGTTAATCAAGACAGCCAAAGACCAAGTAGTATGATATTTTAACATGAAACTCCGCATGATACTTTATACAGGTCCTATTAGATCTTCATAAAAAGCTCACCAATTAATGCTACTCAAATGGTCCAAGCCACCTCTGTCCCCGACTACCCACAAGTTCAACACGTCCGCGCGTGCAGTACTTTCAAGATGCCGAAACCAGATAGAAGCATACGACCGTACGATACGCATGTCTTATTGCCTTATAGCGGTTACTGTAAAATTGTAACCGTTCGGTTAAACGCCTCGCACTGGTAGCTAGTGGTTAATGGCTGTGCTTACTTTTTATTTTTTTCTACTCATAAAAATGATAGTTTTAAGCATCTGTTCGGATTCTAGGAAGCTCAGGTGTGTCTCCGATGTGGGCCTAGGATAGTGCCCGGAGGGAGTCCTGAGAATTGTGTTACAGACTCGAAAATCTGCATTCAGATAAATCTGACCACTACAATCATTTTTTTAACAGTAGTTTAGCAGTAATAATTTTATAACTAAGTCGTTAACAAAACAAGATAGTACAAAAAACTTATTAATAAAGACATTATTAATAAAGGATTTACCCAATCAATAGAGGTACTCAAATCATCGACTTTGTCAATAAGAAGGTGAAGCATAGTCTAAGCTTGTCAATGTCAGATTATATTGTTTGGAAGACGGAATTCTAATCTCATAAAATGAAACAGTATCTCAATCACCGCTGAGCACAGTTTCATTTCTACACATCTAGATTTAGATGTAATTCAAGCTCTCAAATAAATAATTCGTGCATTAAGTTAAAATTTAATCTCCGAAACTAAATCAAAGATTTCGCACAGGCATAAATGTCTCTACACCCCTACAAGCATCTTCAGATGGGTACACATACTTCGCCACATTGTGTGAAACAGTTCCATAACCTTATAACAACTATTATTAGGCCAATTACACGAAAGATTATGATCGCCAGACTGAGATAGTCAATTAAACTGTCGTTTTAGACACCTCCTGTATTTGCGCAGTTGATAACTATAGTTTTAGTTGTTATTATGGTTGTAGCATTGAGTTAAATTAGGATTTGACTAAGATTGTAAAGGTTTCTAGTACGTAACATAAGCTTTTAGAAGATACTTGATGGAAAACAAAGCAAAGACTCAGAGCTTGAAGCTTGTTTCAGTTAATTATAACAATGAAAGCACTATGACAGTTTAGGAATTTCCATAGTGTATTGGTGCCTATATGTGCTCACTAATCAAAGCAATGTTATTGAGGACAGTGCAGTATTAGTATTTGCGAAATCACAATCAGAGTCTGCGACAGCAAGCATTTAGGATTTTTAAGCGGTTTACTAACAAATTATTCTTTTTAATTTACTTAGCTATGTTTAGAGTTAAACTCCTCAATCTAGTCCTTCACAATCTTAAGAAACACGATCACATTTTCAAGCGTCAATAGCCGAGAGCGTGGGTAAGGCAAGCCGCAGCATTTAGTAATCAACAAGTAGTTTGCAATCACAGCGATACTATCACGAGTTGGCTGCCATTACGTAAAAATTACGATTACCGTAATGAAATAGTAGTGCGTGGTGGTGTGCTGGATGTGGCAGGGTTTTAGAAAGGAATACCTTTGAAAAAAACAGTCCATCATGTACCTATTTTTGAGACAAAGAGATTCTCTGTGTGAGAGGCATTGCGCCTGTGGGGTGTAGCACAAGTCTTCGAATTATTTGGTTCTTAGAAGAAACGATGAAAGGACACGTCTAGAAAAAACGAGTATGGTTTCTTCTAGACGTGTCCTTTCATCGTTTTTTCTGATATAATAAATAATAAAGCAAAACTATCTACTTCCTGAAGGTTGAGACTGTACATCATAATGAATTGTGGTCTCTAGCTTTCATTATCATCATCCTATAATGTTCTCTAGTTTTAGTGCTATCTTTATCTGATACTTAATCAACTGTCCATCTTCCTGATACTTTTCTGCACCATACATTAGCCAAAGGTAAAAATTACCACTGTCCAAAAACAAAACCTACCTCAACCACGCTCAAACCTCTCTTCAAACTACGCTCACCCCATGCACATCCATATTCTTTAAATCATCACAAAGACAGGCAGCTCGAAATAATTACGGCGAACCGTAATCATTACAGGCGACGATTAGAGCACAGATAGCTCCGCTCCTCTGAACTTACACTTTAATAAAAATTATATTAAACATTGCATCCATGTTTGTGCAACTATCTTTATGGATTAGCAAATTGAGACTCTGACACCACTTCACAGGGTGGTAATTGGAATGGAGGAGGAATAGTAGAAGAATTTTTGGATCGTAGAAAATAAAAGTCGTTGGTGTTTGACTTGACATCCTGTTGGTGTGAACTAGACGGATGGCTATCTGATTTTAGTATAGAATTATTATTTAAATAGCTGTTAGTGTGATTAATTTAACTGCAAAATGAAATGTAACGATTTACATTCTGTTCATAGCTTATAACATCGAATGATGCTTTTCGATTTTCTTCCTTTTATTGAATTTGAAATCGAAATTGATCGTTATCATAAACTTTTTATTCACATTCTTCTTGAGCTTCTTCTGTAATAGGTATGTCACTCTTTGTATTTCTGGAACATAGTTCTTAAGCATGTGATTGAAAACCCTTCTAATTACCACTACTTCTAAATTCATCAATGTTTTACCAATTCCAGCTATAGGTACATTAACATCAGCCATAAGCTCACTATACTGTGACTAATTACAAAAAATACGATCTACTCGCCATACATTACCTGATACCATCACCTTTACAACAAAAATACGATACACCAATAAATCAATAAGAAGTTCCCGTTTCTACCAATAGATGGCGCCACTCACTACAGACTATCACGGTCGCAATTACGCTCGTTCACGCACCGCCAACATCGGGTCTAAATTTATACCGGAGGGTAGATTTCGATCTAAACTGCTGCATATCGACGTGCATCGGGGCCATCTTACTAGCTATAAGTATCGTCGATTTTTTTGGATCGGTCGTTTTTTTGTTTGAGGTTAATTTGGTGGTTCCTAGAACTTCCGCTGGTGAAACTCGTTGGTTAAGGATCTTTACCTTTTTGACAATTTTGTCTGTGGTTGAGTCCGATTCCGTTATCCCGTGGTGAGAAGATTATCTTATGTTTGTCGAATTGGCTGCATCTGCTGCAAATTCCAAGCCTGTTTCCTCCGTTCCTAGTGTAATGCGATTTTGACCAAATAGTTCCAACAACTTTTGCTTGTCGCATCATCTCTTTCAGGGTAGTTTTTTTCTTGATGTATTTTAGTTTTTTGATCTAGCCTAACCTAACAAGACTCACCTCTCAGAAACGCCTACTTAAAATAGATAACCGAGGTTAAGCACATAAGACTTAATCTACCAACCAATGCCAAAAGTATTGCCCAAAACAAATCAAATCAAAAATTGCTCAACCTACAACCTACTCAGACAATAGAGCCCCTTCGTGACGTGTCGTGATGTTTCGTAAGTGGTTCAATTTTATTGTGCGTACTCTTTGACAATGGATTGCAGTGTCGCTGCTCAAAACTTACCAATTGTTATGTATTTTGCGAAATAATTTAAGTGGAGGGTATGTAATGTTACTATAACTTGTAAAACTACTATGCAAATCAAAGAGCTAGAGGGAAAGCTTAAGGAGTACAGTATATTGAAGTAGCAGATATCATACTCGCCGCCAACGCCGTCGAGGTGGCAGAGTTCAGGTCAAAACTAATTTTATTATAAATAAGGTCAGGTAAAGGTTATCAAATCGAAGAAGAAGAGGATACTAAACATAGGACCATTTCAAAATTGCAGATGCTGAACAAATATTTTATAGTTGATCAAATATGGTTTAAGACCTGAGGTTCCAGATAAAATGATATTCTGCCAGCGACAACGATGATGGGAAAGTCAAAAAGTCAATCCTTTGAAAAACGTTATTGAAATACCACTTTAAACCATGTCACTTCGGTAAATACAACACTAGTAGTTATTTTCTAATATCGTTTTATACCGTTTCAAAGCAATGCAAAGGCCTTACAGCTTTCACTTCCACACTACACAACTTAGCACTCGATGAATTGAGTATATCGAAATCTTTAAATCCTCCGACCCTGAAACAATAGCCATCAAAACTACGACTCCAATCAAACCAATAATAAAACTACCAACTACCCATGCAACTTCATACACCATCAATTCACCTGACCTACTCGAACGCAAACCGCAGCGGACACAATAGATGTAGAGGATACGACACATTTCAATACACACGAGCACATCAATCAATTCGTCGCCAACCAGTCATCAGGTATGAATGGGCGCTGTGAACTGTGACCAGAGGGCGGAGTGAGCGTATGCAGATATGTCCGTTTGTTTGTTTGATTTTGAATATGTTGGAGAGTTAGTTTAGAGGAATTGAAGGTAATTCTGTTGATGGCCAACAGGAGATTTAAAAAGAATAGGTTAAGTGATGAGAAGATTCAAATATGAAAAAAGTTGTAAGCAGATGCCAAAATGTTAAAGTAGATTCGGAAACTAATTCAAGCCATCATTAAGATTTGACTGTCAACTTACTGTATATCTGATGGAAATGTAAGGTGCATAGTTTTTAACGCATTTTTTTATTAGGCTTTAAAGACAAACTTCTTTAGACTTCAAACACAGATCCATACCATACTGACAGTAACGTATTTTTATAACTATCAGAAACATAAGCAGTCTCCCATTACAGTCTGAAACGAACACATCTAACATCAATTACATTTTACGCACAGCAGAAACAAAAAATACAATACAAATACCGAACACCAAAAAATCACCACCGATATTAGTAACAAGTCAACCAAATCATGTTATTCTAAGTCGTACAAATTTAGCAGAGGTAGTGGTTAGCCACGGTCGGCTGGAGGCCGATAATTGTCTATCTGATTGACAGGACCAATGTGCATTGTCATGGAGAACAGCCCATGGATGTAGACAACTGATTTGAGGCTATTTGCATTTTTGCATAAAATGAGTCGTGTGATTCTGAATGTGTCACTGTTGAGACTGCATTTGTAGTAGTTTCTAGTTTTCTTATGAGAGAGAGGAGCCCGTGGCCAAATAAAAACAGCCGCTCGGGTCGATCTAGTACTACCTGGGTACTACTAGTACTAACTGGGTTGTGAAGGTCAGATAGGCAGTCGCTCCATGTAAAATACGATTTTCAGCTGCATTTGGTTAGACTGGAAGCCGACCCCAACATTGTTGGGAAAAGGTTAGGCATTGTTGAGTTAGTTTTATTATGAATTGCCTGTTATTCTGTTCATCAACATCATCATCATAATTCTCTTGATCTTATCCCAATTTATTTGAGGTAGGTGCTTCATTTCTTCTTCTTCCCGTTTTTCTGTTCCTTTCTTATATTTGTATCTTTCTTTATATTGGCTTGTATTGAGCCGTTGTTTTATTTCAATCTTGCGTATTTAAGGTTAATTTTATCAAAAGCTAATAGCGCAAATTCGATTTTGAGAGTTACCGAAAGCAGAAAACAAGGCAAGTAGCTGTTTGTTTGGAATAGTTTCAACGTTTTTAATAAACCGCCGTAGATTAAATTTGATTCCAAATCGTCCAGCCACCTTGGCCACTCGTCGGTCGCCAGCCCTTAGCACACATGAGAACCGCTCGACCGAAACCACAGCGTGTTTAAAATTCCAACTCCACCATCATTTGTATTCATTTTACAATACAATACAAATTCGATACTTGTTCATACACGTCCCAAGAATACGTTTTATGGTGTATCTGCTTGTTTATCATTATATTTACAGTTAGAGTCCTTGAGGTCGTGAAGTCACGGGTTGATGGGAATTTTAATAGAAGTAGCGTTTTTGTTGTCATTGAATATGGATTATATGGTAATTGTAGTGTTATAGTATCTTGTTCTAAGTAAGCAGTAGTACTAGAGCATTTGCTTTTTGGAATATTCTCATCATTTTGTGACATCATCTGGACACATTTAGACACATCAGCCATCTTTTAACGGTACCTTCCGTTCAGTACCCGTATAAGAGTTTGAGCTTTCAAACAAAATCCATTCGTAAGCTGCCAACTTTCATAATATGAACATTATCCGAAATATGTATTTATTACTATTCATTTTAATTGAAATACAGTCACGTTGTTGCCACCCATCTTCAATTGCCTACGTCGCTAACATACCTCCAATGCATTTAAAAACTATGTTTCACTGGCAAAATTAACTATATCAACCTTTTGCCATTCAGCGTCTCTTATCAATATCATCATTTCAAAATGATTTGCCACTAAGCCATCTAAATTTGTCAAGTTCCCACATAAAAGTCATTCAATAGTCAATTCACTTGATTTCAAAGTTGACCACTTTCTCTGCCATTCCTTCGCTACTGTCATTCGTATCATCAAGCTCCATAATGCGAGGAGTGACAGCAATAATATCGGTACTACTGACGTTTCTGTAATCATTTCACTGTCATGTATTTTTCTCAATAGAATTCAATAAGGCGCCTTTTGTCGTATAAAAACCTTCCAGAAAATATGGTTGATATTTACACCGAAGTGAGCTGAAAATGTAGGTCGTTCAAGGTATTTGAATGCCGGGTGTTTCGACACCCACACAAAATAAAAGACAACATGATGACGACTTTTTACCGTCTCCTGCCTAGCCATTGTCAGACTATTTTTGAGTAAATTTAAATTTCTAAATGAATTCAGCTGTATACCGGTATTTTACACGCAGTAACGCCTGTATGTCCTCCATACCTAACACCGTATTCCATAGCCTAACGTTAATTTATGATCCCTGAAAGATTTAGAGTAGGTTAATTTATTGTTTCAACTCTGTCAACATTTTGTAGTACTAATTGGCAATGACATTATAGTCGTCAGCCTGCCCCTATCCTTAATTACGAGTACGTGAGGTCAGTGCAAAGTATCGTTTTCCAAATTTTATCTACTGTATAATAATTCGGCAGCAGTATTTGCACGGTACCTAGCTCATACAGATGCAATGCTTAGAAGGTAGTATGCTTGAATTAACCGACCAAAATAACTTCATATGCTCTTCTAGCAGTCCTAATCAAAACAGCTGAATGTTAGTCAACATTCTCATTCCTTCTCTTGTTTCTCTTATTTTCGTTAGTAATGATGTTACAGTTCGGTGTAACAGTCAGCCGATGTCGTTTAATAGCGTTTCTATTGTAACACAAAACGCAAACGACAGGAAGGCAGACATCTAATTTGACGTTTGACATAATTCCACCACCCATTATGCTTTGACAAAGATATTGTTTGACACACCATTAATTACACTTCTTTCTTATTGCACTAAGAATAGAGTTGCAAATTGACTGGCATCGAGTTCAGGTTTTCATGTGGGAGAGACTAATAATGTAGAAATTGTGGTCGTGTATTGAACGTATGAAAGAAAATATCTATTTTGATTTTTCTTGTGCTGTTGCATAATCTTTACTTAATTGCTTGAAAATACTAGGGTATGAATTGATATCCTTGTTCAAATTCGAATTCAGTTTACTAACAGACATTTGCCCATTCTACAGTGGTCCATGGATCTTTTGGCAATTAACTGACAATGCCAGGAGTGCGCTATGGTAATCATTTATGTACGTATCTGTGGAAATTCTGTTTAAAAAAAGAGTCGAATTCGTCCCGCCACCTACTTCTGGGCCAGTCATGTTGCCATTCGCTGATGTTTGGGACCCACTGTGTGATTATTTTAGGCCATGATGATGATGATTTTAGATGGCGGTTTAATATCCAATTATAGTCATCCATCAAAATCCAATGGAATGGACATCCTATTATAGATATCTGCTGAAATAAAGGCTGGTCCAAACTTACAGAAACATTGCCGTAATTATGGTTCATTGCAATCCCAAGAATTAATTAGATCCATCTAGTAATTACACAATACTATGTATCTATCTGCTATACCTTTGGTAACATCTGTAATTTCTTCTCATTCTTTCAGCAAAGCAGGTGTCAGAAAATTATCTAAACTAATAAAACACGACCTTGTACCCGATTGACCCGCCAGACAAAATCTGACTGACTGACTGACTCACCCCAAATTTTGATCAAGGAACTCTTGAAAATTATCCCACAATTTTATTATTGCACTCACTATTTACTATTCTCAACCTTAATGATATTAGAGTAAAGATTAGAAAATTGCCAGGATAGGTTTGTTTGATGTGTGAGTCAGATGAACCTAGACACAACAGCTTAAAGTCGCCAGTTCCGCTTTCAATGACTCCAATTTACATTAAGATGTTGAAGAATTGTATGTTAGTCATCATATTAATACATGGACCATACAAACTACTGGACTATATACTCATACATATATGTAGATGGATGAGAGGTCTTATTCTATGGTCATGTCTGGTCGAGGGAACAGTCTGACTCGTAATTATTTTACTACTTTTGACACATTGATGTTACTGCACAAAATAGCTGATGATAAAGTGACATTCAGCCTTAGGATTGTTAAGCAAATATGAGATTCACGCTGCTTATAAATGAAGAACTTTTTAGATTATATTCTTTTATTTTCAACTTTTTACTTTCAGGTATTTCTCAGTAGCAGTCACGGTGTCTGGTTTTGTGCTCGTTTGATGGCAATAGGCTCACTCCTATTTACATGCGACTTCAAAAAACACATGACCGGCAAAATGTGGGTGTACTACGAGTATCATACACTTCAGCCTAACCCTTCGAATATTACAGGCGTGATATTATGACTTTGATGTGAACTTTTTATATTGAGCTTTTAAAGATCTATCTTAACTAAACGCTATAGGGTGCTCAAGTAAAGAAACCAACAATTGGTAGGCAAAGGCAAATAAATCTATTTCAAACATACAGTTAACTTTTTCCTGCTCGTTATGATTAAGTATTCAGGCTGAACACCGAACTTGATTTCTCCAGAAAAAGACACATCATCCAGGCAGTACATATGTATGCCAAACGCTAATGTTAATCTAAGATTCGTATCCGCAGCCGCCGTTCCCACGGCTCGTCACTGAAACCACAACTCTTAAGAAGTGGCTGAGACAGGTGAAGATAGACGCAAGGCAGATGTTGCATCTAAGGAGGTAGGTATACAGACGGAAGGCACAGCACTGAGTGCTGTGTCGTAGGTTGGAAGAGGCCCAAGTCCAGTGCAGATATAAAGGTAGAGGTTCTTCATCAATAGTGCACTTGTTTCTGGTGTTTTAATAATGTTAGCGACGGAACATTCTTTTTTTTCAGAATGTGGTTAAGGCCAGAAAACATAACATTTTCGTTTTTTAGATTCGATTCGTGATCGTGCAAGTCAAGGTAGTTCTGTCAGTGCATCTGTCACCGTAAAATTGTCAAATACGTTATATTACAATATAACGTGTATCTCTCTAGCGATATTGTAAAGTCTCGAATTATTGTCAACTGAACATACGGAAGTATCTCTTGCCCCCATAAACGGGACTTGGGGCACCCCCCCGTTAGGTTAGTTAGGTTCCTTTAAACCCTGCACTCGGAAATAGGGGCCCCGCGAAGCGGGGCTCCGTCGACTACGCTTTTTAGGGGAATATGAAGTGTTTCAAGGTTAGGTTATATTAATCGATATTTCTCAGGAATGGTACAGTATCTTTTCATGAGAGTGGTACCACTGGGCAAGGGGGACCCCTCCTTCACTCCACACCGCGTGAGTTGACTACCATCGCATGCATTTCACGAAAAATAATGCGTTTTATTGTAAGCAGTATGTTCATTTGACAATAATTCGAGACTTTACAATATCGCTAGAGATATTACAATATAACGTTTTTGACAATTTTACGGTGACACATCTTTTGCATGACTATTCAATACAATTCAATTAATTAATTTAGTCAGATGAATAAAATATCCATAAAGTAATAGTACATAATTTCGACGCAACATAAAAATAATAAGTAACATAATCAAAAAATAAAAGTAATCAAAACAAAAATTGTACTTAATCAAAATAAGCAATTTAAAATAACAAGATAAGAAACTTAATTAAATATACAAATTTACAAATGAAATAGCCAATTGGATACTTATAGACTTAGAGAATAATATATTCTGATAATATATTCTGTCTTTTTTTTTCATATTCCAGGAAGTAACACAGCCATTTCAAAGGATTATTCATGCAACTTCTAGTTCGTGTCCAGCTCTTAAATAAAGGTGATACGTGCAAATTGAGCCGCACTATGAGTGAATTAGCGCAATTTGCGCCGCTGCGTGTTAACTTACATAATGGCATCAGTAAACGCTACTCTTCAAGAGCTTGGCACAATCTTCAGGTATTTTTATTTTTCAGGACACGATTTTACATACTACTGAATGTTCTACCATGATTTTAAGAGATAGCTTGCTTTGATTATCAACAAATTGCAAAAAATTATGGTACAAAAACATTTTCTTGAAATTGTTAAATTGCTGTATTGTATCAAGAGCTTCATGGCTAAGCAACTAGTTCAAGGTTCAGCTTGTAAAGGACTAGTTTGTGAAGATCTGTTGGGTAGTCGTTCCAAGTAAAATACTCGTGTTCAGGTGCATCCATCATGCACACAATCACCCTGTATTATGTTTATTGAGAGAACACTTCTATTTTCCGGTCAAAGTGCCAACTTAGCACTAAATAATTTAATTTTTACACAAAATTGCCCATAATAAGTCACTTCTTAAATGATGCGCAAATATTTAACGTTAAATACCAGCTCACATCTTATTATTAACTTTCTTAACAGCACAACGAACAACAAAGATCCAAAAATACGATCAATAGAACATTGACACTCCGCTAAATGTCCACATTTTTTCATGTAAATCATAAAAGTTATTAGCATACATACCTACCTACCTAAATGCTTCCAGCTATTGACAGCAAACAACCTGTCCAGGTGTCTAACACATCAGATACTGGGAAAAGAAACTTTGACCGTGAGAACTTGAAACACGTCCGAATATGAATTTTAACGACTTCAAAAGAGGTGCTAAATGTTGACACTTAATATACCACAGATACTCATGACCCAAACATTTGCTGCCAAATAAAACTAACTCAACAAGATGGAACTTTACGGTCAAGAAGTTAAGGTTGCATTTGGAGAGGTGGACGAGTTTGTAGATGCAAATAAGACTTGTGTTGGCAAAGTTATTTTTTAAACACATGAGATTTTAAAACAGAGATACAGCTGAAGTTCAAGGGAAATACTAGATGTTATCAATAAATTATTCCGATGTAGCGGTGAGTCAGAATGTGAAATATTATTGGGTATGACGGTAGACTATATGGCAGCGGGTTGCAAAATGGCGGACAGGTGTCCTTGTTTGGTATATTGCAAGTTTGAAGCGTGGATTGCAAGATTGTGAGAGTGACTGATATTAATTGGTGTTTTATCTCTGAACGTGTCATATTATACGAAGGGTTTGGCTATATCATAGCTATTATAAGTTATAGACCTAAGGGTTCATTTATATAACAATGTTTACCTGTGTGTTTCAATATAATCTCTGAAGAGAGCCGAATAGAACTCATCTCATCATCTCCCTAGCTTTTTCCCATACTATAATACCTCTTGGTGGGACAGACTTTCGGCTTCCAACTACTATCAACGACTGTCAAAGATCTACAAAAAATAGCTGGGACTGACGGCTTAACATAGAAAAACTTCCTATCAGTGAAAAAAAAGCGAAATCATAAGCAATTTTCGAAATAGATACTGAAAACAACTATGATTCTTAAATGTCACATATAACAAAACAACACGCCTGAAATTCCCAAAGGAATTCCTAAATAGCATCCCAAAGTCGCAATATCTGTATCTGTAATTAAGTAGTTACACGAAACACATTTAAGCAACTCATTTCTGAAACTCGGAAGATTTGCAACATCAATTCAGTTTAATATAGTGTTGACATATCACAGGAAGAACTTGACGATTGATATCATGACACAAAAGGACAAATTACCAAATAAAGTCATCGTTGATCAGGAAACTACTTTAAATACTAAAAATGGACGACTTTTATCATCTCTGACGGAAATATGTGAAACCGATAGTCTTGCTGATAAGACTTCAAAGAAACAATCACTCTTTTTCACACCCAATATAACTGTCAAGCTACAAGGAATAATCGAAATGATTGAAATACCGATCTAATAGTAAAACCCTATTTTGCTGCTGACAAACTTTTACTTGCAATCACCAAAATCTTTGCATACAAGACTGTGATCGTAAGTTTAACAACGTAAGCTCCAAATTCATCAAAAGATTTTTTCAGAAGAGTAAAATGTAAAATTGTAGCAACAAAAAAAGCAAAGATAGCTTTGCATTCGCAGAAAAAATTGCAACGAAAATCGAACCTTAATTTCTACAACCAAGCCACTAAATAGAATAGTGATACAGAAAATAAAGGCAAAGAGTAGTACGATAGTTACAAATATGCAAATAGTGGCGGGAAGTTCGCATGGACACAGTCGATTGTTCTGCGGTGCGAACGAATGTCGATAAACGTAGTGTTGCACAATATTGTCACAATAGACATTATTTAGGACCTGATGATATCATACATGTATGTCATTACAGTATGTTAATGTAAAACTGGATGGGATTTGGCAATGAAGGAGAAACTTAAACCTGTAAGGGGTGTTGCAAATCATGCGGCAAAAGCAAATATACACCGTGTCTAGAAAATATGGTATGCAAAATTACTGGCTGTTCCATACAAAATCTCAATACCTACCTGACTTAAATGAAGGGGGCAGCGATGTTGATGGCATAGAGAAAGTTGATCAGTTCCCACTACGACCACGGGTTTTCTGGTTGGTTGCAAGCACGACTGCTGCAGAGCATGTGGTTCCCGGGTTTCGGAGTTTCCTGGGTCGGGCAAGATGTTATTTGATTTTCGCATCCCGGATTTCTCCATAGCCCCCACGGAGTCTACATTTGTGCCTTATTGATGACAATACGCGATGATAATAGGGGATTAGAATTAGGTGTTATTAGGCACATGTCTACCTAAACTTTCGAGGATTGCAGGTGTGATGTTATAAATGCGCCGAACAAGTGTAAAACACCTCTAAAAAAACTTGATGAAGATAATAATCAAGTGTTTAATGGACCAGTTTTTGAAAGTCAATATGGCGAAACTCATAATGCTACTACAACATGGACTTATCAATAATGCACATCTAGAATAACTTAACTCATGTTATTGTATGTTGTAAGTATTGTGTAAATCTGTATCACAATTTTCTTTAACCAAGTAGATCTGATAGATCGTTGCGGTAAGCAAAACAGGCAGCAGAATCATTATAAAGTTGCTGGTAATCGGAAACCAGTACCAGGTATTCATAACCATGGCTTTAGCAGGAAGTTCTGAACTTATTCCAAATTCTAACTCTTCTTATCCGCGAGTACATGGCAAAACGTCCTCTTTTAGTATTTTACGACAGTTTTAACACCAATTTGCTGAACTTTCAAAATGCTTATTCATAAATTTATTTGATCTACTTTTGGCTAAGACCCTGAAAATACTGTCTGTCCCTTGTACCCTTGTTAAGCTTTACCTCTATGTCATTCTCCTATGCCATGCGCCAGATTGTTCAGTACAGTAGTATAGTTCAGTGATTGTTTTTCTCTTATGTAACAAACACTACCCGTCTGACCTCCATAACCTAGTTAGTACTGGGTAATACGGTACCGCTTGGTGAGACTGGTTGTCAGACTTTCGGCTCACTTTCGGGATCACGTCTAATAATATGTAAACACTTAAGAATTTTTTAAATTGTGTTTCTCCTAATGTACTGATTAAAATTTAATGTTATTACGTACATAGTATTCTGGAACTCATATTTTAATGAAAAAGATCCAATCTCCTAGTTACAATCGTTATTTCTCACGAAAATAGCTATAATATTAAGGAAAGTGTATATATATTATTACACGTTACATTAAATTAAAAATTTTAAAAACCCCCGACACATAGGGTCATTATTTCATGGTATTTTTATTTTGGAACGAAGTTCCTTAACGGGTCTTTCTGTACACATGTAATAACTGTCAAAGATCTACAAATGACAGCCGAGGCCAACGGCTTAAGGGGCCGGCGGAGGATGCGTATTTCATACAAACGTAATACCAAAATTATTTGTAAATCAAACATATTCTTAAGGTAGTCTGTATTTATTTCGATTGAATTACAGAATATCTATGTTCCCAAATATGTTTTTTGAGAGAATAGTGATGCAAAAACGAGATATGAAGAATTTAAATTTTCTATAGAAAACTTATTTTTCTTATAACTCTTGTTAAAATCAGTGTCCAATCAAAATATTTATTTGGGAACCTAGATATTCTGTAATTCAATCGAAATAAATACACACTACCTTAGGAAAATGTTTAATTTACAAATTATTTTGGTATTACGTTTGTATGAAATACGCATGCTCCGCAGGCGTCTTAATGTGCTTTCCGAGGCACGGGCAAATGCAATGAGTGGTTAGTGGTCATCCATCTATGGATCAACATTAACTAGTGCAGCTTAACCTTGACGATCGACCCGTCCGACTTTTAATTTATTGCCACGAGCTCCTCTGTGAACTTACACTACATTATTATAAGCCTAAATCAAAACTCGGCTACTCGGCTCTTCATAATATCATAAAATGGACACTCATTCAACTCCTGATACCTGCATGGTTCAATATACCAACAATTTGGTCCAACATGTAATATGTGAACGTTGCCGGTCGGTTGAGCGCGGTAACGAGGCACCGGACGACAGGCTTCACACTGATCAATCAACACCAGTCTTAAGGTCAAGGACTCTGCTGGTACTCCAAAATCAATGGCAGGGTTTGTGGCTGTGATTTGAAGGTAAACAAATTGGTTAAAAATCGTCATCAACTTCTATCGTGTTGCCTAAAATGATCTTCAAAAGTCAGTTGGAAAAAGTGTATTACGAACAGTCTTTTATTAAAAAGGAAGCAAGTGAAATCATTATCAACAATTTACACTGATTGCCTTTTAGTCTTATTCTTTATTGCAAACAAAATTTAAAAAATATATACACACAAAATTAAAATATATAGGTTGCTTATGTTCAACGACGAGCTTAACCCAGAATTGGGATTTCTTACAGCAAACCTTTCTTCTTATTTGTCTTTGTCTTTTGTTTTTCACAAAAATCAACATTACTTCAAGTATTTACAATTGGAACAACAGAAACGCATGCGAATTGTTGTATTTGTTCATTAGATGATTTTTTAATTTCAATTTCACGCTAAGACGTGCCAAGAACAAAGACATACAAGAAAAACAAACTTTTAAAAATCAAAACTATCAACGTCAAGGACTCAACAGCTAAAAACACACAATTCGATACGTTGAGTGGGGGCGCCACGCCTGGCTACCCACTTTGGCACAAGCGTGATGATATAATGGCGATTGTCGCGACGCCAATGAAATGTCTTTCTTCCTTCCTGTCTGTCCCTTTGTGCGATGCCATCTCGGAAATATGTTGATGGTAAGATGGTGCTTCTTGCTAATGGGGTTTGGATGTCGGTATTTTTTAATGTGTTAGCTTTGGTGTCAATTTGATTTTATATCTTCATGTATATTATTTTTTTCTTAATAATTCGTTGGTAGCATTAATATTGATCAATGCTTCCTTAGGTACTATTTTTACATTAGGTCATTAGGCATTTTATTTTTGGTATCACCTAACCTATGCTCTCAACTAGAACTAATAATTGACAATCGATTTTAAAGCGATCATATTTGTATTCTTCTACTTCAAAGGGCAATAAAGAGGGCTATGCTCGGGGATCCAATTGCAAAACTTAAGTGGCAGTGGGCAGGGCACATTGCTCACAGAACGAATGGCCGATGGGCTGAAAAGTTATGGAGCGGCGACCGCAAACCGAAAGACGATGCGTTGGAAGACTTCCCACTAGGTGGACCGATGACCTGGTGAAGGTTGCGGGAATCTGTTGGATGCGAGTCGCACGGGACCGGTCGATGTGGCCACACTTGGGGAGGTCTATATCCAGCAGTGGACGTCTTTCGGCTGAAATGATGATAATGTATTTCTAAATCGACTTTATTTAAACGGATTGAGACTTTTCAATAGCTTCCATCAATTTTGTACATTTTTGACTATTTCATCATCATGATAATTCTCGTGCTCTTATCCCAACTTATTTGGTGTCGACGGAGCATGTCTTTTTCTTTTATACTTCTCTATGACATCATCTCATCAGACACCTCTTCTTGCCATATCATCTTTCACACAGTCCATCCATCGTTTCTTTGTTCCTCTACTCATTCACATTTACATTCAAAACTTTCCTCACGACGTTTTACTCATTCCTCTGCATCACATGCCACTATTCAATCATCGATATCACTTCATCCCGGCCCTTTGGACAAAAGACCAAACCACGCCGTACTCTTTGCAAGATACATTGATACTGAAAAAATCACTCTGTCATCGTAATCCATAAAAAGCACATAAATTCACACCAAAAAACTCGTGTCTCCCATTGTCCCGTCTCCTAACATGTCAATCACTTGGTTGGTTGCGCACCTAAATGACATGTATTGAATCAATCAACCCCCCACCTGCTTGTTTGGGACCTAATGACCCGTGGCTGGTCGAGCTTAATTTAACATCGTTGTTTCCACCGCGAGGTGACGGGTTTAATGGGGTACGACGAATGTATTGAAGAAAAGTTATGGATTGGTGCTCCTAGGTTTTTGTGAAGAGTTCCTTCTTCTTTCCTCAACCTGTTAGGTTACTGACTATTTTTGCAGTATTTCTAGTAATTGACCTCTTTACTCTTCTTCGTTCCTTTGGTTCGCTAAAAATATAAAATTGAATACCACACTCTAGCTAGAATAAACCGACCGACACCGCAAAGACAACCAAAATGTTTAACTAGTGCAAAAGAAGAGTAACTCTGAACACACATTACTCAAATCAAATCAATTTTTTATTCGTTTGTATTTATTGGTAAAAGGTACAAAGTTGGTCTTTCTACCGAAAAATTCTCGCAGAGAGCATTGATATCGGTAGAAAATCAGAGGGCGTGACAATCTCTTTCAAAGCGTTTCGTATTTTTGCAATGACTATCGACAGGGCTGACGTCGTGTTCTTCTTGATAGCATTTATTACTCCAAAACCTTTTTGATCTCTCTATCATCGATATCACTAACAGACTACACCTTTTTCTCAGGTCAACATCATCATTATCGTCGGCTTCCACCGGATGAAGCTGAGTACCAGCCACTATATATCAAGAAAAAATTTTCTAAGTAGCAATTGCATTGAAATAAATAGACCACCATGGTAAATAAAAGACGATTTATAACCATCACTCCCTATATCAAAGCATCATCAATGTATATCATGTCTAAAATAATTCCAACTACTTGGAAGCAATCAAAACCTTTTTTCCTACCGACTATTAGCCTATTTAATAACGTAATGACATCCTCATTCGTGCCTGCTTCACCTATAAGATGGACTTTATCTTCACATCTGTCTCCAACCAATGGCTTATCTAATAACACATATCCATGTAATTTGTTTGGTGCCTCTGTTTGTCATGTACCGTGCGTTTAATTGTGCATGATTGCTGTGACTCCATGGTTTTTATAATTGGATTTTGTAATTTTATGTCAAGGAATTGCATTGTGTTTGATGATTGTTCGCTTTCAAGTTCTTGTTTATTGTTAATTTAGTTTCTTGAAAAGCAGATTCAAATCCAACACTATTTGTGTGTGTAATAATAGTGACTTTAATAGAAACTATTATAATTCTTAGACATGCCGCTAATGTATTTTTATGTCGTCCTGTTGGATAAGGGCCTCTACAGTCCCTACCCTCATTAGACCTCGTTCTGACCAGAGCTGCTATTACGAAGACCTGGCCTTGTTCGATAAGTTCAGCTGTTTAGGCCATTGCCGTCTGGACCTTCCATGAGAACTAACTAACTGGTTAACTCCGTTTTTTTTTTGAAATCTTATATTGGAAAGAAATTTCCTCCGTGCCCTGGAATGCACGTTAAGCCGTTGTCCCGGCTGTCATTTATATATCTTTAACAGTCGTTATAGGTAATCGATGGCCCGAAAGTCACACAACCAGTCTTACCAAAAGTATCTCATTAACAGGCAAAAGGGGGCAAAGTATCTTGTTCTTAATTTTGTTCTAACCTAACTGGGTTCCGGAGGTCAGATAATCAGTCGCTCCATGTAAAATACTGATATTCAGCTGCATCCGGTTAGATTGGAAGCCGACCCCAACATAGTTGGGAAAAGGCTGGATAGTTGATGATACTGAAAATAAATTAAAAGAATTATTTATCAAACAATTCAAGTCCAACACAATTACTAAATCTGGTTTAGATAGTATAGTAGTACCAACTCAATTTGTGAACGATAAAGATATACCGACAAAGCCACAAAAAGCAGACAGCGATACAAAATCTAACATTATCAGTAACATCTCGGACTTATAGCTTGAAGCTGATTAATTGCAAGCTATTAAGAGCTGTATAGTAAATAAACAAATTGTTGTTTTTTCTTTCGCTAGCCAGCGGAGCGCGGCTGCGAAGATCTTGATGGTGACTAGATTCTTTGGTTACCACTACTACGAATGGAAATGAATTTATACAAAGAAAGAACGAACGAAGAAAGACCGAAGAAAAGATGCTATGGACTGTGTGAGGAATGATATGAAGGATAACGAAGTAAATGATAGCGTGATTGACAAGGGAGAATGGAAGAAAAAAACGTATTGCGCCGACCCCAAATAACATAGGACAATGATAGAAATATCATGTGAAAGAAGAAAAAAAACAAATTGGCCTATGTGTTATACCTCTGAGGGTACAAAAGACTAAGTTAACAAAAATGCGAAAATCATACCCCTAGCTGAAGGAAACAATTTGCAATTCCAATCATGAAGAAGAAGTTGCGTAATGATATAACCCTATTCGTACTATAATTCATTAATCATCATTATTCTATCCCATATCCTCAAAAGAAAGAAAAATAACACAGCAAAGTTTCTTCCGGTGATTATCACCTCACTCCACACATCATCGAGACCCATTAGTACCTCCACACAATTACTAAGTACTAGTACTAGTGTCTTCCTACCCACAACAATGGTAAGCTGTGTCTAATCAGGAAGAGATGTTATCAGCCTCCGCGGCCAAAGGTGTCGGATTGTTCTAGCCTATGTGTGCTGGAAAATTGTTACTATAGTATCTAATCGAAATGATGCGTCTGAGAGAACATGATATAATATTGACTTTATTAAAATGTATTTCAAAAGTCTAGCAACGATAGGGAAAGTTCGCATCATGAGTTTCTTTCTGTCAATCAATGTTTCAAATTTCTTTAATATGTGTCAACAGGATTGGCATACGCTTCTCGGAAGTGTACTCATCATCTGTGAAGCCTTTTCCCAACTATGTTGGGGTCGGCTTCCAGCATAACCGGACGCAACTGAATATCAATATTTTACACGGAGCGACAACCTATCTGGACCAACGCGGCAACGGCTTAAGCTGTTGTATGACCACTTGAACGTGCAGTTCAAGATGGCATTGCTTGTTTTTCCGCCTGCAAAAATAAGTTAGTTAAAGGTGAGCTATTGAAAAGTTCAAACATACTTTGAACTATTTTATAATCGTTATTGCTTACTTACATCTCTTTGTCTATGTCTTATGGACTATATTAATTAAGGCATCCTAAGGCTCTTATAATATAATGGTCACAAATAATCACAGACATGCCTCACAAATCATACAAACATGAAAATGCCCGATATCACCACCCCAAAAATGCAATGCTCAGACCACACACACGAAACAATTTACTGCACCCGCTATTCTACTACTTATCTAGGTATTTTAATGCTCTGTACAAAATCACTGAACCAATTTCGATAAGCCTTACATTGTCGGGTACATCCGTTTAATTAGTGGGCACAAGTCGTGTGAAGCCAGTAAGATATTCTTCGAGATATCACACAATACGTGCGTGAGACTGCGTACGCGCATGGAGGAGGCGCACTTTCTAATGCACTATTATGTACGTAACGTTTGCGACTTTTAATCGTGGTGCGTTGGTGAAAATATTTTAGATGATGATGGGCATAGAATCATTGCTCAGAAAACTTCCACAACAACCTTAAGCTTGTTTCCGACCTTAGGAAATTGAGTGGGACTAGACGGGTCACATTTCCAGGATGAGCCCGAATCATCACACAGAGGGTGTCTGAAGACGGTCGTCGTCACAAAGGCAGGCCCAAAAATCACTTGCCTGCCGGGGCTGCGAGACTATTCGAAAGAGATACCGGCTCCGGGACATAAAGGGCGAGGAAGGAACATGGATGGGTTTTAGTCAGTAAAAGTCTGACACTCCCCTCCGCTCCGCCCAGAGCGGGAGGAGTCATTTGATGATTCCTCATCCGAAAAAAAAAACGGCCCAAAAATCGCAGGCGTGATGATTTGGCCCCTTCCCGACTGATTTTCTAGAGAAGGCATAACTCGGGGAGAATAGGCTTGTTAACTGAAAAAATCTAATTAGTCCGTCACTTAGATTATCAAAAAATATTTGACCCGTATTTTTTCTTTTGTCACATAAACCAAAATTTATGAAGATACGACGCTTTTAAAATTCCCAATACGTCACTGTTTGGTATAATTCTTAGTGAGTTATGACGTCACGAGCCCCCACTTTCGAGTTTTGATGCGTTTTATCTTTGTCAATATTCTTTGATTTACAAAAACAAAAAATACGTGTCCATTATTTTCCAATACTCTAACTGACGGACTAAATAGATTTGCAATTTATTGATGGTGGAAACTAGCCTATTGCAACACTGCAAGGGAATGGGAGAGGCCTTTGCACAGTAGGTGTTTAATGTTAGTATGTAAATGATTTATCCTAATTGTATTTTTGTGTGAGTTTTAATTAAGTGAGTTAGAGGTATGTGTATCTTGGCAGTAAAATCACATTGGCGTTGTAGCTGTTAAGGTTTTTTTTTACATAATAACAAATAAATTAAAAAAAAAATGGCTAATTAAAAAAGAGGAAATTCAAAGGTGATTTTCTGAATTTGTGTACAGTGAATATTCAGATCCATCATAATTGACAGGTGGACCAAGAAGGGATAGACTACCATGTCTACTAGGTATAACCTAATTTGTGAAATTTAGTTTATTTATCAATTCATTTGTCTTGATGGTTTTCAGAAAACAGAACTACATTGCATTGATCTTTGAACGCTTAAACACTTTGCAAATAACGTGTTAATATATCAATAAAGTCCGCTATTTATATATAATAGTACGTTGTATATAAGAGCGTCATCACCTGTGAACATAACTGCGACAAACAAAAATCTATTAACTCCTCATTTTCCGCATTACGACAAAAACTAGCAATTCCTCAGCTTCCACATTAAACCCAACATTCCTAACTGGACATCCCAATAACAGTCTTTAACCTATCTCCGATCCAATAAACATACAGTTACTGATACAAACCGAGTAAATTGAGATACTGTTCTACCACACCCTTACTGCACCTAAACCAAGCAACAATCACCCTTAAAGCCAAGAAGCTAAGTTAGTTAGAAGTGTAGAGATAAGTTTGCCAACTTGCCAGGACATGTTAATCGTGATACGACAGAGTGATCTGTGAACAGGCTGGCTACACGCTTCCGACTAATAAACAGTTCATCTGCGACTGTTATGGTGTCTGTGAGTCACAGTATTTGGGAGATGAAGACTAGATCTAGATTAGTTCTTTCGGCTTTGGATTAATTACTGTGTCTGGGAGTTTTTATTAATTGAGCTACTAAGAATATATCGAGGACCATGAATCAATCATAGAGAAGTAAAGATTATTCATGAAATTGTCTTGAATCTTCGAGTGAATTGGTAACTAACAAATATATTAGCTGTAATATCTTCCTCGCCAGGTTTACCACCTCTTTCAGATGCTTTATACTGTCCTCATATTACAGGGGGCCAGCCTAATTCCATCAACGCAAATTAAGACTTCGTAAACTACTGAGAAATTCCTCATGGAAACACCTCATAATACTTTGCCTGACCTGGGAAACAGACAGACCAGGACATCACGCTGTGACTACTAGACCAACGAGGCTGTAATAAATAATCGGAATTTATAGATTAGGTAGCTGCATGACCATCAACGACTTACTAACCACATATCGCCCGCATGCAAATATCCTAAAAGGGCTAATTAAATGCGGATGAGCATATCTCGGTTGTGCATAGCGCCGAATGATTTAAGGTGGTGCAAAAACTTAAGGAATTATTGCCGTTTTCCTAGTATATGAAGTAGCAGGACATAAGAATAATGTCTCTGGTGTAAATGATGGTGGTTGAGAGGAAGACGGAATCTTGGAAATGGTAGCACATAGTGACATAATTGCTAGGCGTTATTTATTTGCAATTCCAAGAGATTTGTTGCAAGGGTTGGTGATAACGGTAGAAGCTGAAATTATTTGCAGCAGAATGTCTAAATCTTGGAGTATGTAAAGATCAAAATAGGTACTGATTTCTACCTACACACGGGGAAAAATAATGACTTTATATACAGGGTGTAAACCACCTGATCACGAATCTGTCAACCAAGCATTCTGTACATCAAACTAAGTAACTTTACGCAAAAATTATTGCTGGCAAACAACTTCTTTTTTTTTCGGTGAAAAAAAGAACTTATTGTGACGCCCTTAAAACATTGTGCTGATGGATGTATTGAATGAATAGTACGGGGGTCGTAGAGGTGTTTAAAGTAAAAATCTTACATGAACTGATGAACATGAACAACTTGAACTTAAAAAAAGATTGTCGAAAAGTTGGAACTTTGACCCCCAATATCTCCGTAACTAGAAGGTTCCCAGGTATGGTGTAGAACAAAAAATGATCGCAATGACGCCGGGAAGAACAAGTGCTTTTCGTCTTCGTTAAGAGGTTTTTTACACCTTTTATGCTTAGATGGTAATTAAATAGTCACTGATAAACCAGATTAATTATACCAATAACAAAAATAAATGATTTGAGCATAATTTCGAAATATATCACGCCAAGCTGAAGCTGAAAAAAAAATATATGGAAGACATGCTTTTACTTTTACTTTTACATACTGGTTACACTCGCGGATAAATTCGGAGTTACTAAGACTGTTCCTGGTCATTCAGTCAAGCACCCCTCCAACTCCATCCTCTATCTTATCTCTTAATTTATTTGTAATCGATGCAGCATGTCTTCTTCTTTCATACTTCTCGTATAGCCCTCATCTCAGCAGTCACCTTCTATCTAGACATCTCCATTGTTTCTTTGGTTTTTCCATACTCATAGCCATTCACGTTCGTACTTAGTGTATCGTATAACATTAAGACTAATAGAATCCCAGTATAAACTTGCATCACTATATCCCATTCGCCATCACTCCGCCTTCTCAATTCACCATCATTCCTTCAATAGACTCGACCAGGTGCTGAATAACAAAGTCCACTTAAAACGATCCCAATCGATCATCTCGGCCTGTCTCTCTCGTCCTGGAATCAAGCCAGATGCATCGACATTTGTAAGAAAATATTATTAATAACCACTTGTATTAGAATAGATTGTAACACGGCAAATGTGTGAGTAATTGCATGGACTATGAAGCATGTGTTGATATTATACTTTGTTAATATCACACTGTTTCTTGTGATCTCGACTGCTAACAAATCTTTAATATGTTCTGGTGGTAGGAATCGTTACTTTGTCAGACGGAGTGCATGCTATGACTGTCCTTTCTCTAATACTATCACACGATATTGTTTCTGCCTCGAGAAAATGATGCGAACGCTGGTGTTAAACCGAAATCATATCTTCCAAATGACTGCTACGATTTACCTACATAATCTTACTGCTGGGCGAAGACCTCTACCTATGATCTCCAGATAAAAAAAGAAAACGTGTAGGCAGTCTCTTTATTGATACACAAATGAGAAGCAAACTTACGACTTTTAAATACAATTTGACAGACAGACCAATCATCAGTGACTATGATCATGAGTGCTTAGATCTTATTGATTCAAAACTATAATTAAAAATACTAAGTACGAATCAGAACATCTAACACAATTCACATTTCCTTAACGTATGCATAAGCTGAAGACACTAACTCTTCATCAACATAAAGATAAACTACCAAAACCGTTCCTAAAGCCACAAAAACAACAACGACTACCTAAATACCGATAGAAGCAGCAAAACAAACAGTTACTAATCCTTAATATGTCTCAATCTTTGCCTACATATGTCTTATTAAAATAACGAGAAGGATTATAAATTTCAGCTGCCGGTAGAGTAGAGGAGATATATTAGCCGTTTGGACACATTTTTGATATAGCAGTGAATACCTGGGATGGTTTATGATTTGTAGTGTCACTGAAAAATATTACCATGTTCGTGTTTCAGTGAATTTGTAGGAACTGTTGTAACAAGTTGAGCTGTTTAGGAGGGTTTATACGCATCATAAATAACAGTTATAAGGTTCCCTTTGGGTAGGTCAACAAAAATTAGGAGGTTTCAGGGAAAATTGGGATAATCCTAATTCAGTAAATTGACAACCACAGAGATTTGCAGCATCTCAGATAGATAATTGCTATGTTATTGACCACATCAACGTACAACAACTAAACTAAAATAATATTGATTCAATTTAGTATCCTAAATAATACTTCTACATTGTAAACGGTCTTTCATATCACTTTTTATAGTCAAATCCACCTTTACGACACAACCCACCAAAAACATCAAAACACCATAAAAAAACAAAAGATCATCAAAATATACTTTGTAAATCGCCAATAGCGATAGTCAACTGCGCACCGGCGCGTGAGTTTCCGCACATTGTTCTCTGCGCTTGCGCACGTATCTACGCATTATTTGTGAAGCGACGTTACACTTTGATCTTGAAGTGGGAAACTATCATTGGAGAATAATTGAAGTGTGCATAGATGAGAGGAAACTATTAAAGAGTAGGGTTGGCTAAATAATATCAGCCGCAAGGGTCAAGGCTAAGCAATGCTTGCCAAGGGTTGGGTGACCAGTGTCAACCTCCATTACAAACTGAGTTTCCGCCGTGCTTCGGAAAGCACTTTAAGTCGGTCCTGGCTGTGATTTGAAGATCTTTGACAATCGTTACGAGGAGTCAGAAGCCCCGAACTCTGATAACCAATCTTACCAACAGTATCGTATATCCCAACGAGTGGGTTGTTGGAGGTCGGATTGGCCGTCGCTCCGTGTGAACTACTGGTATTCAGCTGCTATCGAAAAGACTGGACACTGACAGTTCTTGATTTCTTGAACGCAGTTTAGATCTGATAATCGCCATGTATTTGATTAATAAAAATAACAGATGTGTAGATGCTTTACAAATTACAATAAACATGGTTTAAGATATCCTGGTCTGAACACGGTGTGATTAGTGTGATATATTGAAAAAAAATACAAATTCACAGGTGTAATAAAGAGATGTTTTTTCAAGACACCGACTAGACTAGCCAGTAGCAAATTAGTTCAAAACATCTACTAAAAATAAAACATCAAATAAGATTCTGACTAAAAATAGAACTAGCCTAAATATTATGACAGTTTCGCTTTTGCCGATCAAAACAAAACCACAGCACGTGTTAATACATAAATGAAAGAAACATCACCGTAGGGAAATCGGGGATCGTTTAAAAAACCATTAAAACCCTAGTTTCACCATAAGCTACTTGAAATGAACGCCATCGTTTAGACATAAAAACAAAAAACTTATTGTCACCTATTCAGAAACAATCGAGCGATTTCTGCGATCACCTACTTTAATTTACTGTTGTAATCTGCATATTTCTTGCAATTTCTATCTTATGGTTCTGAACATAAAGAAAGTCCAGCGTTTGCGCAACTTTAAATGTTTTATTGTCACAATCATTGTCTACTGCTATGCAAATGTCATCTTTATTATTTAACACAAATAGATCATTTTTTCTTATAACACTACTACAATTCCTCACAATTTACAAACATTTTATACCGTTCAAAAAACTGAAGTTGTAGGAAATTGAACTTTAACTAGAGGTAATAAAATACAAGGAAATGTAAATGAATTGAACAATGAAGATGGTTCCGAAGTGGTTGGTGATAATGACGTCACGCTAGGTAACCTCTGTCGTATTAAAATGACATTACTAGACGTACGGTACAGTTATAATAATTCACGCCTTCGAGCTTCGGATATTCAGATTTATTTTGATTTGAACACCAATGAGGTCGAAGCAAAAGGTAATTTGTTACAAATTATAGGTGTAATAACATTGATAGTAACATCGTTATGAATCGGGGCTATAATTTTGGAATTCTGTCAAACAGTAATTGGACATAAATAATTTCACACAGTACTATTTCAAAACACAGGATCCAATTAAACTAACGAAAAACATATTAAGAATTGGATGGTATTTAAAAGTACTTCAATTTATTCCCATTTCATTTACCTAATTTTGCCTGTGTTCCACCAAATATACTGAATGTGCACCAAAGTATGTTAATTAAAATATGTCATAACGAGCATCTATTTAACAATTAAACACTGTATATTCTCCTTAAAGCGTAGTCGACGGAGCCCCGCTTCGCGGGGCCCCTATTTCCGAGTGCAGGGTTTAAAGGAACCTAACTAACCTAACGGGGGGGTGCCCTAAGTCCCGATTATGGGGGCAGAGATACTTTAATATTTGGTGCACGATCAGTATTTTTCGGGGAAGAAAAGATTTTTGGTGAACACAAAAATATTATCCTTAAGAATTCTATGACACCAAATTTTTCATATCTAACTAAGAGCATGAAACGTAGATATGAAAATATAGAACCGAAACACAAGTTACAAGTTACACCTACAAGTTATCAATACAAACCTTAACCAAACAGACACTGACTGAAACAAATCTGACGACACAAAATCTTTTGAAGTGCAAATCTCTTGAATAACGAACCGATAATAATATAACACGTCGAAAGTCATAATATGATAAATATAGAGTATCAATGATGCGTCAACTATGTGATGCAGAATTGCGTGTGCGATTAATGAGTCGTGCCAAGACATCTGGTATATTACCATCAATATCTGTCTGTCATATGTATGCGATAAATTTACGAACGATATGCTTCGACGTTCGGAGAAGATCTTAAATTATAGATAGCAAGCTGTTGGCGGGCGGCTTCACCTACGTGAAAATCGAATAAAAATCCAAGAATACTACCTACCGGGGGTAAAAAGAAACCATCAACTTCGCCCATGCGCCCCTTCGCCCAACACAGCGACGTCCAGGGTAAAAAGTATCATCAGCGTCATTTCAGCCGAAAGACGTCCACTGCTGGACTTAGGTCTCCCTTAAGTGTCGCCACATTGACCGTTCCCGTGCGACTGGCATCCAACGGATTCCTGCAACCTTCACCAGGTCATCGGTCCCCCTAGTGGAAGGTCTTCTAACCGCTTCGTGATCGCCACTCCAGAACTTTTCGGCCTCATCGGTCATCTGTTCTGCAAGCAATGTACCATGCTCACTGCCCACTACTGCCACTTAAGTTTGAGTTAAAAAGTATGCTATAATCTAATCCAGTGCAGAAGGCTTGGACAATATAATATTCTAATCGCGATAACGATGATGGCAGACGGAAAAATGTATGGAAACTGACATAAGATAAAGATATTATACTATTTCAGTGCGATTACCCATCTTCTGCCTAGCCTTTTCCTGCTATAACGATGCTACGCTAGAGATTACTTCTAGTCTAACTGAATGCAGCAAAATACCCAGTATTTTTACATGGAGCAACTGCGTATTTGACCTCCACAACCAAATTAGTACCGGGTAATACGATAGCTCTTGGTAAGACTGGTTCACTTTCAGGCCACTATTGACTATCTGCAATGACTGTCAAAAATCTAGAAATGATAGCCGGGGATAACGACTTAACATTCTTTTCTAGGCACGGAAGAAACTCGGTATGTGATAGATGCTGAACCATCCACGGCGTGCCCTAGGCAAGCACGGCTTCACCTTAATAATATAATAATAAATTCTTCCCAAATCTGTTTACCCATTGAGACCTGATTAATTAACATTCAAATTCACAAACATACAAACTCACTCATTTAAATCAATATTAGTAGGATGTTTCTAACTGCGATGTTTTTCCATGTTGATGGCGACACCTGTGGACATATATCAGGAATAGTGAAGTATTTAGTCTGGGGAGAATTTGAGATAGCAAAAAACGTAATGATTGAAGAGGCGCATGGAGAAGGCAGATGGACAACTTATTAAAAGATGTATAAAAGGATGTGTGCTAACTGAAATCAGAAAAGTGACATCGTTCTCATCATCATCGTTCAAGTGTAAATGTTAAAAGCAAATATGGGTTAAAAACAATCTTATGTCATGCAGCTTTTGCAAAAATGAATCAAACTGTCCTGTCCTGTTTTCCTAAATTAACGTGGCTGAACCTTCATGAGTAGGTTTCTCTAAAAGTAACACAATTAACATGACTATTCACAGTAATCACAGAGTTTAACTTAAGATCGAGAACAAACTTTCAGCAATTTTTCTTCCCTCCTTCTTTAGTGCTTCTTCAGCAACTTGTTGGTCACCTTCTCCAATTATTTATCATCCATATTCAAAATCTCTAGCCAAACTCCCATCATTAGCACAAACTTCTTCAATACCGTTCCAATTGCAGCACATAACTCTATATCTAATAATACACCGTTAAAAATCTCCCAGCAGTTCGATGATGCATCGTGGGGCACTCCTATGATTTGTGAGAAGACAGGTGTTCGACGCAAATACATCGCAACCGGTTCGGTTTCGCCATCTCAATTGGCATTTTGACGTGGTACTCAAACTTTACTAATTGCATTTATTTATAATGCAGCAAGGTTGTCTTGTTGGAAGGAAAACATCGTGAGGAAACCGGTCATATAATGCCGCCAATAATTCCAATATATTTGACATCCGCCAACCCAGACTGGGTCTGGTGGTGTTGTTGGATTACCCCTCGCATGGAGAAGAACTCTTTGCACCAGCTATGGGAACAGTATAAGCTTATTATTTTTGGTTAACGAGGCCAACGGCTTTTTTTAAATTAGCGAAATTACCTTGGGCAGGTAACCAGAAATGATGCATGGATTGTGCGATGAATGATATGATAGAGAAAAGAGTAAATTATGCCGTAACGTCTAACAGGGGAGAATGGGAGAAGAAAACATGTTGCGCCGACCCCTAATATAAGACAGGACAGAAATAAATATGATATAGAAAGAAAAAAAAAAGAAAATAATAATGAAAAAGTCCAAGCCACGAACCCCTAATCAATTGCTTGTAAAGCGTTTCTTGTTTCTGTCCGGTTTGACGTAAACTTTTCGATGGCTTCATAGTTATTGCTTTTAGAATCAACCTATTTTGCAAAAGCCCTAAGGTTTGTCATTTTTTGTTCACCAGAATTGCCGCCAACATTAGTCAAGATGGAAAAACTGAGCCACACATCCAATTAAGCTCAATAATGTGACATTCGACATGCGGTAGTGGCCCGATATCTTCGACACGTGTTTGTTTTGGACACACTTCAACACTTTACGCTTCAGCGTCGAGCAAAAGGTCGTATAAATCTTAATAGATGTCGAAGTGTATTCTGGGATCTGATTTGTTTTTATCGTATGGCGTCTGGCTGGTACTTCCTCGCCCGGATATGCGTTTCCTGATAGCTTCAACTTGGGACTGTTCAAGTCATGACTAGTAACTTACTTGAAGTTAAGTTTGCATCATTTACGCGTGGAGAAACTGTGGTCAATCGTTAGCATCTCCAATGAAAAAGAGGATGTATTAAGTACCGCAAAAACGTATCTTAGACGATCAACTACTTCGCTAGATAAACTCTGCGGTTCGCAATCATAAGGGTCAATATAAAGTGACCCATTCTATCAGAGTTAACGATGATAGAAAAACTCTTGGATTGATATAAACAGCCGAAAAACCCATGCTCAAGAATCTAAAAATGGTTGCCATTTGTGTAACGCCCTCTGAAATAAGGCTGAATGAATCAAAAATTAAATAAACATAAGTTTATTAATCAATGGAAACTACAAAAAACTGATTTGAATGACATCTTCAATGTAATTGAAAGGAAAACAGACTGATGGATGGCCAACCTGTTAGTTACCGCTACCGCTGCCTATGGAAAGGGCAACTTCAATACCAAAGGAGACAAAGCTAAAATGTCTCATCTGCCTCTAATTCACACCAGCACCGTTTGAACCGCAACGAAGATTTCAATCCTTAGCTCTAAACACACCATAAAATAGCACTAAAACAAAGTAGAAGCTCAAAGTTTGAGCACCGCACTGCAATAAGTTCGGTCCGTCGATAAATCTATGAAAATGAACGTGCTCCTAATGTCACTGGAATGCTTTCATGATCTGACCGAACCAGGGTCGGATTGTGATCTGTGTTATTTTAACATTAAACGTATGCTGTACATACCCGAACATGATTACGGCCCCTGCCTCATATAGCTTGTGTCCCAGCACTTGGAACTTTATTGGCTAATTACAATGGATCTTATTCTACTAATACACTGGTATGGAGTACGACTTTCATTATGTAAAGGTTTCTTTTCTTCTTTATACTCAATATTTTATAGTGCACACTTCGGTTTCAAGAAAGGACGATACTAAATTCAGTAACTTTGAGTTTTCTTAAAAATTGGTACAGATAAAAACGAGTTTGATATCCGTAATGTGTAAAATAAACACTGATGAAAATTGTATTGATTGGATTTCATTGACAGTAAGTTGTTGGTTTTCGGCTGTTAAGGGAAAACCACTCCTTTCTTTATTAGAGACGATGGAATGGAAAAAGAATAAATCTGTTCTGCGCTACAAATAATTGACAGAACTCTTGAAAAATTATTTACAAGTCTTTGTCTTGTCTCAGAATTACCCCGAATACGTTCTCCCAGTCATAACTAACGCCTGACGGCATGAGATCGAAGTGCAACTATCTAAATATACCAGCGACCAACACCCATCAATTTGAGAGGAATTAATCGCCCAGCAGACATTGTCGCGGGAATGTGAACATTTGGCGAATTGGCAGTTTTACAGCGAACGTTATTGATTTTAGTTGCAACTGTTTTTTCAGCTGTTGGAATTCTTTTGTGAGAGAATTGCTACATGTCGATAGAGATGAACATTTACCCAACTATTTTATATGGTTACTACGGGTATTCAGTAGCTTTCAATGCAGAAACATGCTGCTCTGAAAGTTATGATATTGAGTTACAGTCAAGCCGGCTAGCCACGTAATGAAATGATCAATGTTAGAGGGCTACCTATGGGACATCGTATCATCAGTGAAATAGCTACGCTACCTTTCTTAGAGAGACTGTTATAAAGATGATGGACAAGGAAATGTTTGGAAATAGAGCATACCAACAATAGATTGAAATAGAGACACGAGGGTGACGATGATTCTATCATAACACCTTGTCTTATATCCACGAATGGTTCAGCAGAGGTTTTCCTTCCACTAGTTACGCTTAAGAGGCCTGCGGAGCATGCGAATTTCATACAAACGTAATACCAAAATGATTCGTAAATCAAACATGTTCTTAAGGTAGTATGAATTTATTTTGATTGGATTACAGAATATATAGGTTCCCAAACACATATTTTGAATGTAACACCAATTTAAACAAGAGTTATAAGAAAAATAAAATTTTCTATAGAAATTTTAAATTCCTCATATCTCGTCTTTATATCATTGTCCTTTCAAAGTATTTATTTGGGAACATAGATATTATTTATTACAATCGAAATATATACACACTACCTTAAGAATATGTTGTTGTAGTTGTAGTTGTTGTTGTTGTTGTGTATGTTGTGTTGTTGTATGTTGTTGTGTTCATCACATTGATGAAGAGCACCGACTCGGACGACGTGCCCGCTTTCGTGGCGAAGGAGCTTCATAAGCTGCCCCCAGTCACGTTTGACCACGTCGACGTCACCAGGTTGCTGAAGGACATCACAAATCTCAAGGCAAGCCTGGTCGAAGTACACTCCAAGTTGGAGGCGTCGTACAACGTCATTGGTGATCTACGTGCCGAAGTGGAGTTGTTGCGCAACGCTATTAAGGTAAATAGGTCGCCTGATGCCTCCAACAACGTGAGCACTCGTTGCGAAGCGAGAAACGCTAGCGTCGGCAGTTTTGAGTCGGGGAGCTCCACTGCGTCACCCGCTGCTATGGCACGCGTTGCAACATGCGCTGCCGAAGTTGCTGACTCGGTGCCGGTCGAGGCAGTGACTCGTGTAGGTACGTCGCCCCCTAAACGTGCCTACGCTGCTATTGTCACCAAGCACAAACCTGTATCGCAGGTGAAGAAGGGGGAAAATAAGAGCTGCTGTGAACCTTCCAACTGGGGTTCGAAACAGCAAGGCCCAGCAACGGCCACGTGTGACAAGGATGGCTTTGTGATGGTGGAGAAGAAGAAGAGGAAGAAGCCACCTAGTCGGAACCAGTGCGGTTCCGCACTGGCAGGACCCAATATGCTGCTGCGTCCGGCGATACCAACGACGCAGCTCTATGTGTCCCGGCTACATCACAGCACGAAGGTTGAGGACCTCGTGGAGTATGTCCGGGTGAAGACCAGCTGGACCTTGAGGGTAGAGAAGTTGGAGTCGCGCCACAACACAAATTTTAAGTCGTTCGTGGTGCGAGTTCCGACTCATCATATTGAGACCTTCCTCAAGGAAGAGTTTTGGCCGAAGGGTGTCATATATCGGCGATTCCGCGGAAGGCTACGCTACACCACGCAGTGCAACATGACGCCGTCTCCTCATGTGTAATAGTGTTTTTTTATAAATATGTATGTTAGTCTGTAAGGTATATGTAATATGGGTCTTTTGTTACCTGAATTAAATGATATATTATTATTATTATTTATATTATTTTGGTATTACGTTTGTATGAAAAACGCATGCTCCGCCGGCCCCTTAAATCCATAAGGAGCGAGAATATTGTCAAAAATCAAGAACAAAATCAGACTGAGAATATGTAGGTTACCCGGGGAATTGAAACCAAGACTACACGCTCAGATATCGCGGTTGCGACCAATAGACCACCAAGACGAAGGATCTTAGATAACTATATGAAATTCCCTAAGTCCATCACCCAGTTAATAACTAACCCGACCGACTGCCATAAGATCGAAGTGCACTCGCTAAATATAGCGACATTGCAGACGCACGCATCAATGTGCGACAAATTAATCGCAAGTGCGAGACTACTTTGTTGAGCAAATAATATTGATAACTTATTGCAATTTCCGCATTTATTGAGATTATTAGAGACTTGGGTATTTGTGATTGGGAATGAAAGCGCTGTTTTATGTTTTCATAACATAACATCAAGCCTGTTATCGCTGGAGGGTTTGATAGAGGTGGATTTTATAGTACACCCTCGTTTTGCCAGTTATGATTAAATCCTGTGTAATATAGGACAGCTTATAACTATTAACCGGGCCCAAATCATTTCTGGACAGAAAAACTGCAACTACTAAACAAAACTCTATGACAAGTTCAACGAATTATTACAAGGGTTTCATCACTATCACCGTTTCAGTCGAAAGACGTCCACTGCGGGACATAGGCCTCCCCCAAGTGTCACCACATTGACCGGTCCCGTGCGACTCGCATCCAACGGATTCCCGCAACCTTCACCAGGTCATCGGTCCACCTAGTGGGAGGTCTTCTAACAGGTTACAAGGGTTTAGGTAGGTGTAATATTTCATTAATTGGTAACGATGAAAATTGGCTCACAAAGAATAGGTTGATATGAGCTGATATTAATATAGACACATTAACATTTTAACGGCACCTTCAGTGGCTGAACGATTGACTGCGGCGTTGCGTGTCCCGGGTTCGATCCCCGCACGGAACATATATTTTATGGCCTACATATAGTTATTATGGGTCTGGTTGTTTTATGTGACTTTAAATGTGTCTAAAAGCACCCAAATTATATATTAAATAAATATATCACTAGTTTAAAAAACAATGATATCGACGATAATAAAGTCTACCAAAAGGTCAACCTAATAAATCCTGTTGAAATACAAAATAAAAAACATCCTGAGCTGATTCAAAATCGGCTCCAGAAACCACCAAGTAAACAAAAGAACCCTTAATAAAAAAACTGCACTGAATCTACTTACCCGTAACTGTCACTATTTACCCCTCTCAGTACATAACGCTACACACCCTCCCCCCACTAAGACTTACCTATAAACCCCCCTCTAGTCTACGTTAAAATGCAATCTTCTTAATGGAATTTCAATTTTCGCTGCGAAGTTAACTAAAAATCCAACCGGTTGCAATATTGCCGCCTAGCGAAGACGCCGGCCATTTTGTGCTGGGCTTGTCTCTCCGTCTGTCTGTATGTCTGTTACTTAGGTTATTAATGTAGTTAAGGGAAGTTTTTAAAGAAGAAATTGGACTAAAACATAGAAAATATAAAGAAATTGAAAAAAAATATATGAGAGATTGGAAAAAAAGATAGAGATTATATTGGTTTCGCAGTGTAACTGTCTACTAGTCTTACCAAGGGGTATCGTGTTGGGGCCCGCAAGGGCCGAAGCCTGCCGGGGTTGCGGGACTGTTCGAAAGAGATACCGCGGCCCCGGAACATAAAGGGCGAGGAAGGAACATGGATAGGTTTTAGTCAGTAAAAGTCTGACACTCCCTCCCGCTCCGCCCAGAGTGGGAGAAGTCATTTGATTTACCATCCAAAAAAAAAAGAAGGGGTATCGTGTTACTCAGTTAGACGGTTGCTTCATGTAAAATACTAAGCTGCTTCCGGTTATTCTGAAAGCCGACCTCAACATAGTTTGGAAAAGGTCGGGCAGATGATGGTAAAGTTTTGAAAGGAACTTACAAAGTTGCGCACATTTACGATGACTACAAGTCACCTTATATGAATGGGGAGCCCTGGCTATAGCCAGCATCTCCGTGGCGCAGCCGATATTGATTTACCAGTCTTGGGGATCAACTTGAAATGGTTCCTAATGTCTTTTATTTTGGCTAACCTGTAAATAAATTCTTCTTTGCGTAAAATCTTTCTCAAGAAGCTCGACCTGGTTGCCATTGGTACGAAAAGATAGTACTGGTTTTGAGAAGATGCTATTTAAGTAACACATGTAATGGTACCTACAAGCGATATTTAATTGCCTAAATAGTTTCCAAAACTCTCTTAAAAACCCCATTTTTTCATCCAATTTGGTTAAGAAATCAAACACAAAATAATCCATTATCCAAGCTCCCAACAATACAGCACAGTTTCCTACTATCACAAAACAAAATAAAACAAAAAATCGTCAAGAAAAACGAGTTATTTGATTCAATAAGCAAAGTTGGGAGCGAGACACTAGTATTTAATATCAAGAACGGAGCCCCGAGGAAAAAGAAAAATCTATACAGGGTGGCAAACTCCCCGATCTTTATGTCTTGGAGACGTTTTCCAACTGCAACCATTATAGACACAGTGCACCTGACCTTGTCTTTATTTGTGTGCTGTGTTGACACAGCAAGACACTGTGTTCGCGGGTATGGATTAATTATTTTTAGTTTGCTATAAACATTGATGGTGCTTGTTTAATTATGAGTGTACGAGGTGTTTTTTTGATGTGTGAGGTTGTTTTTTTATGCATAACGAAAATAATTAAATATTTTTTAATTAATCCAAAATATAATAGATATCTGTGGGCCTAGCGTTTCCCACGTAAACGCCCACGTTTCATTTTCCCATTAAACAAGTACTATTCTATTTCCGTCTTAATTCTACCTCTAAAGTATGACGATCAAAATGAAATAACATACTAACCTACTCTTTGTCACCAAAACCCTAAAACAATGATACAATATTCCTCATAACGAACAAAACAGTGTAACACAACTATAGATAATAACATCCAACTACGCGCACACCACTCCACAAAAAATAGTCCTAAAAATGCACCTGAAATACACGACAAGCGGTCACGAAGTACATACGAAAGCAATACCAATCAGACGCTTCAGCGCCCATCTATGTCCGTAGCGCTCACTCCCATTTACGAGAGAAAAAACCTCGGAAAATCTACGTGACGTAACATACAACCGATAGCCAATGGCGTATCGAACCTTCGGCGATTAACGGCCAGCGCACCCAGACCTATCCACCCTCCCTTTTCGGTTCAAAAACCGAAGCAGCGAGCGGTTACACGAAGTGGGACCGAAGATCAAGCGAAAATAGTCGGAGAGTATCGAGAACGAACGACGCGTCGTGATTGGTTGATCGGTTCTGCGCGATTGGGCACAACGGCGCACACTCGAACCGATATCTCGTATTTACCACGTTCGACGTTTGTTTGCATGTGTGCGTGTATGAAGCCGCCTTCGATAGGTATGTATCAATGTGTTGGTGTAGGTATCGATTTGATTTGTGACGCCTGCTCACCGATCGGTCAATCGCGGTGCGTCGCTGTCGATTTAAATTTGGAACGTGATATTTAAATTTGGTATGCATTCGTTGACCGTTAGCGTGACGTAACGCTGTCTGATTGGATGAGAGCTAGTAATAGATACTGTCTTAATTAAACTGTCGTTTTGACATCCTTTATGTATTGTTGGTTTCATTATGAAGACAGAGGTAAGGAATTGCATTTTACAAGGTAAAGGGTCTTGCTTGGGTAAAAAAGCACAGACTTCCTATTAGCTAATTTGGTAAGCAACTTCCTTCACGCAAATCAACCCACACTCATTTACTACAACATACAGTAAAAACCAAAAAAAAATCGCCAACCGTTAATTAAAACGCAACAAAATAAGTCCATAATTCACTACTATAGCGAATCTTCACAAATGTCAGTCACTGCAAAAAAACCGGAGCTCGTTTCGACAAATTAAAAAAGCACGTTCCACTCCATTTCTGGATACAAAAAAAAAAAGTTTCACAGATAAAAAATGGCAGAACATCCTCATCAACTGGGGCTATTAATAGGGAAAAAGTGCGCAATCCGGGGTTTTACTGTTCACTACGTACTAATATTTAGCGAACTTCTAGATAAAGCTAATATATATGCTTTCCCGTGTACTTATTTAAAATGGAAAAATATTTTTCCTGCGTCCCGTCGTCGCTTCCGTTGCAGATAGCCGTAACTGCATTATGTTTGATGTTTTTCTTTTTTATAATGCGGGTGGCTAAAGATAGATGGCCTTTATTTTTCTAGCTTATGCAGACCGATAGGAAAGATGGGCTGAGTAATGTGATGTGCTTAATTAGATTATCTGGTGCAAGAGGTTGGAGATTGTTATGCTTTGTGGGTTTTGACAGTTTCCTCAAACAATTTTACAATGTCAGTCGTGAGCTTGAGAACTCCGAATTACCTTGATCTTTCGATGATGAAAAGAGAAGAAAGGAACACAGAAATCACAACATATTATAAAACAAAGTCCTCTGCCGCGTCTGTCTCTCTGTTCGCGATAAACTCAAAAACTACTGCGTCGATTTTCATGCTGTTTTCTCCACTGTATAGAGTGGTTCTCGAGGAAATAGTAAAGTATATTTTTTAAGCGGGCGAAGCCGCAGTCATCAGCTAGTACCGAATAAAATGACAAAGAGATCACTAAACTTCTTAAAATGTAATTATGCCATAGTTTATAATGCGCATCTGATGGAAACGTAAGCGTATTTAACCCAAAGAAACGATACAAATAATCTCTCATCATCACATCTTTACTTTTGGTTCAAAAATATTCTGTCACGACTTGCTATTCCTCCAAAAAGCCTTGCAAATGATCACTGAAATATTCCTCAAGCTTGTGAGATATAAAATTGTCACTAGCGCCAACTCCAGAGCACTGGAATTACTACAAAATCGAGTATCGCCACAGCGAGATATCCGCCATTCGGCCGGCGGAGGCGTCGCACGTTCGTTCGTTCATATGAGACACACCGGGAGGCAATAAGATAGTACATATTTTCATCTACTACTACAGCTAAAATTAAAAAAAAAATCGTAGAATATAAGGGCTCCACAAGTGATAAACGACAACAACCACTTAAAATGCACAGTGGGTCGAGGAGATTCAGCTCCGCTGCACTGCCACCGATGATGCTTCATACAATGCAAAATATTAGAAGACACACAAGACCCGCGGTTTCGAGCCAGTAGCCTTGACCAAAAGAACATAGCTTCACCATCAGGATACTACTAACTACAACTATGTAGAAGCATTTGTACGGTAGATTAACTAAACCAGAATATTAAGTTTGTCTTGGGGGCCCTAATTTGGAGTTAAACTGATCTTTGTCTCATAGATCATTCACCAAAAGGAAGACTAGCTGCAAGTTCAGCCTCATCTTGCAAAACGGTTGATACATTTTTTACATTTTCTTGATTCATATCATTCTCGTGACCTTATCCCAATGTATTCGTGGTCGACGCAGCACATCTTCTTCTCCTATACATCTCTATTACTCATCATCTCAGGAGTGACCTCCTTTCTAGCCATCCTTTATGTTCCTTTATTTTTAAATTTCACATAGTAAATATTAAAACAAAAAGTAATGCTCCATGTGTACAATAAGTTTATCATATACGGCACATAGTCGGTGGCAGTGCGCTCGGAATATGCTCGATATAGAGCACGTCGCCTCCACTCGATCCCGGTGAAACATTGCTCTGGTTAGTGATGTGCTTCATGGCGATATATCGATAAATTAGTTTATCATATAAGGCGCATTGTCAGTGGCAGTGCACTCGGGATTTGTTCGATATAGAACAGTCGCTTCCACTCGAAACATTGCTTCAGTTAGTGATTTGGTTCACATATATCGACAAATGTCTATCAATACGATATGTGTAAGTGTATGAGTTCTCCTAACCTTTGTGTCAAATTGATAGCAAAGCATCTTATACGGATGCGAATGACTCGCCATAAACAGACAGGAACCATCATCAAAGGCATCTTTGGAATAGTATCAGATTATTGGCAGTGGCTATATGACTGATATAATTTAATGATGATGATTGTGTTATTCAAATGAAAACACTAATGATATCCGAAATAATATTTGAGAAACCCATCCAATTGTGTACTGACACTGCTGAACCCTATGGAGAATGGAGAACCAGTTACTCAATTATACGTTCTCAAACTCAATTTAATTAATTATTATTCAAAAAAAGAAAAGGCCTTTTCCAAATTATCGATATCACCTTGGCCCATCCCTAACAGCACTTCCGATATAATATTTCATATTTAATAGTGATGCACCACGAAAAATCCTTCGCAGATGACTCTCAGCTTATATTTTACATAAATTGGATATTATTGCGCTCATATTGAATTCACAGACGTATATTATATTTTGTAGAAACTATTTATTGGGTAGGTATGTATGATTAAAGTCCTTTGAAAAGTTGTCTTACGAGAAAAAGTATCTTTGGAATGATAAGGTACTCACTATTTTTTCAAGTTAATTCGAAATAATAACAGTCTATAATATTTACCATCACTGGAACCAAAGAAACGATGTATGGACTGTATGAAAGATGATATAGCTAGAAAGGAGGTGTCTGATGAGATGACGAGTAACAGAGAGTATGGAAGATGAAGATATGTGCGTCAACCACAAATTAATTGGGATATAAGTGCAGGAGAGTGACGAAGATCCACCATCGCTGTAAGGATTTGTAATCGGGGCTTTCAATAATCTCTTCTGAAAATCTTTTCGAAAACCCAATCATCATCTGCCTAGCCTTTTCCCAACTATGTTGGGGTCGGCTTCCAGTCTACCCGGATGTAGCTGAATACCAGTATTTTACATGGAACGACAGTCTATCTGACCTCCACAACCCAGTACTGAGTAATACGATACCCCTTGGCAAGACTGTCAAAGATCTACAAATGACAGTCAGGACACCAACAGATTAATATGCTTTCCGAGGCACGGAGGAAACTCGGTATGTAAGTGTGGTCACCCATCCACAGACCAACCTAGGCAAGCACGGCTTAACCTTAAGATCGACCCGAACGGCTGTTATTATTTAGCACCCAATATGGCTTCATTTTGTTTTACTACCAGCATAAATCCAATCCAAAATGTGCATAGCCAGAAACGTAATTTACTCGTAAACTCAAAAACTACGTTCGAACATACTACTAATAAAATAGGTAGAATTTTGAAAAATTTTCAATATTCCCCCAAGGTGAGCTAACTGCAAGTTATATTCGCGTTGTTTTTAAATAAAATCAAAGTGTACGTTGGCTGCAAGTTCCCGGCTTGTTCTTTATGAACTTCATAAAAATGGTCGTATTTACTGGAAAAGAACGGAACCCCTACCATAAGCACTCGATTTAAACACTGTTATACCAAGGTAATTTTGTAGGTGAATAGAAAGTGACTATTATTATAGCTAGCCCATATCGTCCCACTGCTAGGCTAAGCCCTGCCTCCATCCATTCCTTCCATCAGTCACGATTCTGTGCTTCTTTGTCTTGTCAGCACATTAGCGTCCACTGCTGGACACATGTCTCTTCCATGATCCTCCATTCGCTTCTGGATGCGGCGGTTCTGGTCCAGGTTGGCCCTGCTGTCTCCATAATTCTGTTTCAGCGCGCCAGTCCTGCGCTTTCGAGCTATAAATAAAAGCTCAAAAGCTCAGAATTGGTGTTATCTGAAATTATGAAACAAATATTACTTACATTCAAACCTACAACTACATATTTTTATACTGGGTAATATGGTTTTTACAATGGTCTTTGCTACAAAAGTGTTTCGAAAACAAGGCGAAGAAAGTTAAAGTGTGATAATGTTTTTTGACGTGATGACGTCTTATAAATCGATGAACACCGGCAGCACGCACAAAAACTGTCACAACGTTCCGCCGCCAGGCGATTAACGTCCAGCCTAAGCCCTTGGACCTAGAAAACTGAAATTTTGCACAGACTTTCTAAGGGAGTTAAATATGGGATGAAACTTTGCATAAAAGTCCGCCAGTTTTAAAGTTAGGATTTGAAAAATTTGTGTTCAGGCTGACGATTGAAAATTAATTTATACGTGTCTCAGCGTTTTTGATAATTCCACCCCCAAAGGGTAAAAAAAGGAGATGAAGTTGTGTATAAAATTTACTATCGACACGTATGGTTGGAAGCTAACGCAACGGTGTTGTTAGGATTTCGATCCTTAAGGGGGTGAAAAGTGGGATGAAATTAAGTTAAAATCACAAATGTCATGAAAAATGACGTTGTCACGTAAAATTATCGTCCGTAAACCGACTTTACAGACAACCATTTTTTTGTGTTTGTTATAGGATGGATACAGCCCGGTGTTACTGTGAACACCCAGCTACTCATAATTGGTAATGAATTAATAGGTGTAGTAGTATTTGCTAGTACCTACTAACTGTTTTACACGACCTCTACTACCGAGTTTAACATTACAGCTGTATTGCAACCTTGTCTTCATTTCTGCACATCACACACGCGTGACGTATTAGGTAACTGGCTACATAATGTACTGTACTCTCTTCTGACCATGAACTGAAAGCATATTCGTGGTCACATATAATAAAGACGCAAGTTTTGTGAATACAGATTGCAGTTACTGAGCATAATGTTACATCGGACCTACTAGAACATTCGAGAAAGCACGTGATTACAGTATGTGTACGTTGGAATTTCGAGAGATTTCTATTATTATTACTTTCAAAGTTAGGTAGGTACCTACAAACTCGCGACCTCTTTATAAAAAGACATTAGAATTTCGACCGTACGCCTAGGGCATACGGTTCATATTTGTTTGTGTTGTACAAGTAGCTAGTAATAATAATTACCTACCTACCTACCTACTCTTTTGTTAGTGTTTTCTATGACCCTCTAGAATATTCGAGGTTATTCTGGTATGTCTGTGGGCGAGTATAAATAGACCGCTCAGGGCCGCGACAGTCAGTCTTGTTTTGGCTACCATCGAAGCGAATCGAAGTGAACTTGAAGTGCGATATCTAAGTGAATAGTGAATAGTAGTGTACTGTAGTGTTCTTGTGATTAAGTTTAAATTGTTTTGTGATTAATAAAGTGATTGTGTTGTTTAATCGGTAGTAATTAATTTATCTCATACCCAGCTCGTAACAAATTGGTGTCAGAAGTGGGATATAAATTATGCCAATTCTACCAAAGGACGACATGGACGGTATCCGTACCAGGAGTCAGCGACAGCAGGACATGGACCAAAGGCGGTTTGGAGATTCTCCGACACAGACACCGGGTGGGGTCCAGCCTACGTCACAGCCAGTCGCTGGCCCATCCGGAGTTTCTCCAGCATCAGTGGCGCCAGACTTGTCAGCTTTAATGGCGCTGCTGCAGGATCAAGCTCGCCGCCAAGGGGAGCAAGCTCGCCGATTGGAAGAGCAGTTACAGCGAGACAAAGAGGAGCAGGTCCGCCGCCAAGACGAGCAGATGCTCCTGATAAAGGATCTGCATGCAACTTTCGGCAAGGACCTCAAGTTGATGAAAGATCAGGTTCACCAGCATGAGAACCGCATCTCAGAGGCCGAAGTTAAGATTGCTGGGGTGCAGAAGGCTTTGGGCGAACTGAAGATTGAAGGTGGAACTGTAGCTTCAGTGGTTGCTGCACCTTCTTCGCGTGGTTTTAAGGTTCCGCCATTCGACGGAACATCGTCGTGGTCGGCCTATAGAATTCAGTTTGAGGCCGTCATGAAGGCGAATGGATGGACCAAACCACAAGCCATGACCGCGCTCACCTTGGGCCTCCGAGACCAGGCCCTGACTATTCTCGAGGCACTCGGCAAGGATGTAACCTACGAGCAGCTGCTGGAGGCGTTGGAGTCCAGATACGGCGACGCGCACCTGGAGCACGTATTCCGTGCCAAGTTGAAGGACCGTGTTCAACGTAGTGCCGAGAACCTACAGCAGTGGGCCCTGGAAGTTGAGAAGCTGGTTCGAAAAGCATACCGGTCTGCCCCGGTACTGATCGAGGGAAATCTGGTACAGGCGTTCGTTGATGGAATACGTGACTTAGAAGTTAGAGCCGCCGTAAGACTTGGGCATCATAAGACATTGAAGGACGCCTTAGCCCATGCCTTGGAAGTAGAGGCAGTGAGGCAAGACCACCGAACACACTACGTCAGGGAGGTTGTGGCGTCACCTGTACACGACCGTGCGCAAGGTTACAGCCCTAGCTGCTACACAACTAGAGAAAGGGATCATCTTCGGCCAAGTTGTCCAAAACAAGTTGTGGCATCGCCTGAACGCCAGCGTCCGCGACGGTACAGCCCTAGGTGTTACACTTGTGGAGAAAGGGGTCACCTTCGGTCGAACTGTAAAAAAAGAAGCGCACCTAGAGAAGATCAATCTCAGCAGAGAAAAGCGGCTGAGAAGACTGGTCAGCAACAGTGGAGAAAACACAGCAACACAGACGAACTGTCAAGAAGACCTTTGCCCGAAGATTGTAAGCACAATTCCAGACAAGAGTCTAAGGAAGTGGTACCTGTGAGGATGCTAAGAACGGATCTTAGTGACGAATGGAAGGTAACGATACAGCAGGCTCAGCACAATGACTCGGACATCAAACCGATCTTCGAGTGGATCAAAGCTGGTGTTCCTAAACCCAAGTGGAGTGATGTGGCTGCGATGAGTTCCATCACGAAGAGTTATTGGGCGCAATGGAATAGCTTGGTGATCCAGGATGGAGTCTTGTGCCGTAAATGGGAAAACGCTAGAGGGGACAGTTGTCATCTACAAATGGTTGTCCCTAAAGCTAAGATACCGGATGTTCTACGGCTCTACCATGATGGATGTTCTGGAGGACATATGGGGGTAAAAAGGACTTTACTAAAAATTCGAGAACGCTTTTACTGGATCCACTGTCGAGATGATGTGGAGGACTGGTGTCGCAAATGTACCAGTTGTGCGGCCGTGAAAGGACCCCAGACACGCAGCAGAGGTGCATTAAAAGTGTACAACGTTGGAGCCCCTTGGGAACGGATAGCACTTGACGTTGCGGGACCATTTCCAGTAAGTGAGAGCGGAAACAAGTACTTCCTGGTGGTCATGGATTACTTCACAAAGTGGCCAGAAGTCTTCGCCATTCCTAACCAAGAAGCTACAACTGTCGCAGATAAATTGGTTCAGGAAGTCTTCTGTCGTTTTGGGGTACCCTTAGAAATACACAGCGATCAAGGAAGGAATTTTGAATCGCAAGTATTTCAAGAGACTTGTCGATTGATGGGTACCCACAAAACCAGAACCACCTCTTACCACCCACAATCTGATGGAATGGTAGAGCGATTTAACCAAACGTTGGAGAGGTATCTGGCGAAGGTTGTGGAAAGCCGGCAAAGGGATTGGGACAAGCACATACAGCCGTTTCTTCTGTCTTACCGAAGTGCAGTCCACGAAAGTACGACTGTGACACCAGCCTTCGCGAACTTTGGAAGGGAATTACGGTTACCTGCTGATTTAATCACTGGAACCCCCCCTGATGCTCCATGTAGTGTAACAGATTACGCGAATGAACTGCGTAATAAGTTGAACGATGTTTATGAGCATATCCGACAGTCCGGCCAACAGATGTCTGAGAAGATGAAGACCCGTTATGATCGGAAGGCAAACGGTAGGGGTTTCGACGCGGGTTCACTGGTGTGGTTGCATAACCCAGTGCGGAGCAAGGGGAAGTCTCCGAAGTTACAAGCAAAATGGGATGGACCATACCGAGTCGTGACTAGGATCAACGATGTCACCTACCGAATACAGAAGGGTCCACGAGGTGCGCCTAAGATTGTGCATGTAGACCGGTTGGCGCGATACTACGGGAATAATGATGCTCGGGACGAGCATGTCTAAGGAGGGGGCAGTGTTACATCGGACCTACTAGAACATTCGAGAAAGCACGTGATTACAGTATGTGTACGTTGGAATTTCGAGAGATTTCTATTATTATTACTTTCAAAGTTAGGTAGGTACCTACAAACTCGCGACCTCTTTATAAAAAGACATTAGAATTTCGACCGTACGCCTAGGGCATACGGTTCATATTTGTTTGTGTTGTACAAGTAGCTAGTAATAATAATTACCTACCTACCTACCTACTCTTTTGTTAGTGTTTTCTATGACCCTCTAGAATATTCGAGGTTATTCTGGTATGTCTGTGGGCGAGTATAAATAGACCGCTCAGGGCCGCGACAGTCAGTCTTGTTTTGGCTACCATCGAAGCGAATCGAAGTGAACTTGAAGTGCGATATCTAAGTGAATAGTGAATAGTAGTGTACTGTATTGTTCTTGTGATTAAGTTTAAATTGTTTTGTGATTAATAAAGTGATTGTGTTGTTTAATCGGTAGTAATTAATTTATCTCATACCCAGCTCGTAACAATAATATGAACAAACAGAGTTGTATTTTGTTTCTTATGAACTATCATCACCATCATCTGCCTAGCCTTTTCCCAACTATGTTAGGGTCGGCTTCCAGTCCAACCGGATGCAGCTGAATACCAGTATTTTATATGGAGCGACTGCCTATCTGACCTCCACAACCGAATTAGTACTGGGTTATAAGATACCCCTTGGTAAGACTGGTTGTCAGACTTCTAAGGCCACTGACTGTTTGTTATAAATGTTAAAAAGAATATTGGGGATGAGTTATTAACCATTGATCCTGAAAGTATTAAGCAATACTTCACAGCATTAAACCTTTATTTCCAAAATGGTACCCATAATTCATCAGTCCTTGTACCAGGGGACGAGCCTATTGCCATCAACTGGACAGAATTCCAGACTCAGTACACGAGTACAGGTAGAACTGGGCAGAAGAGGAATTCTTGATAGAACAGAACTTTTACTCTACCCGAAAATCGATCCCAAAACGTTACCTCATCAGCAGTAGAGCTTGCGACCTTGTACTGTAATGTTATAAAAATAAGGACGACATTGACTCAAGCATGACAAGAAACATTTAAAATATCAATTCAAAAACAGGTTCAAAGCAAGAAGAAGAGTGAACAGGATTCTTCTGGGCACGCTCGTTCCATCATCGACCTAATCCATCGCTTTCCATCAACGTGATCGAGGTCAAAGCAGGCCCATCATTATCAGCCTATTAATGTTCCCACTGCTGGCACACAGGCCTCCTCTCTATGAGAAGGAATGGGCTATTAACCCACCATTTGGGCCCAGTGCGGATTGGTAGTCACATGTCTTGTAGAGCAGGCCCTTTTTGTAATAAAAATATGTCAGAATCACAGAGCAAACTAAACCAAAAGCGTTAGTTAGACGGAAAATGTGAATTTTCCCTCTAACTAACACGATTCTCTCTACAATAAACCTAAGACTCCTGCTCACCCAAAATTCAAAACTTAGAAACTTCTTCAAAGGTAAGCAAGTAACAACACCCTTTGATACCCCACCGCGTTCAGAACGTTGCATTTTAACCAGTTTAAAATACTTTATGCATAGACATTACGGCAAGCTTTCTGTTCAGGAGAAATTCATTCGATGCTGTAAAGAGCTGGTCGGGTGGATAAGGAAATGTAGTGGGGTTTCAGTTTTATGAGCTTAAAGGCACTAGTTTTGTGGTGATCTGTAGTTTTTGGTGAGAGAAGTTCTTACCCATGCGTTGGAGGAGCAAACGAATGGTAGAAGTTTATTTTTGTTTTGTGGGTGTGTTTACAATCATTAAAACTCACAAACACAAACATCCAAGAACAACCTAACTGTAGGCCATAAAAAATATTCAGAAGCAGCAGTCAATTGCTCAACCACTGCGCCAACCGTGCCGACTACCTCGTTGTTTAAAGCACGGCGTGAATTATCGCGACACGTATTGAGGTACGGTACAAATACAAGTGACGCTTGCATGTCGCTTGAGACAAATCGTATCGGCCGAGGCCGTGGATGAGGCCTAAAAGTGACTGAGATTGTATCATGATGAGCTGCCGTATATTCCATTGCCAGAATCTGTCATACAGATATTGCAATACAAATAAGTAATTTGCAAGCAAAAATATTTGCAACTAAAATGCAAGATCGACCTTGAAAAGTTATTTTAGTCCTACAAAGGGAAAGTATTTTAAAAAAAGAAGTAAAACAAAACCTTATCCAGTATTTCATAGTTTCGCGGATGTAAAATACCACCCAGCGGCAGCCAATAGCGGCGGCCAATTTGAATATAGAACGCCCGCTCGGAATTTATAACGGACACACGAAACTTAAATGTTCGGCAACTGTATTGTGTAGTTTGCAACTGGTTGTTCGGGCAGTTGTTTTTGCGTTTGACCTGACAAAATTAAAAAGGAAAAGTATTTGTCAACTATTCTGGAGTTTAATCTGAAAAAGACCGGATTTGTTCAATTTAAAATTGGTGTAGAATTAAAGCGGGCTTGTTGTTCCTCTAATATTAAAATTAAGTGGAAGTTTTAACTTGGTGTCTCAACTGTACAGTAAGCCACACGACAGTGGCCTTAACCAAAACCAAACCAGCATATGCTGGTCTCTTACCCGTTTGATACTCCATACTACTACGCTAGTCTAGCTTAAGATGAACCACTGAAGCCAACCGCGACGTGCCGTCGACTGTCCTCTCCAGGAATAAAGTAACTAATAAAACAAGCAAACCCTGAAATTCACTATCAATTCTAAAGGCTATTCGTCAAAAACCATAAATTATAATCAGAAATACTTCACATTCAAAACTTCCCATATTTTCGCAGTTAAAAATAATCTCGTATTAATTGCAACTCAACAATTCGTAACAGTCGCAAATTACACCATACGTCACCATTTTCGTTCGAATTTTTGAGAGCAATATTCGTATTCGTGCGGAATCCAAAGAGTAACATCTGTAGTTCGGGAGCAACGGAGCGAACGCTACAGCTTCCTTACTGAAGAATATGTTATAGAAAATATTATATGATTCCGTGTTTGAAAATATCGCTATGCTTTTGTTTTCTTTTGAGAATGTTAGCAGTGGACGTTTTTAGGCTGGAATAATATTATGATGATAAAAAATAAACGTCGCAACACTAGTACCACTGTACCACTGGTTCGTAGGTGCTGTTTGTGGAATAAAATGTTAAATAATAAACTATTCGAATAATGGCATCTGCAAAAAATATCGATAGGTGGCGTATGTGGAATACCTCAGGTGCCATCATTAACGCGGGTGCCCAATGGGGCTTACATAGGTGGTGAAACATCAGCATTTCATCTGCCTAGCCTTTCCCAAATACATATGGTAGGGTTGGCTACCAGTCTAACTAGAATGCAGTGTTTTGCATGGAGCGACTACCTATCTGACCTCCACAACCCAGTTAGTATACTGGGTAATACGATACCACTTGGTAAGACTGGTTGCTAGACTTTCAGGTTACTGTAACCTGTAACGACGGTCATAGATCTACAATTGAAAGCAGAGACTAACGGACTTTCCGAGGTACGGAGGCAACTCCGTATGTAGTGGGTGCAACCCTGGCAAGTGCAGCTTAATATGAAGATTGACCCCGAACGGCTGTTATGATTTACACATGAGATATTCTATCGTTCTTAAAAGGATTGGAAAGTATTGGAAAGTTGTCCAATAGTATAGTTTACAATAACTGATAATTCAGACAACGTTAATTTGGAGATCACCCAGACTGGGCTATATTCAAAAGTAAACTAAAATAAACTTATTATTTGGATGGAGCATAACATAATAAACCTTTTTATTACTACACCAAAGTCGAAAGTCAATTTACCGAGAAGTTATTCAACCACAAAATATCTGTGTACACCCATGTTGGGGTATTTTTTTTTTTGCCGGCCAAAATGTTTATTATGTTAAGCTCTATCCAAATAAAAAGTTTATTTTGATTTTTGAAAATAGCCCAAAAATGTATGGAGGCTGGGTGATCTCCTTTTGTCTATACATATAGTCCTACATTATTTTATGTCTCCATAATTATAGACATCTTCCTCAATCTCATCATCTGCCGTTTCCCAACCTTGTTGAAGTCGGCTTTCAGTCTAACCTGATGCAGCTGTAGCGTCAACACTTTAATATTTAACACCACGTAAAATATAGTTCACGTTTTTTATGTATAAAACAATTCTATTACAAAAATATAGAATGCAGGAATATGGAAAAGAGAAAACCACGAATTTGATCCTTTTTCTGGATTTGGAATAGTGCCCAAAGTGTTCCAATAAATGGCTCTAACGATGTCCCTTATCACCGCCCGTAAAAGGGGGTAGGTAGTCCATTATCGTTCAGTCTAAATATCTTCATTGCAGACTAATCAGCATTATGAAATGTATCTGCCTACCTTCTTAGAATTTGTAAGCGTAGTTAAAGTGAATGTAAGAGACGAGAAAAGAGTTACTATATTTGTAGAAATAGAATAGACCGAAGCATTTGTTACTTTATTATAGTATTTTGCACTATGACAACACCAGTATAGACGAAATTCTGTTTTTATAATCGCTATCGCTATATAAGAATCGCTTTTGAAGCGTTTCGTGTTTATAAAACGACTTTGAAAAAGACTGACAAAAGCGTAACGCTAGCATTACCTCAATTCAATACATAACTGAATATTCCATTATCATAACTGAAAGAATGTCACCTTGCCCAGGGGCTGATCAGCTACTTTAGACTTAGGTGGACAAACCTAATCGTAAATATCATCGCTTCTTCTGCCTTGTCCCACAAAAAAAAATCAAAATCAAAGCATTTATTTCAAGTAGGCCAGTTACAGGCGCTTTTGAATTGTCGAAACAAAGATGAAAATTAAATGTAGCTACAGTCCCAGTCACAAGACATAAAAACTGTGAAAGTACTGTAGTTGCCCATTCCCTAGCGTAGATCTCTATGGAGAAGAACGGGCAAGAAACTCCATGGACACTCTTTTAAATCATAGTGTTGTTACAAAATCTTGGTTACATCATTCCTGTTGAGATGGTGCATTATGTGAGAACAATGTAGCAAGATGTGCACGATAAAAGTGCCCATAGTAAAAACAACTGAAAAATAAAATAATTAATTTAAAAAAAGCCGTGGCAACCAAGAGCTGACCAGTCCCAACCGACAGCGCCCGTTCACGAACATGACGCATGTATCAGCACCATTCAACTCAACCATTTTGAAGGGAACTAAATGACCCGACATTAAATTTAAATAAAAAAAAAAAAAAAAATTAATACGTGAGGGGGTTTAGTGTAAACTTAAGTAATCTATATCTGCTACGGGTTGTGCCCCGCGTACGCCTAAGTGGTGCTACGCCGTAGCGGATCGGCTACGAGTGCTACGAAGCGTTAGGTGACGGTCACGCGAGTTCCATGATTTTTGTTAAACCAAAAAGTACCCAACGAGCCGAAAGAAGTTTTCACTTCAAAAGCATGAAGTAATTTTATCAAAAGCACAAAACACGTAGGGTGTTTTGTGCTTTGGATAAAATTACTTCCGTTTCTCCATTATCGACACTACCTAAATACCAGAAATTTAACCCTAAAATTAATAAGTAACCCGGTACAGAAACGCTAAAACTAATAATGCAACAGCGGACCAGATTGCACCAATACATTGCACCTGGCCGTAGAGCACTGGGCTCTTGTCACCCCGGGGGCGAACACCCCCTACCTCCCCAGAAGGGGGGAGGGAGATCGCTGTACGTGTGAAACCGGTTTTTTTATACGTATTTTATTATATTGAACTGTGGAAACTGTGGGAGGTATTGAGAATTTTATGTTTTGCAGTTTCTTGGGGAATGAGGTGGAGTTTATGTCCAGAATTGGGTGGTTGCAGACTATGGGCCAAGGTTTTGCTGGCTTTAAGACCACTGTATTTTGTTCTTATCAACATTGCTTAGCCATTTTCTCACTATGTTGGGGTCGGCTCCCACTATAACGAAATGCAGCATTTGGCCTGGAGCGACTTGCAGCCTGACCTCTGCAGTCCAGGAACTAGTTAGTATGGCCCGCCTTGAGTGAGACATTGTTCTGCTATTAAGTTGAAACCGTAGGTAGGTTTTAAAGGCTGGGCTGCTGCCCATGGTAACTTGGACGTGTAAAAACATGGAGACTATCCCAATTTACAATTATGCTAAATAAGAAGGAAGTGTACTATTTTACACCTCAAATTCTTTTGGTCAAACACTAAATGACATATTAGATGTAATCAACCTTTCAAATTGAAAATGTGCCCATGAGCATCCTATGTCTTCTGATCTTTGCACAGTGCCATGCAGCAATTATTATATCCTATCCGAAACCTCCATGACACACCACTCCATGCGTGGGTCAAAAAGACACTCTATGCGTGGATCAAAAAGACAATATTCATAATAGAGACTTGTTTGAAGACCTGGTGATTGTTATAGCTAATAATAAAACACTGATACTTATCCTCGTTACCAAATGCCATGGAAAAAGTGCTAGTAATATTCTCTTGCTTATAACCCAATTTTGAGGGGTCCCCCGTGTCTGTAGTCAACCCCTTTCTAACCATATCATCTTTTATTCAGTTTATCCATTGTTTTATTGAAGACCTACATAACTCTCAACCAAGAACAAAATCTTATACAAATCTATATTTAAACCAGCCAAAAAATCTATCCCAAAAATAACAAAAATACAATATGCGCACGATAATCTATTTGTCCCTAAGGCCGACATTGTAGGAGAGGATAAAAAACTTAAAGCTTACAACGGGCGGGCGGGATCATAAGGCATTTTTCCGAACACACACGAGCTACTACCTCACCCCCCTCACCCCCTCCCTGGGCACCCCCCACCCCGGTGATCTGCGCCCGATACCGTAGAGTAGCCTGAAAATTTTCTGCAGAGACATTTAATGTAGGAGTTGTTTGTGTTAGAAATATTTAGTTCTCGGTCAGAAGTATGTATGTCAATTTGACTAGGTTAAAATTAGGTTTTGGCTCTGCCATTGACTTAGAAAATCTCTAAAATTGGAAAATAAATAGGTGAGTCCATTGTGTTCTCTTAAGAACTGAATAGATCTTCAGAAATCTTAAAAGTTATAAACGTTCGAGGTAGAAATAGATAGTAGACAACCTATCAACAAACATATAACAGTAAATTAATACAGACCAATTTTTATCTCAATAAAGTATAAAACAACTTAAAGTAACTCCACCAAAACCTGAACGCATACTGAAAATCACCATGAAAACATTCCTGAAAGCCTGCCACCTCTGAACACCAAACTAACCTACAGGCACTCTTTGCTTCTTCGTCTCGCCGATAGCCTGGGATGTGTGCGGCATCGGAACGCTGAAAGACGCCCTGTGACGCCGAAGCCTTCCTGAAAATGTATGCTACCCCCCCTACCCACGCTCAAGCAAAAACACACACAACGACACGGAAAAAACCTCACCAATGTACGAAGAAGACGGCAGTGTGCGTCAATGAAAGATTGCTTCTATGTAGTTGCCATACATATTCGTCGAGCGAAAGGTTTTCCAACTGTGTGCGTTCCGTGTCAACGCTGTTTCGTATTAACGTGTACAAGTGTGAGGGTTTTATTGACATTTTTATACATGAAATTTTATGTGCGCGATTTAGATGTTTTTGTATATAAGCTTGTGTGTTGCATGTGTGTGTGTGAATTATTTGCGGTGGCTTTCGATGTTCGCAGAATACTGAATGGGTGTAATTAATTTGTTTCAGATGAAACTGTTCGGGTTGGTCTCTGTGAGGAATATTCAGGATTTGCTGGAAAGTGGAGGATTTCGTTCGACGGTCTCACTATTACTGGGTTCTGGACTATTTGTTGTATGATAGGGGATTTGATTTTCGAGAAACCCTTTGTGTTTGGTAAATCTGTGTCGTGTTGGGTTCTAGTGAAATTGTATTTTCGTACGCTTTGTTTTCTATGCTGATATTACTACATCTTGTCAACTTTCAATTTGTTTTTAATGTGGCAGTGAGATGAGAAACGTTTTACGATAGTTTTGTAATGTAAGTATACTTTTTAATCGTCCATATATATATTTTTATATCTTGCTTGTAACGTAAAGTGTTTTGTGTGTATTATTAGTGTTTTATGTTAAATGGTACCTACGTTGGTTTAAAGGCCGCAAGCGCTGTGATTTGTGTGATCCTGAGTTCGGTTCTCAAGTTGAACAAAATGAGAAGAACGAAGTAACAGGCAGGCATTGTAAGGTTTTAATATCTATCTTCTATTTGCCAACGGTTTAAACCATAAATGAAACGGTTCAATGCAACGTGCGCCAGTAGGAGTGGCCACCTGCTTTACTTTTAGGAAAATGGCACAAAAAAAAACATAAAAGGACTTAAAATTTTGTTTACTCCACCCACCTTCTTAAAACAACATCAAAACTGACCACCACAAAACGATAGCAACCCAAAAAGAAGGCAAAACTAACCAAAAAAGCTCTCCACTGGTGCGCCCGACCAAATTTACATATTTAGTTAATACGGATCGACACCCACACATAGACACCCTTGTTCACAGACAGTGCATCTTACTCACACATGGACGGAGAATTTTCCTCTGCCGTATTAAAATGGACTTCAAAAATATAGAGAATAGTTAATTGGGTATGGAATATTTTGTATGGACTCTCGTTATCTTGGTTCCGTGGAGAAAGGATTACCCCCTTTTCCAAGCTCATGTGTGTTGTGGATTCTTTTGTGATAGAGCAATGGATATAGATGATCTGTTAGGCATAGATTTATATATGTCACCGTAAAATTGTCAAACACGTTATATTGTAATCTCTCTAGCGAGATTGTAAACTCTCGAAATATTGTCAACTGAACATACGGAAGTATGTCTGCCCCCATAATCGGGACTTGGGGCACCCCCACGTTAGGTTAGTTAGGTTCCTTTAAACCCTGCACTCGGAAATAGGGACCGTCGACTACGCTTTTTAGGGGAGTATAAAGTGTTTTAAGGTTAGGTTATATTAATCGGTATTTCTCAGGAATGGTACATTATCTTTTCATGAGAATGGTACCATTGGGCAAGGGGGACCCCTCCTTCCCTCCACACCGCATGAGTTGACTACCATCGCATGCATTTTACGAAAAATTATGCGTTTTATTGTAAGCAGTATGTTCGTTTGACAATATTTCGAGAGTTTACAATCTCTCTAGTTATTTTACAATCTAACGTGTTTGACAATTTTACGGTGACATATATATATTGTATCGGTGATATAACGGAGGAGCTCGTGGCTTAATAATAACAGCCGCTCGGGTCAATCTTTAGGTTAAGCTGCGCTTACCTAGGTTGGTATGTGGATGGGTATCATCCATAACATACCGAGTTTCCTCTGTGCCTTGGAATGCATGTTAGGCTGTTAGTCTCGGCTGTTATTTGCAGATTTTTGTCAGTCATTATAATAGGTAGTCAGTGGCCCGAAATCAATATCAACTAGGGGTATTGTATTACCTAGTACTAACTGGGTTGTGGAGAGATGTCTACTTAATAGTACATTCACATTTTGCCTCTTCTGTTTTAGGTTCCAAGCATATATTTCGATTATGTATGACACAACTGTTTTGTTTACAAACTTATTACTTACTTCCGATCCAATTGCCATCAACAAATCCAAATAGACTCCTTGCTACTACTGAGAAATTCCTGAAGGAAAAGCCCAATATCACTTTACCTGACCTTGGAATTAGACAGTTGCATATTAGACATCCCTCAGTACGACAAGATTCTTAAAATTTTCAAGGTTTTTACCAACTTCCGTTCTACAGCAATACCAAATACGACATAGCTATCACGTATTTACAATGTATGTCCCTCCTCCTGCCTCCCAGAGGTACGTGTGTGTCTTATATTTTTATTTCCTTGCCATCCAGCACGTTGCTCTATGTACTATCTTTGAAAGTCGTGTGACTAGAAAATTACTATTTTGTTCCATTCTGTTGAACTTCTTGACCTGTTTTCTGCTGCGAATGATGTGTTTTGTTTTGAATAATTATAAACTGTTGTTGTTTTAGTAGAAGACGTGTTTTTAAAGGTCATCCCTACTTCAAAATAATAACCACGATGTGGAGCCCTGACACACTCAGAAGGCGACGCGGTAGACCTCGCAGGAGATGGCAGGATGAGCTGGACAAAACCAACGACCAGTGGTCCATATTGGCCCTGGGTCGAGTTATGGGGAGAGGCCTTTGCCCAGCAGTGGGATGAAACATGCTAACAGTAACATCCCTACCTCATCATCTGCCTAATCTTTTCCCAACTCATTTTTTTCAATTTATTTATTCTCTCTTCACAATATTGGTTCTTAAAGATTGAAAATGTTGTTTTCCCAACTTTATTGGGGTCGGCTTCTAGTCATCCCTACTTACCCATTTAATAAAACTGATTATGCCACGACAGCGCAGACCAAAATCGATATCAAAACGGTTACAGATTTGTCTAATATGTCATCATTATTTCAACCAAAAGACGTCCACTGCTGCACATAGGCCAAGTGTGGCCACATTGACCAGTCCCGTGCAACTCGCATGCACTAGGTGGACCGATAACCTGGTGAAGGTTGCTGGAATCCGCTGGATGCGAGTCGCACGGGACCGGTCAATGTCTGGTACGTATTTTCAAAGTGAAAACTTCTTTAGGCGCGTCAAGCGCTTTTTGGGTGAATAACAATCATGGAACTCGCGTGACCGTTACCTAACGCTTCGTAGCACTCGTAGCCGATACGCTACGACGTAGCACCACTTAGGCGTGCGCGGGGCACAACCCGTAGCAGATATAGATTATCTAGTTTTCACTCTATCAGTAGTCTCCAAAATCTGCCCTTTTTAACTAGATTTTTGGCTTTTCTTTTGTTACAAATTCCATCAATGGTTTTTATAGACCGATAATCTGTCTGAGTCAATCATGACTCTAGTCTGCCCTCAGCCTAAGCTTTGCTGTATTTCTGCGGAGGGTAAAATTACAGTCACATGCGACATTTCAACTGCTAACGACCAACGAGCATAATATAAACGTCGAAGGTAATTACCGATACGACACAGACCTTGAAAAAAAAGCTGGAAATGTCTCACTGAATGATAATTTTAAGGCAAGAATCGTTTGCACAAGTATAATATATTTATCAGTGATTTGACAGCTAAGATTGGTTTACTTACAGCCGGTTTCATTTCGATTAAAAGGTGGTTAAATTGGCCAAACATCGATCTGGCACTCTATTGCTGGAACGAGAAACGGGTTCAAAGCAAATCAGCTTTTCAAGTCTAAAGTCGAAAACATTAGAATCGCAATGACATCTCTATTAACTAACTGCCATCGGAAGTAGCATGATTAAGTATCAATTAGTTATCTTTTTCCCCTCATCCGCAATAAAATCACACAAAAACCTAATTTCAATAAAACAATTATTCAAAGCCATAACTGTTCTTCAGAAACCCATTGATCTATAACCAATGAAGACATCATTAAAACACATATTCAATAATGCAAAGTGGCGCTTATATTCAATGTAGTAATATCAATTCATCGATGATTACAATCGTGAACTTTTTGCTGTTCCACAATAACAACTAGGAATGAATTGTGCAGAAAATTATTCATACTTACATCCCTAACTGATGACAGTACATTACCATACAAATTACTAGCATTTTTTCCATACAAAACACGCAAAACACAACCTTATTTGACACGACTAAAGGTTGAATCAACTGTATAAAAGCCCCACTTGGTAAGCCGTAAGAAGTATACATAAACAAGAAGATGTCTTTATTTTTATTCAAGATCATAATGTACTAAGAATTAATTAGAATAAAAAGCTTAATTAACATATTGGATAAAAACTCGCTACAGCTGATTACGGAGCGCAAGTACCAGGGCTCAATGAGGAGTGAAGAGTTACATAGTGAGCATCAAATGAGCATGTTGACTGTCGACACCTTGTCAGGAGGTGCGGTTTATTGAATAATTTGTATATAATTATATACTTCTAGGAATAATTACTTAGGCCTATGCATTTGTTACCTGTCAAGGTAAGTTAGTATTAAAAGACTTTACTGCAACTTGTAAAGAATGCTTTTTAATATCTGAGCAGTTTATATAAATAATTTTATTCAAAGTTTATATTGGGCAGATGTCGGTAGGTGTTATGGAGTATGAACCCTGAAAGTCTGATAACCAGTCTTAACAAGTGGTAATCATATTACTGGGTTGGAGGTCAGTCAGGTAAAAAACCTGGTGTTCAGTTGTACCCAGTAATATTGAAAGCTGACCCTAACATCGTTGGGGCAAGGCTAGGCAGATGATGATGAAGATCAGTACCTAGTTTAGAGAGTTGTCTGCATTATATTGCTTTTTAATAAACCTAATGAGAAAAAAAAGCAAGGTTTATAGATCTTCAGAAGACCTAGAAACCTGCTTACACGACGAACTACAAAAGAATCTCTCAAACTAAAATGTTAAGAGCATACGAATCCCTCAATTATCATGAACCGGGAACAAAGTTCTGAAATCGAGATGTATGATGTGACCTCTCCTTCCTCCCAAAAGGGGGGGAGGGACGGGAGACGCGACCCACTTATCCCTGTAATATAGTAATGGCGGAGTGGCATTTATTAAATTGTAAAAATCTTATTGATTTCCTAGTTGTGGGTGGGTTGAGTGATGGGTAGTGTCTGAGGAGGGGGGAGGAAAGGGGGGGTGGGAGGATTTGCGATTTTTCCGTTCAATGTATGTAAGTGGGACGGTATTACTTTGTGGTTCGGGGAACAAATGGGTCTTTCTGCTACCTGCGAGTGTCGTAGACGGTGGCTTAAGTATGAAGGAAAAAAACGTCCAATATTTTCATAACATTACGAGTATGTCCATATTGGAATAAATCTATTTTATTTTTAGAAAAAAAAAACTTGTTGTATTACGATCATATATTATGAGGGAAAGCTGCGTTTTTCTGCTGAAATACTGTTATTGCTATATTTTCCTGATTCCAATAATCCTCTACTTTGTGCACTAACACTTCATTAACTGACAGAAAATGAAAGAAAATTAAAAAAGAGACGTAATTTTATTTAAGTACACCCAAGTGCTTCTTCAACCTTTACAAAATAACATCCAAATGAGCTATCAAAACTACCCTTTTTAACACATATTATATCACGGCACAACGCATCCACAATTGCAAGTGGTGACGAAAAAACAGCAATATCTACGTCTGCGCCGTTCAAGGGCCGTATCTTGCCGTTCTTGCCGTTCCTGCCGTTCTGTGCCGTATAGTACGGCCATTCAAGGGCCTCGCCGTGCCAGGCTTGGAGCTCGATGGCTCTTATGCAGACAGATACTCCAGTTTATGTTGGTATCGTGCAGTTTCTTGCGTTTTTCTTGTGGTTTTCGTGCAGAGACCGATCAGAATATGATGGGAGGTTATAGTTTAAGATCCTATTCTTGGTGGACACAAAACAATCACATATTAATTAGTCATGACTGCCCCATTGCTGTAGTGGCCGCTATCGCGATGGCTGAGTATAGAGAGTGAGTTAGGTACTTATTTTTTAATTAAAAAAAGTATGAAGTCCTTAGTTTAAAAAAAAGGATGAGGTCCTAAGTTTAAGAAAAAAAGTATGAGGTCCTGGGTTCCATTCCCGGGACAAGCAAATTGTTATTGAATGTTTCAGACTTTTTTCAGTACCAGCCACGAAATCTGCATTTGTGCCCGATTGCTATGGAACATACTGACTTAAACGTCATTGGTGATCTACGTGCCGAAGTGGAGTTGTTACGCAACGCTATTAAGGTAAATAGGTCGCCTGGTGCCTCCAACAACGTGAGCACTCGTTGCGAAGCGAGAAACGCTAGCGTCGGCAGTTTTGAGTCGGCGAGCTCCACTGCGTCACCCGCTGCTATGGCACGCGTTGCAACATGCGCTGCCGAAGTTGCTGACTCGGTGCCGGTCGAGGCAGTGACTCGTGTAGGTACGTCGCCCCCTAAACGTGCCTACGCTGCTATTGTCACCAAGCACAAACCTGTATCGCAGGTGAAGAAGGGGGAAAATAAGAGCTGCTGTGAACCTTCCAACTGGGGTTCGAAACAGCAAGGCCCAGCAACGGCCACGTGTGACAAGGATGGCTTTGTGATGGTGGAGAAGAAGAAGAGGAAGAAGCCACCTAGTCGGAACCAGTGCGGGTCCGCACTGGCAGGACCCAATATGCTGCTGCGTCCGGCGATACCAACGACGCAGCTCTATGTGTCCCGGCTACATCACACCACGAAGGTTGAGGACATCGTGGAGTATGTCCGGGTGAAGACCAGCTGGACCTTGAGGGTAGAGAAGTTGGAGTCGCGCCACAACACAAATTTTAAGTCGTTCGTGGTGCGAGTTCCGACTCATCATATTGAGACCTTCCTCAAGGAAGAGTTTTGGCCGAAGGGTGTCATATATCGGCGATTCCGCGGAAGGCTACGCGACACCACGCAGCGCAACATGACGCCGTCTCCTCATGTGTAATAGTTTAATGTTTAGTGGTTTTTTATAAATATGTATGTTAGTCTGTAAGGTATATGTAATATGGGTCTTTTGTTACCTGAATTAAACGATATATTATTATTATTATTATTAAACATAAATGGCAAATTCAGTGGGTGTACTATGTATACCTCTGCCAACTCCTTTGAGGATTACAAGGGTGATAATATGTTAATATTACCCGTAGTTGGCAGTACTAGATCTTAGGTTACCTAAATTGCTCATTGAACAGTCATAAGCCCATCAAAAACCTTTATTTCCTTTTTTTCCATCCTACTTAATATCATAAATGCGAAAGTTTGTGAGTCAAAACTACTGAACGGATTTGGATGAAATTTTGCACACAGATAGTTTATAACCTGGATTGATACATTAAATACTTTTTATTTCGGTAGTAAGATCCCATATTATGGGACTATTATCAAACTTTGCAAGGGTGGAGCCGCTCGCAGAAGCTAGTTTAAAATAATGATGTGGAGATTTAGATACAATCATGTCTAAACATTATCCTATCAAAAACTCCACATATTTTACATAACATCTTACACAATTAATATTTCTATTGTTGTTCGTAACAATCGTAGTATGCGACACATAGAGACCGCTCATTACATTTGTGTGTCGTTTGCGTAACGCACTCATTTCTTACATGTATGGGAAATTTTACATGCAACCTTTTTGTCAATTATTTTGTACCTACATGTGTTTCAGCAACTTCGGTCATTCTAGAAGTTCAGAAATTCGCTAACACAGAAGATTAAAGCTGCATTTGCATTGTAACATTGGAGCTTATTAGGAGCAAAGAAGCGCAAATATTCAAATATTATGTATGTCACCGGAAAATTAACAAATACGTTATATTACAATATAACGTGTATATCTCTAGCGATATTGTAAAGTCTCGAATTATTGTCAACTGAACATACGGAAGTATCTCTTGCCCCCATAAACGGGCCTTGGGGCACCCCCCCGTTAGGTTAGTTAGGTTCCTTTAAACCCTGCACTCGGAAATAGGGGCCCCACGAAGCGGGGCTCCGTCGACTACGCATTTTAGGGGAATATAAAGTCTTTTAAGGTTAGGTTATATTAATCCATATTTCTCAGGAATGGTACAGTATCTTTTCATGAGAGTGGTACCACTGGGCAAGGAGGCCCCTCCTTCTCTCCGCACCGCGTGAGTTGACTACCATCGCATGCATTTCACGAAAAATAATGCGTTTTATTGTAAGCAGTATGTTCATTTGACAATAATTCGAGACTTTACAATATCGCTAGTGATATTACAATATAACGTACCTATTTGACAATTTTACGGTGACATATATATTATTTTTTCACTAAATTGATATTTTCTTAGTTCTGCACTTTCTTGGGTTTTCTGTATGCTGCAATGGGCCAACAGCCTGACCTTTGCAAGAATTAATAGGAACTAGTAGATAATAGTTAGGTACTGTTTTATATTGATACATTAGAAACTTTACAACTGTAGGTAGAGAAGAATGTGTCTAGCCAGCAATGGACACCTTAACCTTCTCCATACCTAAAAACAATGAAGCATCGATATCAAGAGAAAGAAGAAGAATACTTGAAGGAAGAAAACTGCTCTTAGATTTGGGTTAACATATTGTGGTCAGTAAGACACCTAAATGCAATAGGTACTTATTATTGTCCAAAAATTACATTTCACACACGAAAATAAACATCTCCCATAAAAACAAGTAACACAACCAAAAAATAAGCCCCCAACACGAGCACAACATAAATCTAAACGCAACACAGATTTATATCCTCATACTTTCGAAGACAATAGGAATCCTAACCTGGCTCCGTTCTATCGTACGACACAAAACAACACGTAACAACCTAACTCCGCTATACCTAGGAGGACGCAGCACTCCTAACAAAACCCTGGGACTCTGCTCAAAGCGCGCGAAAGTAGAGCCCTCTTTATCTAAGAGCGTCTAGAGGGGGAGGGTGTAGGTGAGGCGAGGGGGGGGAGGACAAGTGCATCTCAAAGAAATGCAGATTTTACACGTCGCTACTCTTCGGGTGTGTCGGATGTATCGCGTAGACTGTTGCGTACGGTTAGCATATGTGGCGGGTGGGAAATGTTTTGAAAAATTCCTTTTTTTTTGTTTGAAAAGCAGACGTGGCCGGCACCAAAGATAGGTAAGTTGGGTAGGCTTTATCCAAAAGTTTCTCAAATTATAATGATTGACTAGGAAAACAAGTTGCTAAACAACCTACAGGAAAACTCTTTAGATAGGTACTATTATACGAATCTGGGGGCACGGTAGTGCCCCCGCCAAGACGAGCCAAGCGAAGCGCACGGGCACTACCTACCTTTTCTCGAAGCGCTTCGTCGTTTTTTTGAATTGATTATTCTGTTTAGGGAAACTAGCTGTTGCCCGCGACTTCGTTCCGATGTGTAAGAAAAATAAGGTGCCATTCTCGACTATAATCTATCTCTATGCCAAATTTCATCCAGATCCGTTCCGCCGTTCTAGCGTGTTTGAGTAGTAAACATCCATCAGTACAAACTTATGAATTAAGTAATAAAATTATTATAAATAGTTGTGTAAATTGACGATTATCGTCGAAAATGGGAATAGGTAAGAATTAAACTTCTTGTGTGAGTTAGATAATGTAATGTATTGTGTCATGTGATTTATTATTACTAGATCACTCTTGTTTCTGTACAATATTAGGACACATAGAAAAGTATTTTTCCCTGTCAGCAATCAAAATGTGATAAACAACTTGTATTATGCAGTGCTGGACCAGTAAATAAAAAAAAGCGGCCAAGGGCGAGTCAGACTCGCCGATGAAGGGTTCCGTAGCAGCAAGTAACATACTATAAAAGTTGAGTTGATTAAATGAAAGGTAAATTACGGTTTACGATTTATGACGTATTAAAAAAAAACTACTTACTAGATTTCGTTCAAACCAATTCTCGGTGGAAGTTTACATGGTAATGTACATCGTGTATTTTTTTTAGTTTTATCATTTTCTTATTTTAGAAGTTACAGGGGGGGGGACACATTTTACCACTTTGGAAGTGTCTCTTGCGCAAACTATTCAATGTAGAAGGAAATGATATCAGAAATCTGAATACCATTTTTGAAGACCTATCCATAGATACCCCACAAGTATGGGTTTGATGAAAAAAAATATGAGTTTCAGCTTTAAGTATGGGGTACCCCCAAAATCTATTGTTTTTTTTTGTGTGTGTGAAAATCTTAATGCGGTTCACAGAATACATCTACTTACCAAATTTCAACAGCATAGTTCTTATAGTTTCGGAAAAAAGTGGCTGTGACATACGGACGGACAGACAGACAGACAGACATGACGAATCTATAAGGGTTCCGTTTTTGCCATTTGGCTACGGAACCCTAAAAAGGCTTTATTTATTCAACAATATCGATTATTTTCCTATATAAACTTCTTTATGTCTACCACAATATCCACGTATCATCATCATCATCGGCCTATTAATGTCCCCACTGCTGGGACAGGCCTCCTCTTTATGAGAGGGATATCCACGTATACTCCTTGGCTATTACAAGACATTGCAACATATAATTCAGTAACACATAGCGTGACAGATATGTATCTAAGCACATTTTTATACAATACACAGCGTTGCGTAGGATTTATGAGACATAAAATTAAAAGGAACGGTGTATAAAAACTAGTTATTAGATTATTATAAAGTCGAGTTGTTAGTGCTGTTGGTTGGCACGCGAAGACGGCTTTTGTCTTTTTGATATAGGACAATTGGCGAGGCCTGTCGATCGTTTTAAAGAATGCATTGTCGATTACTTTTAGCAAGACATTGATACAAGTGTCCTAATGACATCATCATCTTCGGCCTCGCCTTTTCTATATGTTGTGGTGACTTCCAATCTGTCTGAATGTACATACAGGCTAGCATATTAAATTACCCGAAACTGTCAAATTTTCCCAATCTCTCTTGAAACTTATGCTTTAGCAATAAAGTTGAAAATCTACTAAAGAAGTAGATTTTCAAATTTGTCCATGAAAGTCCGACTGTCAGACTTCCACGATTTTTTGACTACCCGTAGCGTCTGTCAAAGATAAACGATAGACGGGACCAACGTCATTCGATTCGTCACCATTTTTCGTCATTTTATATCTAGTTACTAAAAATAAATAGCGTGTCACCCGTTTTGCAGACCGTACACCGAATATGACACTCATTATAGCGTGCCGGTAGGATTTGTGTAAAATATGTCAAACGTAAGTAGGCGAGGAGACGTCTGCCGATCTTAGCTCTAATGCTCTTTGTCTAACTGTCGCCAGCTGCTATCACTTATATGTAAAGAAAAGTTATTATTAATATTTAATATTAACTACAGAAATTGAGTTTCTCAATGAGGAACTGTCGACCTTCTTTTTATTTTACCGATAAGTTGAGCATGATCATATAAACACTTTTTACATTTTCACAGTTTATAACTAAACTTAAAATATCACTTAAGCCCGTTCCCACTATGTCATCATCATCATCATCATCATCAGCCTATAATGTTCCCACAGCTGGGACACGGCCTCCTCTCTATGAGAGGGAATGGGCTATATAATCTACCACGCGGGCCCAGTGCGGATTGGTAGATGTAACATGTCTTCGAATTTTTTGGTTCTAGGACATGCCGGTTTCCTCACGATGTTTTCCTTCACCGTTTTGAGAACAGCGGTGATGAAATAAATTGCACTATGTAGTGACGACAGAATATAATTGTGTAGTTTTAAGTGTCGTAGCTTGTGTATTTAAATAGAGGTGTTCACATATAGGACGACACGATAACTGTCGTCCATAACTTCAGCCAAATAATAACCAACGATAAATTAATCGCCACGACACGGGGCCTCACGGGATAATCTTCTGTATAACACAAAATAAGTAAATTCACGGAAGAAATAAGTGACATTTTAAGTTAAAATTATACACCGTGACTTTTTAGTCGTCTTACAAAGGCAGTTCAGTTCATGTATCCAATGACTAGTAAACGTTCATAATAAAAAAATAGATATTTATGAGATTTGAATAATTTAAAAAAATATTTTTTTCCATTATTAAGGCGTAGTTTTGTCTCATTGAAAATGGTGATTGAATGATCTACTCGACTCGTGCGCTAGGTACAGGTATACTCTACAGTTTGATACATAAACATTTTAAACAGGTTGTTTCATATTTCTAATGTATTATTTATTTTTCTTCGTACCTATTATCTTAATTACTTAATGATAAAAAAATGATAATCGCGCCTAGAGGTATTTTAGGTCGGGTACATTGAGTGGACCGCTTTTGTAATACGACTAAAAAGTCACGGTGTATAAGTATCGAGGGACACTTGATTTGATAAAGCTAATAATCGCTCATAAATCCTCTAGTACGTTGATAATTTATTGCATATTTGATCGTGCATTTTGCCAACAGAACACCTCTCCTGTTATCCCCAAAGTGTTAAACAGAGTTGCAACGAAGCAGTCCATTTTACCGATAACTGAGAAGCCTATGAACGTGTTTATTGAATCAAATCGAAACCATAAACTCTTCCCAACAAAACACTATAAACAGCACCATTATCACAAACATGATGTTTCTTCTAGAAAACAGCTTCAAAATACTCCAAAACAAAACACATTTACAATCACAATTAACAGCAATATTAGTTAAGGGGTAACGTTCGATATTCTTGAAGGGGTAAGTCCAATAATCTTTAGGGTAAGTCCAATATTCGTTTGCGTTCGATCTTGGTCCGGTCCGGAGAAACTTGGCACATTATGATTGTACCGCGCGGCGATTAAGAGGAAAGTTTTTACAAAAGGGTGTGGCGTGGGGACGGCGAGGAAGTTTATTGAGCTGTTAATACTTGGGATTTGTAGATAGCATTTGGATATTTATAGGAAAAATGTCTTGGAGGTCATGAGATGAGTAGTAGAGAAGGTGGAAGGAGAAGACATGCAGCTGCACCGACCCTAAATCAATTGGGATTTGGGAGAATGATGATGAGGAATGTCTTGATTATTTTTAGAAATCAGGTCTTGAAACTAGAAAAAGCAGTCTACAAAAAAATAATCAGTACTGAGGCCCACGTATTAATATTCGTACCGTTTGTACTTATTGTTAGTTACTTCTTTGACGGAGTCCGCCACATGCCACGTTTTTAATTATATATTAAAACTATTAAGTTCCTTGCCTTAGAAAGTCGTATTTTTTAGTACACCACCAATAATATAATCTCAATTAAAACCTTTCTGGCAAACAAAAATTCTCAAAAGTCATGGTCGCACAACTCTATACAGTTCAACAATTAGACAATCGGCGCATCGGTGGCCCATGAGCCATTAGAACTTTAATTGAAAATAGCGTAAAAGCTGTAAATCGTACAGTGCAGCGGTGTCTGTGCCCCATAGCTCTGCCCCATGGCTTTGCCCCTTCCCATAGAAGTGAGCTTTGCACGCGTTCGAGTGCTCCGGCTAGATTTGTTCCAAGAAATGCTTCGTAAATCTAGTGGTCTCAATCCCTCTTAACTACTTCGAGTAGTAGTAAGTTTTTACTAAATGCCATTTTTCGACGAGACTATAAAACTTTTTGACCTGAACAATGTACGATTCCTGAGGTGTCTCATGAGACGAGTAGTAGAGATATTGGAAGAAGACATGATGCACCGTCTACATATGAATTGAGATTAGGACGAGAGAATGTTAATTAACAACGTCCGGAGCTCTGACCACCAGTCTTACCTAGCGGTACCCAGTAACTAGGTTGGAGAAGTCAGAGAAGCCATAATTCCTTTTTTATACTGGTCGTCATCCGTATTCGGTTAGACTGGAAGCCGACCAAGTTGGGAAAAGGCTAGGCAGACGTGACCTACCTGATACCGATATCTAAAGGGTGTAAAACACCTCATCACGAAGCCGAATGGCACTTGTTCTCCTTGTCATTGCGATAATTTTTTTGTTTTACACCATACCTGGGAACCTTATGGTTACGGAAATATTGGGGGTCAAAATTCCAACTTTTTGACAAGTTTTTAAGTTAAAAATTACAAGTTTTTGTTGTAAGATTTTTACTATAAACACCTCTACGAACCCCCGTACTATTCAATTCATCCATCAGCTCAATGTTTTAAGTGCATTACATTGAGTTATACCACACAATATAATTTTTCACCCCAAAAAAAAAAGTCGTTTCCCAGCAATAATTTTTGCGTAAAGTTACTTAGTTTGATGTACAGAATGCTTGGTTAAGGCTTCGCGATGAGGTGTTTTATACCCTGTATATATGTAGAATACCCGATTCCTGTCTAGAATCGAAAATAAAACGTGGTCGACGTAGAAATAGTGTCCATAGTCCATACGTTAAAAGAAATTATGTATATTAAATTCTCAACTGACTTTCTTATCGACATCAAAATGTATCGGCGTAGGGGAGATAGCAGTCTTGATACTTGGAAATAAGTCATTTAAATGTTTTAATTGCATTCGCCTTTGGGTATTGAAAGTGGGTGATATTTAGCTTGTAATGAGAATTTTTAGAGGATGTGATGTGAATGCCAATTATATAAAAAAGTAACTGGAACAGTTAAATCACCTGTTGGCAGAGAAAAAGTATGTTGAATAATGGTTGGTCAGTCTTTCTTCTTCTTTATAATATCGTGTGGTTAGTGTTTAACCTGGTGTCAGAGTTTTTATGCCGCCCATGGACCTCTGACTTAACTTTACATGCCATCAAGAAATATCTCTCATGCAAGCTGGTTTCCTCACGATGTTTTTCTTCACCGAAGCAACTCCAAAAAATTAAAGGTGCGCGTCGCTAGGGTTTGATTTCGACACCTATCGCCTTACACTATGGCTGGTACAAAGATACAAGGAAACAAAGGATCTATGAAAATGTTTTTGTAGAAAGCTGTTTATATGAAGCTTTTACAACATAAAGCTAGGACTTCAAACATCATATTAAATTGCCTTGAAACTAGCTTGTGAAGGGCACGTACGCAGTCACTCCATGCACAATACTGATATTCAGCTCATAGTGAGTTGATAAAAACCCCATCATATGAAGACTAAGCAAATGATATAATAACCAAGATGATTCTGAATGATAAAAGCTAAGAAACACAAAAACATCAAACTACCCACAAGTACCAAGACGGTTCACGTAACAACATAACACGTTAATATCGCATGCGACTAACAATCTAATTACAACCCGCGGGAATCGAACCGCGATCGACTGCCCGATACGAACCGATTACACTCCCACCGGCCGATACCCTGTGTTAGTTAAATGAGTGTAAAAGGGTCCCTTTTCAACGATAATTATCCTGCCTTCTGGTGAATTTTGTTGTCAACTTTTGTTGAAAGCTACTGGCTGAATATGTCGTATGAAGCTACCGACTGAACGTGTGGTCACAAGGTCACTAATTAGCAGAAGATTCGTTAGAATACTACCTACAGGTTACTACTGACATGGTCAAAATCAATCAAAATCAAATCATTTATTTCAAGTTATGTACTACAGTCCAAAAACTGTGAAAATACTGCCCATCCCTAGCGTAGATCTCTATGGAGAAGAACCGTCAAGAAACTCCATGGGCACTCTTTTAAATCAAATCAAAATCTTGGTACAGTGGCTTCCAAATAGTTTTGTATTAAGAAGACAGACAGCAGCTTTATGGTATCTTATTGATGCATTCAGTGTATTTTTCAACATCCAACATCAATATTGCTGATAGAATACCAATTTTGCCTAGGCCTTCCGGACTTCGGTCATCGTCATTCTCTTGCTCAGAAGTCAATTTATTTGGGGTCAGCGCTGTGTCTTCGTCTTCCATAATTCTCTATTATTCATCATCCCAGCAGTCCTCCTCGCAGCTCCTTTCTAGCCATATCATCCTTCCGGCTTTAGGTATTGGTCTGAAATCGCGAAACATAACGTCATTTTCTCCTTTCTTCTATTAATGAAAAAGGGTCAACCGAAAAAAGCCTTTGTCTAGAAAACTACATGTTCACAACTGGGTTTTCTAATTACAAACTTAACAATTTAGTTAAAACAATGTAAGCCCTTATCCGCAGCTCGGCAGTTATCGAATAAAAATCATATGAGTCATATTTCCAACCCCATAGCTAATCAGTATACAACACACCCTTCAGCGCTACAATATCTATCAATACACGAGCTATAAGACAGCTACAATATCGGCAACCTCCCCTGAAAGGACTACAACTCATGACAATCAGATTGAAATAAATTACGTCTTGTTAATTGATTCAATGCTGATCAGAAGGGTGCTATCGACTTAGTAATGAAGATACTGGTATTGTTTGTGGATAATGAATCAATTAAAAGATTGGTGAAAATAGATTCAAGTTTAAGTAAGAAAAATACACAGAAAAATGTAACAAGAGCTGCATAGATTTAACCAAAAATAATGTAAATGGAAGATATCCAATGTTTACCGAAAAACTATTAACCTGCTGTAGATACCTACTAAATCTAGAATCAATAATAACGTTAAACACTCAAGTTTCCTATAAAAACACATTTTCATAGAAACAACAGCAGATCCTCAATCATTTGATCAAAACGAAACACAAAAGACCAGTTATTTTACCCATTCAATTCTTAGGCCAAGGTTCCGCTTCGTTACAAAGGGACTTCCTTAACGCAACCACACACTTTTACATGTGTGGTGCCCCTAATTACATTCATATTGGTGACCGTCTTGCAGGTGCACAGCCAGCCGTAACGGGCATCAGTCAAGCGGAGAAACAAGCTGAAGACGATCGTAAGGCTAAAATAATAGAGTTTATAGTACATTGCAGAATTTTCAAGGATGAAGACACGATTGAAGATCGATGTATGATTCGTATTAAGAAAGTAGTAGAGGTTATTATTGAACGTTGGAATATATTCGGTAACAATGATACTGGCTTTGCGTAAGGTCAATAGCATGGTCGAATTCGGCATCGTTAATTACTGACCGATGGTCGAATGATTTTTTATTAGTAAAAGGTGGTATTCGATCGTAATTTGAATTTGATGGACGGGGAAGTGGTCGATGGGTCTGATAGCGCATCCAAGTGGAACCTCCTGTACCATAATTTACAATTTTTGGATTAGCTGGCCCTATTATGAATTTTGTTGAATTAATGATTGTAACATTGGTTAGAGGATTACAGTTACCATTTCAGTAAAAATATCGTAGATGATTTTTCTATTGATGTTGGCACTTCTTGGTAGATCTGTCACCAGTAAATTAAAGAGTGCATTAAAGAGTTAAACTAATAAACAAGAAGTGAATACTGTAAATAACTTTGACTAACTTTTGCGTTTGTCCAAACCACCCATAATATTCTTTATGTACATTATCTTAGATAACGCTTCAAATAATTTCTCTTTTTTAGAATTTTGTATTTTTAACAAGACAACATCAGTTTTTGTAACCGTAAATTATGTTATTCAAGGTCCATCTGTGTTCGTGTCAAACGTCATATGAGCAGCAAATTATTGCAAGTTTGAAAGAACTGTTATGTTGTACAACAAGAAACTTGTAGCTCTAGTATTCAATTACAAGAAGTAGAATCATAAATCGTTCATTTGACTTTAACTGCTCGCACGAGATGCCAACTAGATTATAAACATGTCCCATTTTTTCTTCCCTTTTTAGATCACCATGAATCATATCAAAAAAGTCTAATATGTTACACTTCAACTACTCAACAAGCCCAGAACATTCTATCGAACAGAGCTTATAGACCAGGAAAAAGAATTTCACTTAGCTATACATTGTACGCAAAAAATTAACTTTTACTTCCAATCCATCTATCATTGTTTTTTTTTTGTTTTTGCTACCCAGAATAATTATGTAAAAAGAATGAATATAGAAACTGCAACGGTTATGGTGCCCATAAAAACGTCACTACTTAGTATAAATGACTGCTTTCTAATAGGAATACTATTGGTCCTAGGTATGCTCCCTGGTGAACTTCGCGTGTCAAAGTTAAATTTAACATAATCTGTCATTGTATCCATACTTACAATGGTGTTATTTATAACTGTTCGCTGTATGCCGTTAAGTCTTATAAGGGATACAGAAAGAAAGCAACAGCTATTGTAAAATGTTGTTAAACTGTTGTAGTTTTTGTTACTTGTTCGATTGTACAAGGTTAAGCTAATCCATGGTTTAATGGATTATAACCGTCTAAGGACATAGTAAATTGGAATTGTTTATTAGAAAACATTGTAGAATGAATTGAATATTAAAGTGTTTGTAAATCAATCTATATAAACTGTTTGAATCATTTATAAAATATGTCAAGGAAAAGGCAACATAAGTGTGGACAAATATATAATTATAAAATTGAATAAACGTACGATCTAACACACATTGAAAATAGAGGACAAGTTGTTACTCACACTTTCAAAATAGATGCAAAAGTATAAAATAGCCATCCAATAAACAATGTCATTCTCAACACAAATGGAAAAACCGTTAAAACTAACAAATCTATGTCAAACATAACCATTAACACTAACACTATTTTACTTTCTACGATACTAAATGTAACAGGCTAACCACTATTAATTTATAAAGTCGGTACAAGGGATGTTCTCATTACGATTGCGATACATCGATACGTATCGATACCATCGAATCGTTAAAAAAACTGCCCATAATTAACTGTTGGTAACAGACGCCACATGTCATTCTAAACAAAAGCTCCTATACATGAGAAACTAATTACTAAAGCCAGGGTGAAAGGGACAGAGAGATAGGAAAGCTATAAGTGGGAATGAAAGGTCAGAAAGGCCAAGATCGGAAGCAGATTGGAACGCACCACTGCGCACTGTCCGAATATGTTTTTTACTAATTAAAAATGCAGGCGGCAGTTTGATAAATGGTATCCCGGTCGATTTATTTAGCTTTTGTGTTTTTGAGGTTATGTGCGTGAGCGCTGATCGTAATGAAATTGTTCAGTGGCCAGCGATCGGACAACTATTGTTAGTTTTTTGTAAAATGTAGTTGCGATTGAATTAAAAAGGTAAATAGAACCGAGTGTGGAATTGTTTTTATTGTTTTGGCTAATAACAATGCACACGTTGGATAGGCACAGAAACATGGCTATGATTGTTTTATTGGTTGTTCTTGTAAACGGAAAAAATGGCATTGGTTCTACGATCAACTCCGTATTTCTCTACTAAATTTAAGATGGTCCCAAATGTTGCCAGGATTTTCTGTATTCTAGTTTTCTTTTTAGAAGATCTTCATCTATATACGGGTCCCCATCTATATTATCTCATTTACCCATGACCAAGTTTTCTGCTCCAATGGCCATGGGTTCTTTCTACTCCAGTTTGCCAGTTCTACGAGCTATATCAGTAACTTTACTTCTTTTCTACGTTTTTTCTGTCATCATTCAATCACTCTGTTAATTTATAGGCGTTAAAGTCTCTATAATAGCAAAAACTTGAGTTCCCATTAGTTACTGATTGATCTATCCTGGTCGTAAACTTGGACGCGCTTCAAGAGGTTTCTGAAGACCCTTAAAAAGTTCTGTGTCTGTGGAACGATCAGTTTGACTTCTTATAATCATGTATTTAACTATCGACTACTAGCGTATTAACATCTACTATGTATATGCTTGTGTGTGCCTGTATACATTTTAACTAACCATGTTCAATATTATTATTACTGATAAAATATTTACCATTTTCATTCTGGTTTTGGTACTATGTATTAGTTTAAGTTAACTTAAGTTAATTACAATTTTGATACTGACTACCTCAGTATCAACATTGTAATAGTACAAAGGGTATAAAAATTTTGTTCTACACCATACCTCTGGGGGTCAAAGTTCCAACTTTTTAATGTAAGGATTTCACTTTAAACACCTTCACGACCCCGTACTATTCAATCCATACACCAGCACAATGTGTTGAGTGCGTTACATTGAGTTCTACCACAAACCATGATTTTTCACCCAAAAAAAAAGTCGTTTTCCAGCAATAATTTTTGCACAAAGTTACTTAGTTTGATGACATACACAGAATGCATGGTCGATAGCTTCGTGATGATGTTGTTTACATCCTGTATAATTTGTTTACTTTCATTTTCATTTAACTCACCATCATCAATGTCTGTGAACAAAACGCAATTTACTATTGGTACTACAAACAAAATTGTTTCTAAGTAGACATGTCACACACATTTAGCATTATCATCGCCAATTTCCATACCATTTCAACCTCTCACCACATTATACGAACTGAAACGGCCCATTCATAGATTAAGTGCATTTGAACGTAAACCATAAATCCACATCATATCTCATACAAAAATAAACACTGAATTGTGATAAATCACAATCATGCAAATAAGTCTCAAAAATTCAAATGATGGCTATAAAATCGGTCGCGATACAATATGGAGGAGAGATCCAGGGATCCCGAACAATATCGGCTTTGCCCAATGCCACTTACGGACCGATAGCTACACACTAATGAGCTATTGAAAAATGATAGCAAAAATAATTCAAGGAAAAATTATCATAAGCCATTTGAGGGCTGCGTGTTCCCATGAACTGGAAGCATTTGCAAAAATGTACCTTAAACGATTGGATCATAGATCAAAATGTATTAGCATATGAAAGAAAAATCTTTCAAAAGAGCATTCGAATCTTACCCATCACCATTCCAAATACATTCAACGTTACACTCTAAAAAATAGAGATCAAAATCAAACGGAATGGGCTGTCAAAGTAATCATATGATAATTTTTTCTAACCCTTAAATGGCGTATGCAAATTTCCGCATTGTCAATCGGATGCGTATGCAAGGATTGAGAAACGTTCGGGGGTTGACTCAATATGCGATGACAGATGCGAGGTTGGGACACAAACATCATATCGAGTTACTCTTCATTTTGAGGAGCAAAGCGAATTTGGGATTGTATTTTTGATGGTCCTTTTCTAATGTTATTGGATGTAAAGATTTGAAATGGCGCGAATTTCTCACGCCTTGAAACCAATAACCCTAATTGATTGTTTATTAATACATATCGAAACTGTCTGTTTTCATTTTATTGCAATTTTTTTTTCATGACCTCTATCTACATTTTCTTACACTGTTGATGCATCAGAAACACAGTCTCTTGGTATAAAATTTCTGCACCTGTGTATTGATAGATAAAAATCTGAATCTTAGTCATTAAACTGTGTCCATCCAACCAAGGTAGACTCATTAGAGTAAATTCTCAATTTCCATAGGTACCCAGTTATGGTCTATGAATATCTTCAATATCACATTTATGCTCTATCACGATTTTTAAATCCAAACCATTTTGCTATCATTCGTCATCTTCATGCATCGTTTGATCCGTTCCTATTTCATCAGACTTCAAACCGTTGGAAGAATTTTTATTCAATTGATGAAGATCTTCGATAAACCGTAGTTCATCTTAAAAATCTTCTGAAAAACTGAAAATAGCTCGAGAAAGATTAAATATATCGAATTCTTTATTAAAGTTACGTTCGATTTCTCACAATTCTTCACACAAATTGATATAAAAAGGTGACTGCACACTTCCCCATCGGATTCGCTTGAACGCAAAAAAAGTTGCGGTTACTATAGACAGACGGACGGACGGCCAATCGATAAGTAATAATATCGATAGTGGTGATCTAAACGAGCGGGGAGTAATCGAGTTATTACACTGTAATTATTAACCGACGTTTTACTTTCTTCGTTATGTTATGTTGGATAATATGGAGGAGGCTCTGTTGCTGTTTGAAAACTAGCTCGATAGTTAAAGTTAGTAGATTAAAGCTCTAAGTTATTTCTTTAAACATGGCATTTGAAACAAATAGCTCCTGGAAAACTACCAGAATTAAATAGTACATTGCAGAATAGTTTTCATGACCGATAAAATCAATATGGACACAAATTCAAAACCTAACAGATAATATAAAATATTTTTTGGGTGCTCAATACCTAATAGATGCTAGCACCCAAACCTTTCACCTCTTGTTTTACGATCCACACAGAAGCCGTCTCCAGCGCACTCACTTACCGCGAGATGTTCGCAGGTGTGTCCACGCTTCATCGCCTACCACGCACGACGGCGCAAGATAAAAGCCTCTCTGTCCATCGCCGACAGCATTTTATACCCTATTTGCTGTTTTAATTGAGAAAAACTTGTTCACCACTGTTTTGCCTTTATCTTCAGCTTTTTTCTCGTCAGTATCGATTTTGATTGAATGCATTATTGATGAGTCTACTGTTTCCTTTTATGTTGCTTCCTTGTCAATATTGTTGGTTTTTTGTTTAGTGTAGATCTTAATTATGGTCTGATTTATTTGTGTTGTTTTATTTATTCGGTGTACCATAACAGGTAGGGATCGAGCACGCGACTATGGGTTTAGAATGCGGAAGGATTGATGCTTTGAATGAGTCTTCTACTGCTAAGTTAATGCTAAGTTATCAAGGAAACTTTCATTATTATACATTGACGAGTAAAATGTTACCATGAATTCAGTACTTGATTCTAGACACACCGGAATTTTAATTGGTAGGTTTAAGGTTACTAATAAAGTTTTTCCATTGTATGTACACTTTATCATAGAACAGAAGATTATTTCTTTATTAACTGATAACAAAATACCTCGCCGGGTTGTCTAGTGACATGTACGCACGACGACCAACCGAACTACACAGAACTACAAAGAACTAGTTTACGTGGATCTCTCATTGTACGGAAAATTTATACAGAGCGAAGCCATGCTATGTACAGTTTGATGTGTCACCGTGTGTACTAAATCCATGATAAAAGATTTGAACCTTCTACCGTTTAGAAAAGATATACATTTTTGTTTATCTCTCCCTCAGCAACAGCGGAGAGTAACCACCGTCAGCTCTTATAAATATCGCTGGACATTAACACACAGCGCCACCTAGATAGTTGATATACGACATATATACTTTTTTGTTTGTAAATACATACCTATTATACATACAAACATCCATGACTCGGAAACAAATGTCCATGCTCATCACACAAACATTTGCTCCTACCGGGATTCGAACCCAGGACCCTAAGAACGTAAGGCAGCGTCACTACCACTACGCCATTCGGGTCGTCAAGTACAAATGTCAATTCCCTTAAGTTAACCCTAAAATATTCACAATACAAAAATAATACAATCGTCTTTGTACGAATCGTAAAACACCGATTATTTTTGCATCAATTACATCTGCAACTGTCGTTGTCACGTTTTCGGTAACGGGTTCCGAAAAATGTAGATTAATGATCATGAGCACATTAGGTTTGACAAGCAAATCGATACATTTGTGAATCGATTCGATCATCAATATGAATTATACGGTACGATTGCTGAGATACGCGACCATGGAAGTAATTTGTACTGTACTAAAGATGTGCAACATCTGCTAAAGAGTTAACAAATGTAGCTATTTTTTTTCTAAAGAAAACTGAAAGAATATAGCCAAACTACTGTTCCGGACGTCAGAATATAAATATTGTCACCAAATAAAAAATTGTCGGACTTATTATCATAAATAACATCGAAATGTAAATTATTTTGACCATTGAACGTCAACTTATAATTTATACCACTAATATAATTAAATACTACTGATAAACCCAACTTTTTCCGGCCCACCGCCTGCACAATGACAGGCCCTAACCAAAATCCGGAAGCCCGAACAATAATATCGAACGTATTACATTTAAAAAAAGAACTTCACAACGAACTTTCATATTCAAATTTGAAATACGAACGAAAAAAAAACTAACTGAGAGCACCGATCAATTAGAGTAACTCAATACTCTGTCACATTAAAATGACGAGTCGCACTAATGGATTTCCAAATTTGAATTTCAAATACGAATGGGATCGGAAGGATCAGTCGGTCGTCCTCGGGCGATTCCGTATCGGTCCGTACGAACTATTGGTTGGGTGTTCGAAATATTAATCAATCATGTTTTTGAACTTAATATTGCCAGATGATACAAAGGTTAAATATCAGATGAGGATGAAATAGAATGTTGTGTTAACCGTATTATCAATGTCCTTGTACTCTGTTGTCAGACTAACTTGGATAATGTATTATAAAAAAACAACACAAAAATTTTTGGTATAGTTACTTACGACAAAACAAAAGTAGAAGAAAATATACCGTAAATCTTAGCTATTACAGAAAGATGAACCTACTTTACTACTTCATCATCTTTTTAACAGTCATCACCTATTCGAATACCGCCACAGGCTGCTAGCAACGACTTCTTTCTATGAATCCTTTAAAAAAAACAACGATCCTAATTCAAAAATTATACCATCGATACGCCGACACTCTGTCAGTCTCACTTTGGGCAGCCTCCGTGACGGACGGCCGCTCTTTTTGCGTCGCCTATAATGTCTACTTACGTCCATGGCCGTAATTGGCGATATTACACGATGGTGATTAATTAATGGGGATGTTATGACGAAGACTTAATGCTTGACGCCTGCGATGAGTGCTGGTTGCTGATCGGTTATTGTCTGTGAGAGTTTTTGTGGCGTTTTTGTGCTGCATGTGATACCTGTCTTTATTTTAGTGGTGCAATTTAGTACTATTAGGTCAAAAAAAAAATTACGAACATTTATCACTGAAACTGAATATTTATCACTCTTCACTTCATGTACTCTACTTACTCAAACACTTTACTGTAATGCACGCGCTGGTATACATACTTTATTGTCCACCAAAATTGTATTGGTTATAAAAATATACAGCTATTTTGTAATATTCTTGTAAGAGTAAAATGGCGGTCTCATGTAAATGCCAATGGAATAGAAACACCTATTCTATTGGCACCTATAAAGCCATAGGTGCCAATAGAACTGAGTACATCTCCCTTCCAACATCTGCATTGGCTTCGAACAAGAATTGACTAATATAATAATCCTAAGTGCAGTAATACCGCCTCCAAAATCTCTCATGATTTCAAATCATTCAAAAAAGCTTGCAAAATCCCTCCAACTTCTCTCTCCATCATTGCTACCATTTACAACTTCGATAACTATCAAATACTTAACAACTACATCCTCTACGCCTGGTTGCGTTGCGTTAACCAAATCTCAGCAACCAGATAAATCTGTCCATTCTGTGTGTATTCGCCACGCGTCTACCGATCATTTGTCACTCGCTAATGATTTGGTACCATTTTGAGATGCGTGAAACACCCCTTTGAAATGTTTAGGGGTAGACCAAGGTGGTCGTATGTGATTTTGGAGAATAGAGTCGTTTGTAGGTTTTTGTGGATGTTTCTAGTCAAAAGTGATGTCATATGAATGGGAAAAAATGAAATGAAGCTGATATGACACCGAAAGTCCAGTTTCATCAATAAGAACATTCTGTTTTTGGTAGCGATTCTTGTCAAAGTTTATCTGCTTTAGTTATTTTACAGAGATTGTTAGCTATTTTACTAAATCTTCAGATTCCCCCCAACACGGCTTTCGTAGTGGTATACTACGAAACTATCGTTCGTTTCTTAAAATGTTGAACATGAGCCCACTTTTGATTTACTACAAGCGTTGTCATCAATACCTGTAGAAAGGAAGCTATCGAAAATAGTTTACAAGAAATATAAAAGATTTCTGATTTCAATCTCAAATTCACCTTTATCCCAGACACGTTAAATTAAAAAGTCCAGGTACAAAATAACAAATCTAAATTTAAACGCACCGAGAAAACCGTAGAATTTCATATCAAAAAATATAATTTAATTCACGTAGGTACTATTTAAAGAACGCGTGCGCAAGTCCGCCCACGGACGAACAGACACACAAACCGATCTCGTTACTAACAATGCACCATATATTACGCTGTTTCCGGTGAGATATCACGTCTTGCATCTCTTTTGCACTTGGGTGTTCTGTATCTTTTGTCTCTTTCTGCAATCATCGCGAGACATCAAGATCATTAACAGGCGATACTGTGATTTGTATTGTGTGTTTTTTATAACTTATTTCCCCTTTGTGCGTAATTTTTCGATTTGGCGAGTTAATTCTGAATTTAGTTGAGTACTTGAATGTGTGTTTTTGGATATCTTGTCATCTGGTGAAAAGTTAGTGGTTACTTGTTTGTTGCTTTGCTTTTTAGGGTCTACGTCTTTGGGTTCATTGATTGCATTGATTGCAGTAAAGGTTTGAGGAGCTTTTTGAAAAATGTTCTTAACCTTACACTTGTCTAATATTGGACTTTTGGAAGGTGAGGTTCTTGCTGCATTTTTAACAAGGTTGGTTTTTTTTTCATTCTGTTCATAGTTGAAACATAGGATTTATAGCAATGGTACTGTTTTACTTACCTAACCTAACAATTAACTTCTTAGCAGCTGCTCGTTAGTTTGCGGCTTATTTGGCGCAGCCGTGAGATACACAATATTATCTTTATTTTTTGTTTCGATTTAAGTTTTTTTTATAATTTTTGGTTGTGTGCACTTGTGTCAAGTGCCAAATAAATATGTTTTCCTTCTCACCTTTACACAGCTTCTGTTAGGCAGCACCATTCCTGTTACTTGACAAAGGTCTCCCATTACTTTCAGATTATTCGATATATGGCATCTCCGTTAATATGTTCCTAAACAATAACACAAAAAGCTATATGCAATGTAAACTAGCCGCCAGCTATTTCAATATTCTCAAGAATAATAATAACTAGAGCATTATCAAACAGTTCGATGATACCAACACCATAGATATCGCTTTGTCTATGATTTCAATAGACCTTTATGATAACACGATCCATCTTTTATAGATATGTCAAAAATATAAACCCTGTTTTGCATATCAAGAGAATTTTTGCCCTGCATTGTTGGATTCGTTTTTAGGGTCCCGTGGTGCAGTCTTAAAAACTGTTTCAATTGACTTTTTAAAACCTGGTTTAATGTTTTGAGCTCTTTAGAGGATTACAAGCATGTTACGTGAACGAGTCGAAAAGAATATGTACCTAAGGATCGCAGCAGGTGACTTTTTGTGGTTTCTGCTTTCTCCGTCTCTCATTAGAAAAGGCGTGAATTTTTGTATGTGTGTATAACCTGTTGTTGGTAATTCAAGAATATTCGTGCATGTGATAACAATATTATGTCATCCACTACTGCATCTTGCTGGCATTTTAACACCTACGTTTACCAGCAATATCAATCTATATAGACTTAGCAGTAACACACAGCAAGCACAGCAATTAAGCAAGCGGTAAGTTCATAGTGTTCATACTAGCAGTATGAACTTACCGCTTGCTTAATTACTGTGATAAAATTTTCAATATGAATTTCACGTGCACGCCACGATATTCTAAACAAAAAAAAGCTGCAATTATTCTACGGAACCCACTTATCCAATCACCCTCACACATGTTTTTCTGTCATACAAGGTATCGAAACAGACCGCGGTTTAGATAAACTGTCACTAAATGTTTTACGCCTATCTTGTAAAGATATGAAAAGCAAAGGTTTTTGTTATACGAAATGGTGACATTATATGAAATGAGTTTTGTGGAAACTTTAAGCTTTTTAAGGTACTGTAAAGACCACTGTAGCTGTTTTTTACATTCTTCTTTAATTTATTAGTGTGAATAATTTATGAAAATATTAAAAAAAAACATTTCTAATAAAAATAAGTGTCTGAGCATGGACGTCACTGCCGGGGATCGCCAAGAAAGAGGACGTGAAATGACCTGGAAGTGCACTGCCATGGCTGAGTCCAGGTCGTGCACGAATTGCACCTGGAAAGATATGAGGGAGGCCTTTATCCAGCAGTAGGTTACTGTAGGTTAATACAAAATAAAACACTTATAATAAATACTCTATTACCGTTTTTATAACAGCCGCTCGGGTCGATCTTTAGCTTAAGCCGTGCTTGCCTAGGTTGGACTGTGGATGGATGACCGCCCCTACATACCGAGTTTCCTCCGTGCCTCGGAAAGCACGTTAAACTGTTGGTCCCGGCTGTCATTTGTACATCTTTGACAGTCATAAAAGGTAGTCAGTGGGTGGCCCAAAAAGTCTGACAACCAGTCTTACCAAGTGGTATCTTACCCAGTGCTAACTGGGTTGTGGAGGTCAGATAGGCAGTCGCTCCATGTAAAATACTGGTATTCGGCTGCATCCGGTTAGACTGGAAGCTGACCCCCAAAGGCTAGGCAGATGATGATTACCCGTTTTCACAAAGAACAAGAAATACCACAATAAGTGCTTAAATAACCTTCAGTTAGCTTTAGTCAGACCGGTACAGTGTCAGTGAAAAACACTACAATAATATATGCAATCACTTACTTGTAACAAGAGTTATGCCAAGATTTAGAATATATATAACATACCAAATTTTTGAACAACAAAGGAGAAAAACAAACACGAATGTTTACATCCACAATGCCTCAAACCAAAATCTATTATCTGTGCTCTATTTTTTTTTTAATAATGGCAAAGGTACCCGATCAAACATCCTTTAACAAAAGCCCCAGTCATTACTAGATTTGAATAATAAAAAAAAAACTTTCAAACCAAAGGGGAGAAACTCAGCCTTGCATAAGTAATTAGAACAATTATTTTTTGATAGATAATAAATTATTTTTGACATCGACTTGCCCGTTGGGGTGTTATGATGTTCGAAAATGGATCGCCATTTTGTTTTTGCATTTTTTTTTTCATTTACGATTGCCGTAAGCATTGGTAAGGGAAGCTGAAGTTTGTTGTATTCTTTCAATTTCTATCTTCTATTTCTATTATTCTATTTCCCTGGCTAAGCAGATTACCTGCATCTAGCTAGAAGAGATTACGGAGCAAGGCTTTGACCGGTGGCCAAGATTAGGCCAAAGAAATTAGGGCCGTCGTAAACCAAAGTCAAATTTCCTCAATGGTGACTATATTACGTAGAGGCCACCTAAAAGTTCTACTGCCTCAAACATGAAGTTAATGGTAGTAAAACTGCAAATAATTGTATTCCTTGTTTTTACCATGAGACTTTCATTTTTACCCCATAGAAAGTGAGTCGTCACAAAAAGCGGACACCTTGACGGCAGGAAATATTTGAATATGTCATCCGATCCACGGTATCGATAAATGTCGGATGTGTCGGAATTGTATGAGGGGGAGACTTTTTTGTAAGTTTGTACTTTCTTTAGTTAATACTTGCATATTCTTTGGGGATGCTTGTGTTGTCTCGGGATTGAAAGTGAGATATTCACTAACGTGGACAAGGCAAAATACTCCTTTTGCCTTGTCTACGTTAGTGAATATCTCACAGAACGATCTTTATATACTCATGTGGTTTCTGCTTGACCCCATGGGGCCAAGCGTGAGTTGATGTTAGTACGTGTATTCACGAGTCTTTACTATAACTTACCAAGTTTCCGCCGTGCCTCGGAAAGTTATCATTTATAGGTCTTTCACAGTCGTTAGAGGTATTCACAGGACTTTTTTTTTCTGATGGGAAATCATCAAATAACTACTCCCACTCTGGGCGGAGCGGGAGGGAGTGCCAGACTTTTACTGACCAAAACCCATCCGTGGTTTCCTTCCTCGACCTTTATCTTCCGGGGCCACGGTATCTCTTTCGAACAGTCCCGCAGCCCCGGCAGGAAGTATTCACAGGCCTGAAAATGTGACAACCTGTTTTACTAAGAGGTATTGTATTACCCAGTCCTAATTGGGTTGTAGACCACCCTTTATTTTTTTTTTAGGATGGGAAATCATCAAATGACTTCTCCCACTCTGGGCGGAGCGGGAGGGAGTATCAGACTTTTACTGACTAAAACCCATCCATGTTCCTTCCTCGCCCTTTATGTTCCGGGGCCGCGGTGTCTCTTTGGAACAGGCCCGCAACCCCGGCAGGCTTCGGCCCTTGTGGGCCCCTCTCTTTATGATGACATCTCTTTGAGGCGCGCGTGGAACACGAACGGACGGCTAGCTAGCCCATAGCTAACCGTCCACAGACCCGCGTCTACGGTGGCCGGTAGACCACCCTTACAAGCCGTTTACTACAGCTGTCATTCATAGATTTTTGACAGTCAATACAAGTATTCAGAGGCCTGAAAATCTATCGTATCAGCCAGTACTAATTGGGTTGTCGAGATCAGATAGGCAGTCACTCCGTGTAAAATACTGGTATTCAGCTGCATCGGGTAAGACTAGAAGATTTCCAACATAGTTGGGAAAAGGTTACAGGCAGATGAACGTGCATTTACTATACTACAGGAACACCTCTTGTCTCTGCCCAATCGTACAAAGAATACAAGCGTGATGGTTCGTTATATTATTAAAATCATAATTAAAACTTCTCAAATACATTAATTAACATCGAAATGATAAATCAAACACCCTCGCCTAATATTTTTTGTAACACATCGTCACTTCCTCTACGACAGATGTCATCCATTCATACACAAATCTTCGTATTATTATATTTAGATCAACCCTTTTTGTATCACAATGAAGAAAGAAGATACTGTATCGTATGCCACCGTCTTGTGGCGTTGTTGTTGATAAAAAAGTTTGAATAAATTATAGAAAATAGGAGTAACTATTGTGCTTTTGCTAGTGTTGATGACGGCCAAGTTTATATAGAAGTTAGTGAATATTTAAAAGCATCAGTGTTCATTAACAGTTGCTAATCACAGTTTACGGATTTCAGGGAAATTACCCTAATTGCACCATCGAATGAGGTAAACGACAGGGACGTCCAGGTTGCTATGGACTAGTTTGACAAACTCTGAGTCATCGATTTGAGAAGAAGATTGAAAAAACGACAAAGCTACCCATTTTTCTAAAACATGATTTCTTACGCCTAACTTCTGTGATTGCTTTGAAAACGCAGATTGTTTACAGAACAAACAAAATGATCGCAATGACGGGGAGAAAAAGTGCCTTTCAGCTTCGTTATGGGGCTTTACAGCCTTTTTATCCGTTTTAAATCTAACAACTGATAAGGTATGCCATTCAAAGTTTATCGGAGGACCTCAGAAACTAGACATTAATTTCCCAAGCCAGATCAGAACCAAGATATTATCGACACTCTTGCCAAAAATTTCTCCAGCAACAAACAAGTACCTCAAGCCCTTCACAAAAGAAAGAACGTAGAAGTGGCAACAGGTCAGTATACGCACAAATGCAGGCGACGTCGCGGGGTGAGCACAGTTGTATCGGAGAGAACAGAGCGCCCGCATCATCAAATTTTAATTGTTACAATGACGCCATTACTTTTGTAGAGTTAGGAGTGAATGGAGGGGGCCATGCATAGGTAAGTACTCGTACAACTGCGTTTTGTGTTGTTTATTCGTGATGAATTTTAACGTCAACGTGAAACCTGTGACTAAAATACTTGAAGTGAATAAAAACTGACACCTAGGTGGCAAAGCACGAACAATCGACATCGATATTGAATAAAAATATGTATTTACTTCTATCTATAACTACTATCTTACGAAGGTCAAATAAGCTGTGGGTGAACCTCAAGAAGCATCAAATAAGAAGTACGTACACAATAATATTATAATCAAAGCTATAGGCAGGCGGATTTGATCAAGCGGTGCCTATAAATAAATGTCTTTATTTCAGACCTATAACAGTCCATACATTGTTAGTAGTTAGTAACAGATTGTGCTTATATGTTATGTTAGTGTTATTATTATTACTTAATTTAATTTAAACCTATACTTATTTTGACGCTTATTTCATATACTAGTTATGTCAAATCCTCCTCCTCCCGATCCTGGTGGTGAATCTAATATAACTTTTTCTCGACCTGGGAATTGAACTCAGGACCTCATGCTCAGCAGTCGCACGTGCGACCACTAGACCAACATCAGTCTCATTACCCATTTGTACAACCACTAATACTTAGTAAAATAAAAAGAAAACGACCAAATTCCTATGAATGACACGTCTATCCACTTTCGAATTCAATACCAAACTCATTTCACATGTATCCGTCAATTCGGGGGCAATTTTCTGAAGAATATAATAATGTTGATTAATTAATTATGGTGATTGTGGTAAAACAATGCGTCAGCTGTGAACGACCACATCAACCATGGGGGCTGGGCAGGGGACTCGTAATGTGGAGCTTTAAGAGCATTGATGATTATTGAGAGCGTTTATTGGTATGATCGGTGGTGTCTTCAGTTATGTAAAAACTTTACTGTTTTATGAACGAAAACAAATACGTTTGACCTGATGTAATGAACGTGGACGAGGCAGAGTATGTATGGATAGTAGCAGGTTGCGTTTTAGGATTTCTGTCTACCCCCAAGGGAAAAAGGCATGAGTTTATGTATGTACGTTTGACTGGACGGTAAGGTTTTATTTACTTCCAACGTGCTATGGAGCGCAGTATCCTAAGTGTGAAATTAACAGATCGTATTCATAATTGCACTGTGCTTCAAAACGCAAACCGTTGACGTGGCTCAAAGGCAACTTAAATGGGACTGGGACATGTCTGTCGCATGCCGAACAAACTGTGGGCCCGTAAGGCTCAGGAATGGTGCCCTCAAACAGTGACACGGGGTCGCGGCAGGATGGATGTCTTCCTTGAGAATTGGAAGGAAATATCCTTACCAGTATTTTACAGCGCGCTGTTCAGCGCTGGTTCTGCTGCATATGGTAAAACTGGAAGTCGACCCCAACGAAATCGGAAAAAGACTTGGCAGATGTTGATGAATGCTCATTTGCTCAATAGACATAGGTACTATCATTGGAAATAGAATATGCGTCAAAGGTCATCTCATCTTCCGTCGTCTAGATCTCTTGCTATCCCTCACTTACTTTATCTTGTACAATTAGATTTGATTAATTCATTGATTATATTCATATTATTCCACCAAACATAGTCAACATCAATAAAACGATATAAGGAAGCTAATCCAAAGCCAAAATCTCATAAAAACAGATGTCGCAAGTACACTCAATACTTATAAGTACAAAGATATCGAGCTTTTGTGAAAGACTACAATTTCGGTAAGTACTTTGGCTAACAGTAAATATTGCACCACAATCTTAAACCAACACCTGCGACAAACAAAAATGGTCTGTATATCGTTTAAAATAAGGTGTTCGCAAGCTGTAGTGTTACGATTGTAAGTGTGGCACAGAAATATTCAACCCTTACGAAACCGCGATGTGCATTTCGATAATAGGTGACAGAGTAGTGTTGATACAGAGACGGCAAACAGAGATATTGACGAGATGTATTTAAAACTCTGTTTTATTATGTGTTTCTACAATTTACGTTTTGCAAATACTTTTTCATTTCAATATTTGCAGAAAACAGCAAAACACAATAAAGACAGGTTTTACTACTTAAAAGACTATGAAGTTCACCATCATCATTCTACTGAATTCTACTGCCCTTATCTCATAAAGTTAACCGTTACTCTTTTACCTAATGCACTCTCTCAAAGTTACTCAGCTTCAAGTATGTAAGTATATTTACATAAAGCCGTATTTACTCTCTATTGTCATTCCCAAACTCAAAAGCTATCCTAACACCTGTTCACAAACCACTTAATTCCAGTAATCATGACATCACAAGTAACGCCCATCAGATGTGAGCAAACACTAACATTTGACCACCTGTGTGGTCTGACCACGGTCCACAATGACCACGGCACACAAAACATTACATGTAACCTCCACATCTAGCACTACTCTGTGACAAACATGGCCGCTATCAAAGATTCAGAGACATGGATTATTGAATTGCATTTCTTAGATTTTCGTGTAGATATTGTTTATACAAGCTTTTTTGAAGGTTATGACATTAGATGTTGTGGTAAGATTTGTTTAAAGTCTCAGCAATATGTTGAAAGAATCAGAAGAATATTATTCTTTGAACAAGGAGCCAGAAATATTGAAGAAGGAGGGTTGAATTTTTTGTAATTTTCTTGGACAGTCAGTTAAAAATCCCGGTAAACTCCAGGTCATCTTTGTCTGGGGGCACATCGTCCATAGCTGTATAATCAGTGGCGTACCTAGAAGAACGGCAGGCCCATATGACAAGCAGAATGATCAGAAACCCTAACATCAGAAGAGTAATAGAGGCTTATACGAAAGTTGCCGGGGCTGCGGGACTTGCCGGGGCTAAAGGACTGCCGGGGCTGTAAGACTGTTCTGAAGAGATACCGTGGCTGCGGAACACAAAGGGCTAAGCAGGAATATGGATGGGTTTTAGTCAGTTAAATTCTGACACTCCTTTCCGCTTAGCCCAGAGCGGGAAGGTTCATTAATTTGATGATTTCCCATCCGAAAAATAAAAAAGGCTATAGTTTGAAATTACCGCCACTATATATGATCCGAATCAATATACTTATATAAAAATCAATGCCACTTTTCGTTGTAATTTTATAACTCAAGAACGGGCTCACCTATCCAAACCAAATGTTTAGGCTTTGTTTGGACTATTTAGTAGATGGTTTATGTGAAGTTCGCACAAAATCGGTCGAGCGGTTCTTCACGCAGACGAAGTTGCGCGGATCAGCTAGTAGCTTATGAATTAAATCAATCAGCAAATTCATAAAGGGTATGACTGTCCAAAGAGCGTAGAAAGTACTAGAGGTTCCAAAATGTCGACTAATGAAAACACTTTTCTTTAACTTTTAGACTTTAGAGCTTCATGATCTTGACAGGACTTTGTCAAGGATGATACGAGTACCTATGGCAAGAAAAGAGGTATCTGATGAGATGACGAGTACGCCGAGTATGGAGGAAGAAGACATGTTGCATCGACCACGAATAAATTAGGATCTTTCTTGATTATCGTGTGGTTAGTGGCCTAACCTGATGTCAGAGTTTTGATGCCGCCCATGGGCCTCTCTCTGACTTGGCTTTTAATTGGGATAATAGCAAGACCATAATGATGATAAATCTTGACTAACGTCGACGACCTTAAATAACTTTTCACATTTTACAAGGCTAGGACCCACAAGTTAACAAATGGCAACAAATACACATAATTAAATACAAGGCCAAATAACTTGTCTATCCAAAAACATATATTTCGTTTAAGCAGACATAGTTCACCCGATACAGCAACACAATAATTCTGATCTAACAGCATGTATTAGCATACGACGATGGACGTCAGTAATAAAGACTTCACGACTCATAAATAATTAATGTAAGAGTAGAATTCTTATAACAGAAGACGGTAGCAGCTTTGATGTTGGGCTATGGACTGGGGCATAGACTGAAGCGATTTTGAAAGTTCATCTCAGTGCGTCATAGGTACTGCATACCATACAGTCATGACGTCATAGGTAATGACGAAAGTGTGTAGCTCAGCCTAAACCCTCAGGAAAATATAAGCGAGATGTTACGTTGTGGACTAACCGACTATCAAGATTTTACTCTTTACTTGCGTCCAGTTAGACTGGAAGCCAACCCTAACATAGATGATAATCAAAGTTCATTTTTATCAAATACTGAAATACTGCAGGTATTTACGATCATAACGACTAATGAAATCTGAATGAGGACGTGTGAAGATCACGTCTTTCCAACACCGAACATTTATGTTATCACTTATTTTAATTTTTCATATATTTCATCACTAAACAGCTCAAATGCAAAAGACAACGAACTACAAGTGTAAGTCTACAAAAAATTACCCCTGAAGTTTAAATACCCCTTGAATCACCACACACGAACTTGGAAGTTTCTCTAAAAAAACAAGTTTACTATATATTTTCTAACATTCTTCATGTTAACATTATTTAATACTAGCTTCCGCCAGTGAAGTTTGATAATTGTCCCATGGGATATTACTACCGGTATAAAAAAGTATCCTATGTTTTAGTCCAGGTCCAGCTATCTGTATGCAAAATTTCATCCAAATCCGTTCAAGAGTTTTTGCGTGAAAGAGTTATAAACAAACATACATACTTAAAAAAATTTTTTGGATTTCATTCAATTTAATATTTGAATGTGCCCTGCCCACTGCCACTTAAGTTTGGCAATTCCTCGGGCAACGTCGGTAAACTTGGTTCTCTTGCGGATGTCTTCATTTCAGATTCGATCACGCAAGAAAACTCCGAGCATAGCCCTCTCCATTGCCCTTTGGGTGACTTTAAGCCTTTTGATAAGGCCGTTGTGAGCGACCACGTCTCGGTCTCGATGACCTGGTGAAGGTTGCGGGAATACGTTGGATGCGAGTCGCACGGGACCGGTCAATGTGGCGACACTTGGGGGAGGCCTATGTCCAGCAGTGGACGTCTTTCGGCTGAAATGATGATGATGATGAATATTTGAATTTAGATAATAGAACTTCAAAATAAATCCCAACTTACTTAGTGACCCCTAACTACGGATTAAGTCAAGGACCAATACAACACTATTTTTCTCATTATTAGGCGATCGCCCATTGATACCCATAACGCCTTTACTTCCTGGAACAAATAGACGAAGTTAGCTTACCTATGACAGTAATCTAATCCATGGCGACTTTCCAAGTTCGGGATATAAACTGGGAATTTTAATTGAAGGAGAAACCCGATTAGTTATTTACACACTCTTAACTGATTTGGAAGATAACCAAGTTAAATACTAACTAAGTACTTGGTTAACAATAGCATACTGTCTTGCATTTGCGACGTATAACTGTCGCAAATGCAAGACATTTTTTTCCCTAAAACAAGTAATAGTCATTGATCACCACTTCGTAAATCTGTCTTCTTAATTCCGAGGCATCTTTTCCCAAAAAATCGCTTAGCCATTATAATACTCGTAAAAAAATGTTTTTTTTCTTCAAACAAAACTTCTTTTTTTTGGGTTAGTCACATTTTCAGTAAAACTCAATGTAACGCATTCAACACATTGTACTGAGTAGTAAACTCGCCATGGAGGTATTGAAAGTTATAACTTGTGAAAAAGTTGTAACTTTGATCCCCAATATCTCCGTAACTATAAGAAGGTTCCCAGGTATGATCTGCAACTCTAGAACAAAAAAAATATCGCTGTGACGGGGACAACCTACCTTTCGGCTTCGTTAAGTTATTACACCCTTAAAATATAATCCTTTGGACAGGTTAAAACAAAAAGCATATTATGCATATTGACAAATAAATGAGGCTTTAATACAAGCTAACTAAAAGAAAAACCAACAATCAAAGGAGCTTGCCCATTTCCCCGCCAATCTCTCATCTCTTGCCCCACGCTGTCCACCTATGCGCATCCAGTAGTGGGTGACTATTGTCACTCCACACGTGGCCACATTGTCTGAGGAGCAGGGTGACGATGTATCAGAACTGGTTATAAGCCGAGCTGGTTGGGGCAGATTGAATGGTAGTATTGTGTGGTTGCCTTTGTGTGAAATGAGGAAAACGTTTGTATTTAATACGGTTTGATATCTCTTAAACTTGAGGACGCAACGGCGTGGAGATAAAGATATTTCAACAATGATAAAATATCACGTCTGTTTCCCCAATGGGTGAGGCAGCCTTACACGAGCTACATGAGCTAAATTAACAACTCTGTTTGTGGTGGTTCAAACTTCGTCTGAAAATCTGTAAGAATAAAGTTCTAATCAGCTTGCACTACAAAGTGGTTGTAACGTCAGTCACTGCGGTCCGAATAGTACGAAATGAGTGGTTTCGATCGATTTACAAAAATCTAAGGATTGGACTAAAAAAATAAAACACTGTAATGCTAATATTTTGCTTATAGAATTATTTGCCAAAAAATCAGAATGATCCCATGTATTTTAGGATGGATTTTACTCGTTAAAAGATTTTTTTAGAGTTAAGTTCGTGATTTTTTTCTATACAGGAAAATTAATTGTATTATGTTTTCAAAACACATTCTGAAGAATGTCGTGTATTTTTTTCTGGTATTTTTTATTGCGGTGAATCATAATACTTTCAGGGATTATAAAACTCGCGTTTAGCTCTTATAATCGCCTTAAGTCGCATGTTATTAGGGCTATCCTATTACTATCAATCTACTAAGCACGAATCAGACTCCAGGTCACTGAAATGTTCTACGCCGGGGGGAAACTCCGCTGCCGCGGCAAATTGCCGTTCAGCGGACAGACCTCCGGCGCGATCTCATGGCGACATGGAGGGAGCGACTGTCGCAACCCCGTGCAGGGCACGCCACGATAGTGGCGGTAAGTCCCCTCTTTGAGGAGTGGCTTGAGAGGCGCCACGGCGCCCTCACCTTCCGCCTGACGCAGGTCCTAACCGGACACGGATGTTTCGGGAGGTACCTGCACCGAATCGGGCGGGAGGAAACGCCCGGGTGTTTCCACTGTGAGGATCGACCGGAGGACACGGTGGAGCACACGGTGGAAGTCTGCCCTGCGTGGGCGGAGCACCGCCGTGTCCTCGTAGCGGCGATCGGCGGCGGCGACCTCTCGCGTCCGGCCCTGGTTCAATCCATGGTCCGGAGCGAGACGGAATGGGAAGCCGTCACCTCCTTCTGCGAAGCAGTCATGCTGGCGAAGGAGGTGGCGGAACAAGAGAGGGAGAGAGCCTCTCTTCCCGGCCGCCGCGGGAGACGCACCGGGCGTCGGGGGCCACGTGGTGGCTACCGGCCACCGTAGATGCGGGCCTGTGGACGGTAAGCTATGGGCTAGCTAGCCGTCCGTCCGTCTAGTGACGACAGGCTGTGTCGACGGCGCGTTCGTGTTCAACGCGCGCCTCAAAGAGATGTCAGCAGAAGAGAGGGGCCCGCAAGGGCCGAAGCCTGCCGGGGTTGCGGGACTGTTCGAAAGAGATACCGCGGCCCCGGAACGTAAAGGGCGAGGAAGGAACATGGATGGGTTTTAGTCAGTAAGAGTCTGACACTCCCTCCCGCTCCGCCCAGAGTGGGAGAAGTCATTTGATGATTTCCCATCCTAAAAAAAAAAAAAAAAAAAAAAAAAAGGTCACTGAAATGTTACTCTTGGAGAAACCCGATTTTACTAGAAGATATCAAAAGCCAACTATACAAGTTTAAACACTTTAGATTTAGTACTTTCTGGCATGGCTAGAAAGGAGTTGGCTGATGAGAAGTTTGTAAGAAGAAGCCATGCTGTGCCAATTTAAAATAATTAGGCAGGACAATGATTAACTAAAAACTAGTCGAAATAGAAAAGATAGGCTGAATAACTTTAAATTCTAACTAAGGTAATTGTCGCAATACATTTAAATAATAATAACCTTTACAATAACACAAAGTAAAAAATTTCAGAAATCCTTCTATCAACTCCAAACGAACCCAATCCGGAATTCTGATTACAGAAATATAAAAACAAAAGGACAATTTACACTTCAAAAAACCTCGATTTTCTTTCGCTCTAATTAATTCTATTGAATGAAAAAGTCGAGAAACATTCGTAACCCTTTGAAAGGCATGTCAGAAAAAATAGGTGCCATTCGGAATTCGGAATTTTTCATAAATCGTTCCGAACAAAAAAAAATGCTAATAAATCACTTGGAAATTAATAATTAATAAAGCAACACTCGGAAGCGACGGGCCGCTAAAATCAAACGTAAATTCTAAGGAGTTATTTGCATAAGAAGGGATTTTTTTACGTAACCATTTTTTTTCTGCTTTTTGGAGTTCACTTTCCGATTTCTGGAGTAAGATTAGGGAGGATATGGTTGGGGTAAAGTTTTAGATGAAATCAAAGAAGATTAGTACCTACCTATGTATTTATGAACAATTTAAAACTTCGGCGGAACTGGATAAATTGTTGTAAGATGTTAGCTACTATGAGAATAAATCTAGTTTATCTATTCACTGGGTGAGTAAGAATTTCTATGACGAGTACTTTTGTACCATCTCAACACGAATGATGTTACCATGGTTTTGTAAAAATGTTCTGATTTAAATGAGTGTCCATTGAGTTCTTGCCCGTTCTTCTCCATAGAGAACTACGCTAGGGCAACTACAGTACTTTCACAGTTTTCATGTCTTGTGACTGAGACTGTAGCTACATTTAATTCTCATCTTTGTTTCGACAATTCAAAAGTGCCTGTAACTGGCCTAGCTGAAATAAATGCTTTGATTTTGAGTCAAGATCACCGTTGCACCCATAGAATCAGCAGTATTGTAAAATAGTTACTAAGAATTTTGGTGGACAATATTTTATTTTGTTTCTATCTATCTGAGTAGAGAGCGAATACCATTGGCATTTAACTCACAATTACAACAAAAACGATACTCCACAAAAACGTAAATTCCTCAATATTTTAAAAAAGCCAAAAGAACGTCCACAACAATTTACCTCAACCCTTTCGCTGAGGGTATCGGAGGGATCGGAACAGATGTTTTTAATATCGGAGAGACACCCCTTACGAATTGTTTACATTGAGTCATTGTTGCTCCGACTTAACTTGCGATATTCAAGGGTTTTGATTGTCTAAGCGTTTGTTTAAGAAATGTTTGTGCAAGTCAGGTAGATCCTGGTGTGTTCAGATGCTGACTGTTTTGGTAAAGAAGCCTTTGCCATAGATTTGAATGGAAAAATAAAATGCGTTAAGTAAATGATTGTGTTATGCACATTCGGCGATATGTCGGCGACACAGTCGAGATATGCAACGTTTCGTACAAGCCCGACATGTCATGGGCTTTCTTGTGTGGACCCTCAAATCTACATGCTAGGAAACGACTTTTTGTTTGACGTACGCACTCCAAACATTGTGATTTGTGTTTTAGTAAAGATGTTGGTTTTAATCCGTTTTCATTTGAATGTACTTTATAACGTGCGTGCGAGTTGACGACAAAAAATGAAATTAAAATCGGAAGGTGCCAACTAGCGAGCACTCGCGAGATGCACAGTCGCCAGTTGACGAATAAGCCTGAATTATTGTATGCATTGAACACTGAACAGGATTGAACGGCGGTGGTGGAGCTATTTTCATCATCCCCCAATATATCCATAATTAATAGGGTTTATTTCGAACCTCCAGTGCAAGTACGTAGGATTCGATAGGACTCGATTAGATAAATTTGACAGTTATTCTCGATAAAATGAGTTTTCGACTCCGTAAAAACTCATTTTTAACCGACTTCTAAAAAAGGAGGAGGTTCTCCATTCGGATGTTTCTATTTTTTTTTTTTTTTTTTTTTTTATGTTTGTTCGCGCATTACTCCGTCGCTTGCCAACCGATTTGAAAAATTATTTTTATTAAGAGTCAAGGAACTCCATAATGAGACAATGTATCCTAGTCGTGTTTGGGCTTGTTGCAATTGTAACGGTTTCCATGTGTATCAACCACATGTGAACCACTAAAAAGTGAAAAATAAAAACTTTTTTTGCAAAAAATAAAACCGACTTCAAAAAAAAAACAAAAAAAAAGTGAAAAATAACTTTAGCTTCTGAAGTCGGTGACAAAAAATTAAATAAATCAAACAAAGGTCACCGACTTCAGAAGCTAAAGTTATTTTTCAATTTTTTTTGGTTTTTTTTGAAGTCGGTTTTATTTTTTGCAAAAAAAGTTTTATTTATATTTTCCTTGACTGCTGACCCGAAATCTTGACCCGGTCGCGGGTTAGGTTAGGAACTTAAAAAAAAGAAAATTGTTCAATTTTATATTCAGGTTCCCAGGTATGTTCTAGAACAAAAAAAAAATACGCAATGACAGGAAAAATATGAGTGCTTTCGGCTTCGTTAAGCGTATTTTTAAACCCATTAGTATCCACCCAGATTTCGCACAACTCTTGGCTGCTACTCAAAATTCCTGATCAGAAAATCCAGCTACATCAAGCAACAAGAACCAGACTCCAATCCAGTCATCAAGAAATCATATAACTTAAAGTTATTTGAAGAAACCAGATGTTTATCAGTGGACTACAAGGAATGGGAGAAATACCAACGAAAACTTACCCGTATCTGTAAGTTACAAACACTGAAGAAGATCTCGAAATTAACAAACCAAAGATCCAGTTACTTACTACCAAAAGTAAGTTACAATTACGGTCCCGAGCGAAATTAAGAAAACTCTATTAATCTAGACTTGCTCAATGACAATAACAATGATGTTCAAATAATACAATTTGCTAACCGACCTGCAATTATACGAAGGAGTGCAAATTACAAGAGGCAGCGGGCGCGATTTTAGAATACAAGATCACTTTGAAACATCATCATCTGCCTGGCCTTTTCCCAACTATGTTGGGGACGGCTTCCAGTCTAACCGGATGCAGCTGAATACCAGTATTTTACATGGAGCGACTGCCTATCTGACCTCCACAACCCAGATAATACTGAATAATACGATACCACGTGGTAAGGTTGTCAGAGTTTTTGGGCCACTGACTACCCGTAACGACTGTCAAAGATGGACAAATGACAGCCGGGACCAACAGCTTAACGTGCTTTCCGAGGCACGGAGGAAACTCGGTATGTATGTAAGGGGGTGACCAGGCCAACCTAGGCAAGCACGGCTTAACCTAAAGATCGACCCGAGCTGCTGTTATTATTTAACATGATCACTTTGAAACATAACACAAAATCACGCCTAAAACCTCAGCAGGGTTAAGCAAAAGTGTACCCATTGATCATCTACATTTCGACAGTTATGTATACCTCCCATGTAATACGGCAGAGCTTATTACTATCAATCGGACACAAATACCTACAGACTCCGTGACTACCACTGATAAATACCTTTTTTTTTTTTAAATAAATTTGAATACCTGATGACCCATTTTTTTTAAATAAATTTGTAAACCCAATAACACTGAAATAAGAAGTCTCTTAGAGCTCTTTTGTCAGTATATTTTTTCCTGTATGTGTGTTGTTTGTGTACTTACTACATCGATTAATAAACACATTGACCGACATGGAAATCGAAACCAGAACCACATAAGTAATCAGTAGTTGTGCATGTGCCCAGTAGACCAAGGAGACACTCTTTACCTTTAAAATATATCATAAACTACCCAAGGTCCTGGCAACTCCTTTAAAAGAGATGTCTTTTTGAAGATCAATAAACATACACATAAAGTACTTACAGGATTACATGCTTGTATGAAAATATCGGGAGCTCATAGAAACGAAAGAAAATCTCGGTTATTACCGAAAGTACCTATAGTGAAAAACCGTGAAAGTCTAAAACAGTGCATCAATAAACATACCTATTTTCAACAGGCTTCTGAGATTATCTACCTTCTTGTATCAGACGGAATGACGGGATTTAGGATTTTATAATTACAAACTAGGTACAGCATCCTGTATGTTTCTTGACAGTACTTATGAAGTATCTACTTCAAATGCTACTGTCAATCTCTCTTTACCACCCTGCCGACTAGCTTCGCGTTTCTCCATGTAAAACAATAAGCGTTCCATTAAGAAAATGGAAACTTCGGTAGCATCGGTAGAGTCTACACGAGCCATTATTTTTGGACACTGTATTATAAGCATAATCAGCCTACTGGTTCCCACTGCTGGGAAAAAGGCTTCCTCTCTATGAAAGGGAATAGGCTATAATCCACCACGCGGGCTCAGTGCGGACTGGTAGATGTCACATGTCTTTGAATCATGCCAGTTTCCTCACGATGTTTTCCTTCACCGTTTTGAGAGCAGTGGTGATGAAATTGATGGCACAAAGTAATGCGCCTGCCTGAGATCGAAACCCCAGCTGCTCACCCACAGTGTGCTTTTCCACTTCCTTAAAAAAATCTCCTTCTTAGGAAAATATGTATAATTTTATCTCCCAAACCCCGCTGTCAGCTTTATTCGCGCTATTCGGATGTCGCCACATTGCTTGCGTGAGCGCCGAGCTATAATAATTGCGTTCGCACGATCGACTCCGGCGCAATTATTTTGTCACAATTTTCATGAATCTTAATTTCTTCTTTTGTTTTCGATGTAATTTTGAATAAATGGAGATGAAAAGATTTGTTTATGTAAGTGAGATAATTTTTGAAACGACACTTAGAACTTGAAAGCATTTTTAGGTAAATAATGTAACAACCGTAAGTATTTTGTGCTGTAAGTAACTAACTCACCTGTACATACTTTGCCAGTTAGTAGGCAAAGATGCACAACTGACCTCCAAGAACCAAAATTATGAACTAAACACTATTGAAAAGTAAAAAGTGTTGATCGAATATTAAAAAAAAATAACTAAATACTCCTGCGAAACCCCGCGCATTTTCTCGAAACAAAAGAAGCTGTGGCTGTACCCATATAAAGTTTCTACGATGGTTTTACAACTTTGCCCCCTGAGTGGTCAATGCATAGTCAAATACGACAAAAAAAAAATTTTTCCGTCAGGTAGATTATTAAAAAAATATATGACCCGTATTTTCTCTTTTGTTACGTAAATCAAAATTGACTAAGATACGACGCTTTTAAAATTCTCAATACGTCACGCCTATAGGTATAATTTTAGTGCATTCTGACGTCACGAGCCCCCACTCCCGCGTTTTGATGCGTTTTATCTTTGTCAATATTCATTGATCTACAAAAACAAAAATAACGAATACGTGTCCATTATTTTTCAATACTCTAAATGACGAACTATGGATTTGTAAGTTTTTGATAATGTCGTCATGCGTAATGGTCAACCTCTTGATGGGCGGCGATAGCCACGTTTCGTCAGTTCGGCCGTCGGGCCTGACTAAAAGTTGGTAGTATGTCTTTCTTTACAGCACAGCTACAAATATTGCAAATTAAATCCGCCCCTAAGACGACCCACTGACCAATTATTTTATTAATAACATAACTATGTATTAATTCTCGATTCGTAAAAAAGTCTTCTGAACTGGTAAAAAAAAATTAAAACTACCAACCTTAATTCATTGGATCAGGAAATCAAAATCCACGTTTAAGAAACCTACTAAAACTTAGTTACTGGTAAAGACACAATTTTGTTCACTCAAACTACAATTATAAAATGACAGATAGCCTACTTCAAACATTGTCTTCACAGACCTAAAATGCAATAAAAATATATCTTTTCAACCCGAAAATGCACAACTAACACAATTTCAAAAGTAACAAAATTCACCATCTATAAGAACAAAACATCTTGTACTAAAGGTTTCATCCAACCCCATGGTCACGAAGCTCGGAAAATGTAGGGAAAATGAGAAAAAGCGCCGCTTAACGCCATCTAGCGGCGAGGGGAACGAAACTTAAATTTTCACACGGAACTGTGAAGTATGGGGTGATTTTTTATTATTTTATTTTATTAAAGTAGAATAAGTAATGTATTTTTTTCCATTTCCATTCCTACTTTGCCTTGATAAGTTATTATTCTTTTTTTGTTAAAACTGTATTTTTTGTGTGTCAATTATTAAAATTACCATCGTATATATTAACAATTATTTTGTCTGTGAAATCATTTAAATTGTTTACGTAATGCTGGTTAATGATATGTGAAAAAGAAGAGGTATCCATTAACACTATAATTAACTTCAACTTTAATCATTTATCCTTTATTTATTTTCCAACATAACCTAACATAATAAAGTATGTCACTGCCAAAAAGTAAGGTAAAAGCACCAATTATTGACTCCGTTAAAGATTAATACCCGAACGAAACACGAATGAACCTAGTAACCGAATTTCGGGTGGCGCGAAACAAAAACTGACCTACATCGGCGCCCTACGGAGTTCACCCACCCCTGCCGACGATGAGACGATCACCCTACGCGTCTTGCCCTTACAGTTGTGTTCATGCACTTTCTATTATTTCAAGGTGATGCCCGATACCGGATCCCCCTTTCTTATTTTTTTAAACCTCCACTATTGACAGTGCAATAAAATCAAGCCTTAATTTTTTTTTATCAGCAGAAATTATGTAAAAAGTGCAGAAATGTATTGATGAATAGAAGAGATCACGTATGATAGTTTACTGACACCCAAGGTGGTGGAGCTGTGATCAATACATTTTTAACAGACAGAAAAAATCAGGTAGGCGTGTTTGTTGTGGTCACAAGTGGAAGCAGTAGAGTAAATGTAAACAAATGAATGGCAACACAAACAGCCGCCGAGCGGTCCAAGAAGCGGGCAGTCGATCGCGCCGCAAAAAAGCGCATCTTATTATCGACTACAACAAAAGGACTTGTGCAGTGATACCTAAGTACACATCTCGATTCATCGTCTCGACTCGTTCCGCCGAACCGATCCTATTGGCGCGCCCCACTGTCGCCGCGGGGGAAAGGGACGAGAAGCGTGGAACAGAGCGCGAGTGATAAAGAGGGAGACGGTCATCTTAGCTACCGAGTGGCGTCCCACTGGGCGGGGCCGCGCCAAGGAGTGAGCCTCAGATGCGCGTAGAGTTGGTGGGGCTTCGTCCGAAGGATCGCACTGCAGTCGTGTGTCGCGCCAACGACGCGCGCCCGCTGACACGCCGCGCTCCGCGATCAGGATCACCTTACGTAATAATAACTAATCGGATCGAAACCGTTTGTCCGATAATCGATTGTGATTGTAAACTGTCGATAATCCCACACTGATTTTTTATTAATTTAATTTTTTTTTTGTTCCGTACCGGCCGTTTGTGAACTTGAGTTTTGTGTACATTGTGTCATGTTTTTGTTTTGTTTTCGCTCGGACTTAAGATTATTTTTGGGCGTAGCTGACTGTGCTTCTCTTTTATAATTTAGTAACACAATTGTTACTAGTGCGTGTGATACTGGACAACAATTTTAAAACAGTTCTTGTGAATATTTGGACTTAGAAGTGTTATGTGGAAGTACATTGAAAAATAATTGTGATTTTACAAGTTTCATCTGAGAACACACGTAAGTGTTAATTGATTAAGTGTTTTGTTTGTTTTAATAACGGAAAGTGTGATTTTTTTTAAGTGACTTCAAACGCATAACAGAAAAAATTCTAAGTGTCAATGAGACAAAATCTTATAAGATTGGCAAAGTTGTCTCACTGTCACAACATTGTTTCTATGTTCCAACAAGATTTAGGCCAATTGGACACCACAATAATTTACAACAAAACGAACAAAATATAAAAGCAGCTGGTCAAATCCAACTAGCGGAAAACAAAATACATTTTTACCCAGGACAGGCAAAACTTTACGATCATGCAGCCACACATTAAATTAAAACTAAAACTCTGAACAATAAATTCGTAATACCGAATAATAAAAATTGCTCAACTCATCTTCGAAGAATGCATTTCTCATTAAAAAATAAAAAGTTGGAAATAGAGCACAGAGTGGAGTCGATCGGTAAATCAAATGATCAATTGCAATCGAAAGTTTAATTATCTGTGGCGCGTCGCGACGGTATCTTGCCGGCGAGCGACCATACGGATGATTCTCTGATTGATTGGACGATTGTTGGTGCTCTCACCTCACAATCTTCTTTCGTAGATTTAGTGGGTTCAAATTGAAGAAGCTTAGGGACTTAAATTGTACTCCTGTGTTGGGCAAAGTTGGTTTTAATTGAGTGGTCAAGTTGAGAAATGTATTGTAAAAGCCGGATTTTGATGTGTCTAAGTGTTGGTCAGATTTTGTGGTTGACTATGGGTATTGAAACAACGGTATAAAAATGTAGGTACCTCGTTGATGTATTTTTATAAATGAACTTTATCACAAAGTCAAAAATAAAAAAAAATAGAATTTGCAAAAAGGTTTTAAAATTTTAGTTTTGCTTTACTACGGATAGCAAAACTAAAATTTATACGTTAAAGCACTATAGCAAAATTGGTGATTTAATTGCCTGCGTTAATAGGTTCATAAAAACCAAAATAATATTTAGTACCTAATAATGTTTGTCAATTTTATTTACCTGTGTCCAGATAGGTTTTTAAATAGGTAGTATGAATACGAAGGAATCGTAACGACCTACTGATAAATATGAAATCGAAACTAAAACTGGACAGAAAAAGCACCAAGTCACCTTATTTTTTTTATTAAACCTCAAGACAATTTATTGTCATTGTGAGTACAAAAATATAAGTCAATAATAATTTTAAAAATTTACAAAAAATCCTTATTGTAAGTATTTTAATTAATTAAAATAGAGAATATACAAAATTAAGTTGGTAGGTAAGTAAAGTTAAATGATTCTGGCACAGATGGCGTCCTCCGGTCGTTGACCCCTGGAGTTAACTTTGCCTACTGTTGAATTAAACAGTACTGTTTCCGGCTTTTAATTATTATATTAGTTTAGTTTAGTTTATTTATTAATAATTATCAAGAAATACAGGTCGGTCATTATTTTAATGAACATGTCAATATAATTCAGGGTTCAAAAATATCCGATATTTATTATAAATATCAAAATATCGGATATTTATGATATAACCGATATATTATATCAAGTTTGAAATATATCCATTTTGTATGAAAGCCATATTATTATTTTATTGTATTATTTATGTAAACTATTTGCATATGTATTACATAAACATAAAAAAACAGTTTTTTTTATTAATTTAGGTACACTTAAAATCAGACTACGTACTACCTACTTAGAAGTGTTGCTGTTTATGGATTAGAACTTACTATTAGGGATAATACTCCCTATTACCTATTAAGCTCGTCTCCAACGCTATCTACATTTGGGAAGTAGAAATACAGTAACAAATGCCAAAACATACTTAATAATATCCATACATTTTTTAAACCACTTTTCAAAGTTAGAAATATATTGGATATATATCCATTGATATATTATATCCTCGAACCCTGATTTATTTATTATAATTTAGGACAATATACATGTTGTGACATGTTGACCAGTTTTATACAAAATAAAATTATTTACTAATTTTAATTAAATGGGATTTTAATTGAAACACAAACATACCTTTTTCCGGTTCGATTACATCACGTAACATTATACATGGTGTTAAATGCAAAAAAATGCAATATTCAAATAGCCCTTCGTATACAATGAATATTGAATAAAGTCCCATACAAGTGTTTTTCCGACTAGGTATATCAATTACAGTTAATACTAATTAGAATGCCAGCAAAAACCTAATCGATTCTAAACAGTATCGATTAACAGTGAATCGAATAACGCGATTACGTGATAATGTGAGATTTTTCCATTGTTGTCGTGAAATATCTTGTTTTTTTTCCCTGTGAGAGAATTATTTTTATTGCTTACGTTTCAATGAATTGCGAATAGACTAGTATTTCAATTATTATAAGCAAGACATTTATGATAAACGTTTTAAAATAGTTTTATTAAAAAAACTATTTTATTGTTTTTTAGTTTCCGTAGGTACTTTTTAGAGAAAAATGTAAAATGAATAGTTCGATTCCTAGAAAATTTTATTTTGCTTTAGTTAATTAAGTAGGTGCTAATTTTAACCAAATTAATTTTGTGATAAAATGTCAGAACGGTATTTATTGAAATTTAAAAATAATTATCAGAAGTCGTTATCGATAAGACGATGTTATTTTTTATTAAGTTCACGCAAATATTATTGAGAGGATAGGATTTTTTTGTAAAAGCGGTTGGTAATGAGATTTTTTGTCGTTTGTACTTAGACTGAACAAATAAATAAATAAAAACAGATTTGTTAAATACAGGAGGAAAAATATTTTACGCTTTTAAAAAAAATATATCAGGTATTTAAGTTAATTTTAGTACTAAGAAAAACATATTATAAGCTTGAATTTATAAAAGCACGGATAATTTTTGCTAAAAAAAAACTACCAGTCACTCCTAAAATTAAATTTGTCCAATATTTAACTTTTTTAAACTTCTGTAACATAAAGATTGATTTTAGAATCGAATATAAATATTGTCATAGTAAAACGATATCTGAAAAAATCACACTTCCCCAGCGCTAGTTTATTACCCTAAGTATTAATAGAGGCCCTTATTTATATCTGTAACTGTTTAAAAATGCTGGCAACTATGTATATTATGTCCAATAATCATCCCACTAATTATAAGTTTTGTTATCAATATTACGGGCGCTGATTGAAGTCGACCACCAATATCGGCGGATATTGTAAGGGCTATGCTCAGCAGAGGGTTATAACCTCAAGTGGATAATAAACTAATGATGTAGACTATAAGTATGTTGTTCTAATCTGGGAATATTAGCTTATAACTTAGTTGCATTAAGCTATGACTTTTTTAAAGGCAAAGTTACCATTCCGTTTTCGACCAACAACGAAAAATATAAGTCCTAGTATTTAGAAAAAACTTGACCAATACAGTAAGTAGTTTAAAAATCCGTACTCTAAACTGTCAACAAAATAAGAAAATGTAAGTGTTTTACAAATCCGTACTCTATAATGTCAATACAATAAGAAAAAGAATAGATAATCAAACAATTTTTTTTTTAATAAAGTTTTTAAATATGTCTGTAATTTATTAAGGTGCTGTGCTCTATACTGTCAATAAAATAAGAAAATGCAAGTGCTTTAAAAATTCGTACTCTATATTGTCAATAAAATAAGAAAAAGCATAAACAATCAAACGCTTTTTTATTTTGATTATAGAGTTAAAGGAAGTCTGTACTTCATTAAGGTGAATACCCCAAATATCGTCTGTCTTTTGAAATGATTACCGAAGCGCGGTATATCAATAACATAGCTTATTAATGTGAAATACTTTGTAACACAATGTAGTATCAACTTTGATCTATATAACGATGATACGGGAACCATGTGTTGTAATCGTTTGAACACTGTTTCAGACGTTGTGAAGAAATTTATTGATGTAGGGGACATACATACTGACATAGTATAGTAATTGTCTGCGACTTTGTGGATATAGATACTTTGATCCCCCTTTTGACCCGGATTAAGGGTTAATTTTCGAAAAAACCTTTCTTAGTACACTTCGTAATAAAAAAAATACTCGTTTATGTGAGAGACCACTTATTAATTAACTATTACTTCTACTATCGAGAAATAGTCAACTATTTCCAATTTGCAAATTCATACCGTACCTATTACTTATCTTTTTTAATATGGCCAACTGGATTTAAAGAAAAAAAGTCTGTAGAACTTTGACAATACAATTATCATCATAGTTAATCTGTTGAAACCTTTTTGTTTTTAAAAGTAAGTATAGGAAAATTATTGTTTTTGTGTTTTCATCTAAACTTAGAAAAAAATACCAGGGAACGGACAGCATATAGGTACATTATAACTATAGCAAATATGAAACAATCACTTAATTTCCAAGTAACGACTCAGACTCATCAATTTATTTTCAAATGCCAATCAACTAAGTTCTAAGTAGTACTTATTTGCTGATCATAGGTACAGATAGCAAATAGCGGGTGTTGCTAACGCGTGGGACGCGGCATCACGAGGTGCTCCCATATTGTTCGATCACTGACGTCATTATTAGTGTTACTTATACAGGGTGTGACCGATTTGCCTCACGTTCTTTTTTATTGCACTAGTGTGTAAAGTCATGGATATTGATTCAGGTGGTAGATATCGTTAGAAACAGTTATATTTAAGATTGATTTGATTTTAAAACAGACAGAAAAAAAGTTGGGGAACATTTTGTCATGTCATTTGGAAACGTTACAGTCATTATGATAGTTATAACCAATGCAATAGAGTAGAAATTAAAATGAATAACGAGGATAGATTATAAGTAATGAGACAGGGGGTGTAACTAGTCATTTATTATAGGAATAAGACTGATTAGTCTTTCGCTATTAATTAATATGACTATAATAAGGCGAATCAGTCAACTTTACAACTGCTGCTTAATAATTTATAAAAACTAAAAGCTATGCAATAGTAATCATCGTATTTTGGTACAGTCAGCGGCCTTCATTACTAGGCCCCTCTTAGATAAAAATAATAGGAAAAGAGAGAGGGAGAGGGTTCAGCTTATGCTGGGCACTGACTTTACTTTAATACCAGTGCTGCTTAAAATAGAAAAAAATCCAAACAATACGTCATAATTATTACATTTATAGTTATAATTAGTTCAATAAGTAATAGAGAAGTTTGTAAGAAAAAGATATGCTGCGCTGACTACTAAATAATTGGGATATGGGCAAGAAGAGACAAATAAATTTAATTTTTAGCATGTAAGAATTAGATTTTGCTGTGTCCTGACAGGGTCTACAACGGTTCTTAGCTCTAAGCTTTTTGTGAACACTATCTTTTACCTTGTGGAATGCAAATAAATTAATATGAATATGAAAGTGATGATGGTGATGAGTTATTATTGGTTCCTAGTGTGCCATGTGGCAAAATATACTAGGTACTTAAGATAGTCATTTATGAAAATGATCAGGGTTAGTAAGGAGGCAACTTTTGAGATGACGCGTAATAGAGAAGAATGGATCAAGAAGACATACCCCGACCACAAATTAAATTATTGGGAGAAGAACTGGAGAATAATGATTATAATGATGACTCTGTATGTATAACTACTCTTAACAACATCACAACTAAAATAAAACGGTCACAGTCAATCTAAATTAAATTTACTAAAGTAAAAAGCCAAAAATAAAATGAATCGGCAATAAAAATGGCCACGAAAATATTCTCCATCAATTACTTAAATACACACGTTTTAGAGGAATGTTCTAGTAATAAAACTATCAAAATTATCCCCAAGAAATACGAAATCGTTTAAATAAACAAATATTTGAACGTTTCAGTCGGAGTCTGGAGGTAAATGCGCAATCAAATACGTTTATTAGTAGTTAGGTAGATACGAAGATACGCAATTATGGAGGATTCCGATACGCATCTGAAGTAAATATTTATAAATAGTCGTTAAAATATTACTTTTTTATGTTGATCCGGGATTGATCAGTGTGGAAAAGTTTAGGACACTATCTATAATTAAAATTCTTAGCTTCTCTTGCGATTTTTGTTTAATTTTTACAATAATTTTAAGATAAAAGTATCATGAAATTATTTTTTTTTAAATATTCTTTTCTTTTTTCGCCACCTTTTTTCCATCATCCTGTATATCCAGCGTCCAATATTGTTTACTCTAAGTTTATCTGCAGGACGGTAAACCGAGCCGCCATCGCCACTCGACTCCTGCGCCGATCGATACAAACAATCTATAGATCTCACACAGGATGCTTGTGGGAAGAAAGAAGAGATCGACATTTTTATTGGGTTATTTTAATCGGCTATTGTTTGTGGAGATATTTAGTTAAGTGTTGAAAGAAATGAGATAGTATAATTTGTAAATGTAGTTCTAGCACAAGATTAAAATCTGAAGAACCGTTTCTTCAAGTTATGAAAAGTACAAAAAAAGAATAATTATGGTAATCGTCACGTAACTTTAAGTAACGTTTATAAATTAGAGGGATTTAAAACCAAAAGAGGTCGGGCCTAGACAAAGCGACATTTGATTAGAAATAACCATAAAGGAAATGTCTAAAATGTATTGGATTGAAACAAGCTTCCGAAAATCTTATTCTAATTTTTAAAAAACTTAATATAAATGTCAACACTATGTTGATCAACATAGTGTTGACATTTCTATAAAGTTTTTTTATCAATCCGTCTACGAATTATTTACGTTACAAATCTTGCATTGGCAAATACCGTTAAAACATTATTTTTTTAAATCTATTCGTTCGAAATTCAAACGAAAATACATAATAACCAAATAAACAAAAAACAAACCTGTTATTGCAAGTTCTCAATTATTGGAATTCTCCTAGCAATAACAAAGTATCAATATCAGTTATAAAAATAACAAATAACATGCTAGTCTTAAGGAAATTAAAATGTTTACGACATAAAAACTCTTTGGTATCACATTTCGCTAATCATCACCTTTTCTTATCATGTTGATGTATTGACATATTTTCTCACGGCTGTGATAGGGGAATTTGAGCTTTAGTAAAAAGTGCTAAAGTGGGTTATCGATTGGGTGTTTTGTTTGAGGAAGTAAGGCTGGCGCAAGGTGTGAGACGTAGCGATTTAGAAATAGATTTGTAAGTATAAAGGTAGAAGCTGAAGCGGTTATTCAAAAACTGGTTTAAAATTACGTTTTCTTAGTTTTTACTACAAAACCAAAGTAGCGACGGAAGAATCAATGATAGCTGCTTAGCTTAAACTTAGACAAATTAGACTTAAAATAGTTACAAAAAACTTACATTATATTATACATATCTGTGTCTCTGTCTACATGTGTGTTTACTTTTTTCTCTCTTTACATTTGTTGTTTTTGAAAAGTAAACACAACTTCAAATCAAAATGAGATTATTAATCACTATAATCAAAATTCATGCTTGCCTTTTAACGCTAAATTAAATTCCAATCGCCGTTACGCATTCTTGATCTGAAAAGAGTAATAATAATCATTAACGTATTTGAACAAGAACCTGTTCTAACCACAGAAATTCACGACGAATCCGCTCCCGCCCCCGCCTCTCCCCGACACCACACGGTGTAACATATCACATACAAACGCGTTCATGGGGCGTTTGGATCAATTAATGGTGTATTATTACTGTAACCGTCTCATGAATGAGTATCGGCCGTCTCGAACATACGATACGGCACGAATCAACGGCTCTTGTCAATGGGATGAGGTGAGAGGATGCTACTTATCCAAGGTTAACTAGGACAAAAGGTTACGGTCTACGTGTTAGGGTTAAAACTAACAAAGATAATCTATGGTGTTGAGGTAAAGGAACTCACGGTTAGGTTCATCTGCCTAGCCTTTTCCCAAATATGTTGGGGTCGGCTTCCAGTCTAACCAGATTCAGCAGAACACCAGTATTTTACGTGGAGCAACTGCCTATCTGACCTCCACAATAAAGTTAGTACTGGGTAACACGATACCACTTGGTAAGGACTGGTTGACAGACTTTTTGGGCCACTGACTACCTGTGACGACTGTCAAAGATCTATCAAGGACAGCCGGGACCAAAGGCCATACTATTTGGCCAAACTTAAGTGGCAGTGGGCAGGGCACATTGCAAAACGGATGGCCGATGGGGCCGGAAAGTTGGAGTGGCGACCGCGAACCGGAAGACATTGGATTGGAAGACCTCTCAGTAGGTTGACCGATGACCTATGGTGAAGGTTGCGGGAATCCGTTGGATGCGAGTCGCACGGGACCGGTCAATGTGGTGACACTGGACACTATGTCCATCAGCGGACGTCTTGTGGCTGAAATGATGTTAATGATGATGATAATATTTGGTCTAAGTTAAGCAGTAGACTAGGTTGTGCTGGTTAAGTATAAGGCAAAGGAGCTTACCTGTTTAGGAAATAGCATGAAAACATAACATCACGCCTGCTAACCCCCAAGGTTAGAGTAGAGAATGTACATAACAGTACACCCACATATCACCAGTTATGTTAAAGTCCCCATGTAATAGGGAGCGAGCCTATCGCCATCAATCGGGCACAAATCCAGACTCCGTGGCTGCTACTGCAAAATTTCTGAAGGAAAAACCCAATAACACTTTCCCCGACCCGGGAATCCAAGACCTCATACACAGCAGTCGCAGATCAAAGAGGCAACAAGATAGAATGATGTTTATTGCTTAACTTGTATGTTATTGATTGATTCGTTCTAATACTTAAAGATATGTAAGCCTTGATTGTCGGTCTACAATTGACTGTTCCATATGTTCCATAAGGCAGTCAGCAGTTTCCTGGTCTATTGAAATAAAATAAACTGTCATATTAAATAAATATCGCTGGACATTAACACACAGCGCCACCTAGTGCCACACTAAGCAAGGCTTATGTCGTGGACACCAGGTAGTTGATATACTACATATACTTTTTTGTTTGTAAATACATACTTATTATACATATAAACATCCATGACTCGGAAACAAATGTCCATGTTCATCACACAAACATTTGCTCCTACCGGGATTCGAACCCAGGACCCTAAGAACGTAAGGCAGCCTCACCACCACTGCGCCATTCGGGTCGTCATGAAATGAGCATTTAACAATATGGAACATCTACGTTCTGGCATTCATCACCATCTCCATTAATAGCATAATGCATAGGTGATGAAAAGAATGAATGTCTTCAAGACTCCAAAAGTAATCTTCTAATGAATCTAAAGACCCGAGTCTTCTTAAATCTTCGTCTTTATAACATAATCAAACAAACTCAAGATAAACAAATAATAATCACACCAATAACTTCTTAGTATCAACCCGTTAATAAAACTATTCGAAAAAAAGGACAATATCCATTGATCGCACACTGGAAACACATGTGGAGGACGAGAGGGCCGGCGTTATACACCAGAGAGGGACATAGCAACATATTTTCTTTTTTTTTCAGCCATCGGAGGCACCGATTTCGCCATATGTTCGAAGCTTCGATGGTAATAAAATTGGTTAGTTGGGCTTTGTACAAATAAAGGATTCGACTCACATCGGCTTTGTATGGACTCTGAATCGACGATGAAGTTTTGGCGACAATTTTTACACCAGAATTTTTGTGTCCTTCTGTTTGCGATCAGTTTTGGGGTTTATACGAGTTTTTAGACCGGAATTTCGGCAATTAAATTCTTTTTGAATCTTATATTGGTTTGTAGGAGTAACCTTGCATGTCACAGTCATTTTCCCAGGCGCTTTAGATGCATTGGTCATCGTTTAAAGTACTCTTATCCTATGAATGCATATCTATACTGTCTATTTTCACGACATCCACTAAGAGACTGCCCATTCTTCAGTCATTAGTGTCATCAATAATTCAATCTTCGCTTAATCTACTAGTAACACTCCCACGGCTGATAAACTCTAAATCAATATCATTAGACACTACCAATAACTCACAGTCAAAAATAACCCAGTTATTTAACCACGCCTTTTGACAGCTACAATGTAGTTCTGGTTAAAATAACTTGCCATTCTGGTCTAACTATACAAGTTAGTCATAACAGTTGTGCAATTCTGAGTGACCTGCCAATACTCAATAGTTTTGAGTCTCTGCCAGATGAGAAAATGTCAGGCTGAGATATTAAATATGATTATGATAGACATAAAAGTTATTGATGAGTAAGTAAAGAGAGAAACACAATTTAATGATGACAACGATCTGGGTGTGTCCGTTTCTAATTACATTATTGAAACTACTCGGTAGATCACGGTGTGGAAATCAAACCCTTTTGGAGAGGCTCTACTCGGAAGACTGGAAAATATAATTACATATATCTATCTTTGGGTATTGGTAATAGAAGCATAGTTAACTAAACCATTGATGGCCGAAAATACGAAAAGGCGAAAAATTTAAATACCAGGAACGGTCAACAAAACATGTAATAAATATGACCAATGAACCGAAACAAGAAAAACCAAAAACCAATCAAACAGCCAAAGAATCTCTTTGAACTACTCCAGTAACAAAAGCAAGCAATCATAAATTGATGCAGCAACAATCCCATCTATTAGACCGTACATCCCTAAATCAGGCCTAAATATATCCCCTTCACTCACCTGTTCTTCATTACATCATGTACGATCATCTTGTATGCCTGTTTGTATGTCTACTTGTATGTATGGTGGGCAGTCGGTTTATCATTGTCGCGCGGCAGGCCAGCATTGTCGATATTAATGTCGTAGGAGTTATGAAGACTATCTGAGTAGATTATGTGCATGAGTTGATTGGTTGGGTTTGTGATTAGGTGTAGCTTGATTTTGAGTGTTGCAGTATCTTGTATGAAGCATTTATTGATAGTGACAGTTCTGCATTGTTTGATATTGTCACGTTTTTTAAACCAATTGCCACTATTGTTGCAATTTCGCCTCTCATGTCCTGTAGGTGTCTGTGAATATTCATAAGCCTTTTTCAAAGAATTGTAATAGAAGCCTTTTAAATGAACACATGATTCTTTACTAATTTCGTGCACGCAGCAAATCTTAGAAATACATCATCCTCTTTCTCTTTAACATCAATCACCGACTCAGTATAGTTTAAAAGACTTACCATCCTCAAACACTGTTTTAGGCTTTCACGGTTTAAAACTAAACTTATATTGTCAACAAAACTCATTGTTATTGAGCTCAAAACAATAAATAATCACGGAAGATATCCCGTAAGTGACAATATAAGTTTACTTACCATCCTTTCTGCCATAGCTCCATGTTATTGATGTAGCCGTAATACCCGAAATCGACAGCTTCCCGAAATATACTGTCCCACGCGAGGGAGTAATGACATAGTGCGTTGAATCTATGGGGTGGCCACACCATGGGAGATAATGGGACAGTTCCTTTACAAGATTATGGAGTTTATTTCAAGCTGTTCTCACATTCATAAAGTGTATAAAACCTTTATAAAGAAACAAATACGCACCAAGATTATTTCCAATCAAGCTATAGACCGAGCCAATTTAATTAAAGAGTTTGTTTCGCAGCTCGTTTTCCAGTATAAATTGTAATGTAGCTACAAACTTTCTCAAGACATCCTACTCTTGCATTAAATGCCCTTATGACCTTAACTGGTTCTTATGCAAACAACCAATTAGTGCTTACCTAAGTAAATACTTCGAAATAAATTGCAATTTGCATAAGAACGATATTAAGCATTAATATTGTTGAAGAAAGTTGATTGGGGTAAATTACGTGCTGCTTTATTAGGAGTCAATCAAGAAACATGAAACAAAAGACTACCAAAAATTGTTCCATACACTTGGACTGACAAATCACAATTTGTTCAGAATAATAATGTTGGTCTTCCAGCGGCGAAATGGGCAGACGATATTGTTGCTATTTGCGGGAATATCTTGTATGAAGCTGGCACAATAGCGTGGAGCTTGCCACAAACAAAGAGAAGCCTATACCCTGGCTGTGGATGATGATGATGATGATGATGAAGAATATGTAAGAGCAAAGATACCTTGCCGAAGTCTACAATGTATTTCTTGTTAGCCAAGCTGACTTGTCGAGTCAAAAAGATACTTCTATCATGAACTGAAGTGTGCACTGCACCACAGGTAACCTTCAAGTGAAATATTCGTCAAACGAGAACCAATTAATGACAAATACAAAACATGAGGATGCTGATACCCGACTTTCCTGCCACGTATTTTTGAAGATATACCCACATCTGAAAACACTGTAACAGGTATAAGTATCTTTTCCTACAAATCAACATCTGCCTGGCCTTTCCCAACTATGTTGGGGTCGGCTTCCAGTCTAACCGGATGCAGCTGAATATTTACATGGAGCGACTGCCTATCTGACCTTCACAACCCAGTTAGTAATGGGTCAGTGGCCTGGTGTTCAGGCCACTGACTACCTGCAACGACTGTCAAAGACTTACAAATTACAGCCGGGTCTAAGGGCTTAACGTACTTTCCGAGTGACGGAGGAAACTAGGAGGTATGAGTAGTCACTATTCACCCATCTGCTGACCAATCTAAGCAAGCACGGCTTAACCTCAAGATTAACCCGAGCGGCTGTTATTATTAGTATCCTTTCGTACAAAGAGCCTGAGAAATACCAATATGTATGTTGACAGTGTTCACAGTCACCCTAAAACGTCGGGTAACAAAAAACAGTAGTACAATATTACATATTCGGATGTCATTTTTTGCTCCTCATCTACGGACGATAGCGTGATGTTATGTGAGATGCGTGTTTAGATAATAATTGAACATACCATTATGTTAGTCAATCGTGTGGTGTGCCCATCTATTGGGAGGAAATCGATCTGGCCTACCGTGACAACACTTGGAGAGGCAGTGGTTTCTCATACAAATTTATAGTATTTGTGACACTTTTAGCCTGCTGTCCTACCTACTTCTGCTTGCGTACTCTTCTCTCTGGCCAATCTCTCTCAAACGCCTCTCAGTCTTCCCTGGGCGAAGACGTCTTCTGGCAATCACTGCTTTCATGACGACTCAGGCCCATCGGTTCTAATGTAGACATGACCCACCCAATCCACTTCAACTCAAAATAGTCTTATTGCCCACATTCCAAGTCATAGCCGAGAATTTTTACTTTTCAAATACATATTTGAAGGAGCAATCCACACTGGGTGGGATTATTACCATTCTCAGCCTACTGCTATGCCCAAAAAAAGCTCAGATATATTGTAGAAGTGTTCATCTACAGCAGTTATATTAGGTATCATCTGCTTTCATCTCTTTGTCAATCTCACACTAAATCATACTAAGCACTACTAAAGACTCCCGTCTCTATTTTTTCTCATCGTCCCATCATTGAAAGTTCATTAACACACGAACATATTTTGTTTTAGTCATAAACTAATTTTTTATAGTCATCTCCCCTTCGATTGAGTTTTTAAGCACACTATTATGTCAACTCGCACCGCGTTAAGTCCCAAATGTATTTTAAATTAACCAATAACTATGCCCAAGTGTATATTTAGTATTATAATTATTTTAACTTTTTTGTTAATTTCGGGAAGTGTTATTTATTTTGTGGGGTAACATTGTGACACTTAAAACTGGTAGTGTTGCTACAAACGTAAACGTAGGAAAAACAATGGTTTTAGGAAAGTGCCTTATTAAAAAAAGTGGTTAAATTAAAAGTTGCAGTTTTAACACCCTGTATTTTAATTAATTAGGGATGGGCAACGTTTCTTAGTGAACAACTGTCGATTAATTTCTGTCCTTTGAATTGTTGTTGTAAAATCACAAAAAGGTACCCACTTTATAGTCTCAAACAAAATACTAGTCCAAAATTCTCAATCTCTTGTTCCGTAGGTCATAGTTTCCATCACTCAGATAACGCTCAATCGATCATAATGAACGTTTGAGCGACGGCATAAGTAATGCGATAGTCGCTCGCGACTCGTACTCGCGTGTGAAGCCTATTGGTGCAGTCACGGAGACAAGTGGCATTGTACAGAAAAAAAGGTTTTTTTTGTCTGATATTAGTTTAGTGGGGTAAGGTGATATAAAAATATGTATTTAAATAAAAACTAATTACAGGTTTTCACTATCTATTTTTGTTTAATTTCTAGTTGCATTAATAGATATCTTGAATGAATTATGTTAAGCAGTGCACTGCAATGTTTCAACCACAGTTTGACATGCTTCAAATCAAATCAAATCAAATCAAATCAAATCATTTATTTGCAATGAATGTAGGTTACATTAAAATACAGGTGGAATAGAAAGGAGTGAGCCATGTACATTCTGCCTGAAAATAGGCACGCAAAAATTTCTAAAAATTGTTAAGAATAGAAAAACAAAAAAAAAATATTCAAATAGTGTTACAAATTATTAAAATGTCCCAGTTAGAATTAATGCAATTATACGTATACATTAAATAAATATTGAAAAAATGTCAAATTAAAATTAAAATGTTACGCCATAATAAATTACATTTTAACTGTTATTATTAAGTATCATGTGTACATGTTCAAGATAATATTAATAATATTTAATAAACACATAGATTATTAAAAAGTTTTGTCCATTAAAAAATCATTAATAGAATAATAACATTTGTCTGTTAGGAAGGTCGCTAATTTCTTTTTAAAGTTTTTAATGGTATCATTTTTCAGAACATCTGGCAATTTGTTGTAAATAGTAGGACCCATACAAATAACACTTTTCTTCAATAGTGCTGTGTTACAGGACTCGATTTTTAATAAATTTTTGTACTGGTTTCTGACAGGTCGTTTTCTAGTTTCGGTCATCGTGGGAAATAGGTTTTTATTGGTCTTTACAAACATGGCCATTTCAAAAATATACAATGACGGAAATGTGAGAATTTTGAGGGACCTAAACTTTGGTTCGCAACTGTCTGTGGTCTTCAACCCACACATCGCTCTAATGCAACGTTTTTGCGCCTTGAATATGTACTCCCTTGAGCTGCAATTGCCCCAGAAAATAATACCAAATCTTAGAACTGATGCAACCAGACCATGATAAGCTACCAATGTTGTTTGAATGTCAACTTTCAGCTTCAATGTCGACTTGAAGGATTTATTACACAAAATAGATTTGCAAAGCAGAAGTTTGCAAACCAATAAATTGTAGTCACTATGCACATTTTAGCATTGCCTACCAGGTTTTAACTTGAAACTTAAGCTTTTTGGCACAGAATTTTATAGACGGATTTCAACAAAGAAACTGAACCCGATCAGCACAACTAAACTGCGTTCAAGATCTGTCAGTATCGTGCGGAATTTCGACACTGACAGCTACATCGCGTTCAGTTTTATTTGTGCATTTTGGCCTTATTTATCGAAAGTAAAAACGTTTTATTCGTGTTTAAAACCGCGGCCATATTAAATTTTAACACTCTCGCCTACTAGTGGTCGTTTTGCATACAAATGTGTACATAAACAGCCATTGGAAATGCAATAATGCACCGAACATTACTCATATTTAATTAATTACCTGTTCAAATACGCGATACTTTTTTGTAATTAATGTAACTTGATGACAGCTTCTTGCTACGTAGACATATTGCGTTATAGGTTTTTCTTTATAGTGGTAGGTAGTTGCTATGTGGAATTGTGAACCTCTGATTTGTACTAACATGTTGGATAGAGTTTTCTCTATTTCGGTTTGAGATGAGAAGCCTTGCCCAAAGTAGTGACAGTGTAATTAAAAAATATTCTTCTTTTACCGGTATACAGGTAAACACGGTATGAAGATTTTTTTTTTCATAGGTAAGTACTCATAAATTCGTCTGTTGATCATATTCCTTAAATCTGTTTAACTTCATTCCACAATTTTTGTTTTTAGGATACAAAATAAACTGAATATCTTAGAAAAAACCTTACAAAAATATATATTTTTTTTATTTTCAATCATTTTACCAGTCACTTGTTCACGGAACGATACATTTTTTGTACTTGACTCATTCATGACAATGCTATTTTTTCTCATCCATTCAACAAGCCCCAGTAATTGTTGCTAATTATTAATTCCGATAGATTACACCTATTATTGCATGTCGTCTGCTTTGTCCTATATACGGCCTTGATTTTAAAGTTTTGGGACTCTTAAAACAAAATCGGTTTTCGTTATAAAAACAGCGGAGTTTCACATGTGAATTTAACTTGAACTTGCATAAATTTGAAATGGCTTTTCAAAAATATGATCTATAGTTAAGGCTACTACTACAAACTTTCATAGACTTCAAAATATCAAAATGCGTATTTTAATTGTCAAAGAAAATAAATTACTTTTTTTAAATTGTTAGAACACACCTTGACGTTACAAACAACTCTTTTGACCTATACAAACTAACCGTAACATCAAAACCTTCGACATATTACGATCACACAAAGGACTTTTTCGAAGTGACACACAATATTTATACTATTATACAATTTTAATAAAGAAAACTATGACAATAACATAATGGCGGAAAAAAAAGAAATTTAAAACTGCACCTGCCAGTGATAAACACACACGCGACTCGATACAACTGTATCGATAATCGACCATTTAATAATCGAACGGCGCGTCACTATCGTGATAGGGGGACGTTAAAAAGTGATGTACCTTATCGCAAGTGAAATTGAAATTGATCATTTCGTAGAATTAACGTTTATTGGAGTGATAACCGTTATTTGTCGTACGGTCTAATTGGTTTAAAATATTTTTTTTTCTATATTTTAGTGTTAGGGCATCGTTTACGTCTGTTTATAATAGACGTAAATTAATATTTATAATAAGTGTATTGATTAACATTATGAGGTTAAGAAAGGTTTCAGTGGCTCTAAACACGAAGACGTCATTAAAAATGTCTAACATGGGACTTTGATACTACAGTAATAATTAACCTAGATACGTAATGCTAAACTAGTTACACGTGGTATACCTACACCTTTCGCAGCATATTCACTTAACGAAAAACTACACACAGCTCACTGCACCGAATCGAAAACAAAATCCTAAAAAACGTAAATCCATTCAATAAAACACTCTTTTTAAACCAATACGACAAAAGGGCACTTAGCACACGTTCGAAAACCGCTCCGCTCTAAAAGAGAAAACAAAAACGCATCAATCAAAGAACAGAAATGAAATAATCGAATTTCAGAACGTCGAGCGTAGTTCAAAGAGCACAAGCGAAGACCGCAACAGATTTTTGAAAAAAGAAAATAAAAACTAAAATGGCCGAACATGACTAATATCTGGTACAAAGTTCGGTGTCGATATGAACAAAAGGAAACGGAAGGGTAAGGTATTTAGAAATGGAACGCTCAGAGAGCACTGGGAATTGATTATTTTTAAAATTCGAAGTCATTTTGCTGGATTTGATTGTTTGGTCTTGCTTTTATGGAATGACAACCGTTTTTATTGAATTTTCATTTTGATTGCGCTTAGGCCACTTCGAGCCAAAAGCTTATGAGCTTATTGATCTCTTTGATTTGGGTTTTTATTATTATTCAAGTGCCTCCTAACCCCAAAACAAAAGTTAAAAAGACGTCTACTGGAATTTAACCCTCAGTTTTTTTCTTCTTAATCGTTGCATGTGAATAAATAATTAGGTTAGAAAGTTAGTAAAAAAACGCCGAACTAAACGGCATCGATTGAATGGTACTAGCGAACTTTTCCGTCACGAACCCAACAATTTCGATGCACGATAGATTTTACTACGGCCAGGTTCACTATCGACTGTTTGCGCGCCAAAACTTGATTTACTTCCCAAAAACTGAAAATCACGGGAAAATAAACCTTGTACATTGAAAATAGAGAACGGTAAGGTGTTTATAGGAATGATTTGTGTGTATTGTATTAGATTTCTTCGATGTATTTTAGAATTTGAGGGTATTTTTTTATTTACAACAGTGATAAAAATGTTTGCGGCCGTGTATACGTTCCTTTTTGTTGAGAAGTCTTTGGATAGTCGTAAAATAGTTTTTAATGGTTTACTAAATCATTATAATGATGCGCCTAAGGTTCGGTATGTATGAAGGAAGAAAGTATTATAGGAGCGATTTCTTTAATAGATATTAAAATCTTTTATGTTAGTGGTTTATCATTGAGACAGTTCACTTTCCGTGTTTCCTGGCGATCGTAAAATTTAAAAAATGCCTTGATCTGGAAAATTCTTACCACAGACTATTAATTGTCAATTAAAAAAAGTAAGTTGAAACTAATAATCTGACAAAATTATCTTTGTCTATGGTACCTACATTGATTCCATAAAGGAGGTTCAGTCCTATTCTTCTTTTTAGGCTTTTTCAACACTCAAAACCAGCACAGCGCCTAGTCAACGATTCCTTCAACAGTTTTCAATTACCCGCCAATTTTGAAAGAACAAGTACACGACACAAACCACTTAGCGACACGACAAATTTACAATTCTAATTCACAGTTAATTTATATTATATTCAAACGTAGACATATTTTAAGATTTTGTCGAAAAATAAAGTTGTTAGAAGCCATTGTAGTGGGGGACGCGGCGAACGGGCGGCCAGCACGCGACCAAAGATCACTATCGATGACAAACTTAACCAAGTTACCAATATCTATCGAATAATCAAAAAATCTACAAAGTAATCCTTATGCCTTTGCTATTAGGTTCGAAGAAAAAAAGTTCAGCTGTCAAACGCCAAACACAGAATGTTGACGTTCGATTTTTTAAATTGAGCTTTCAATTTTTTTGTTAGCTCTGTTAATTAATTCAAAGGGCCAATTTCTTTTTTAAAAAGATGGGAGCAGAATTCGATGCATGCTTCCGTTTTTATGACAGTTTCTAGGAAATATTGTAGCTTTTACTAAAACTTTTTTGCTGCCAATTAAACATAACATGTTCAACCTATTAACATTTATGTGGTGTAAAAGTGCCTTGAGTGTCGTTTAACGTGACATTTGACTGTCAAAATCATGTCAATTAGACTGGCTATCATAGTTTACAAAAAAAACTAAGGCAGTTTGTCTGCGGTTTTGTTGTCCTTAAGCGGGCTTATATTAATTTGCTTTGTGTAATATGTAACACAAAATTAACAATAGGTGGGGTAAAGCGTTACTAATAACGACTGCAGCTTATCGGGCACATCTGACCTCCCCGGCTAATGAATATTAACTAATACGAACTGCTGCAAAGTGGACGGTTACAGCTATATATTTTGTCAGACTCGGTGACTCACTTTAAACTAGGAAAATCAGTTTAATTTTATGTAATTTTTATCCTAGTTTTAGATTCTTTGAAAACACATTTTACCATACAGTTAATTACTAAAATTCCAACTATCCCTAATAAAATACCTGAAGTTTTACAAGTTATGGATAAACAAACGGTACATATTTGATAACTCGCCACCATTGATACTCATCACACAATACTTTGTGAGTGTTTGAAGTTCCAGTCAAGCTATATGAATTGTGACAACCCTCACTTAATAAGCTACAGGTCTTTCACAGTTATTATACCTCTTGAGAGTAGCCAAACAGCAACCTTATCTTAACTAGAATAAAGATCACTGTGACTTTGACAGTTACGTAAAATCAGAGGTAAAATATTTGCGAAAGGACTGTAACTGCATAATCCAACTGACATCATTGTCTCTGCTTTCGAACAGAGGCACAGACATCTAATCAAACAGCCTATAGTGTCGTCGCATTTAGTTTCAACTAATTAACATGAACAATCGATTCGTACAATCGCCTAATCGATTCAACGCGTGCAGAGTTCGTGCGGCCGTGTAATCCTGTTTGCATATCGGGTAGCACGAAAGTCCCGCACTTATCATGTTTATTGATTGACACGGCAGTAATTCAACGTACCAACCCCGCCGGCTAACTTGCGGGTTGTACTGCAATTTGGGAGTTGGTAGCGGGAAAAAAAATAGAGATAAATAAGTTATTTAAAAAAAAACAAAATTGTTGTCACAAAAACTCTTATTTTATTAAATTAATATAAACAACACCAAAAACCGAACACCTGTAACTAGGTTCAACAAGAAAACTTCCTCTTATTTAGCAACTAGGTTACAACCTACTGGTTTCGTAAAAATAGAGATAAATAAGTTATTTAAAAAAAACAAAATTGTTGTCACAAAAACTCTTATTTTATTAAATTAATATAAACAACACCAAAAACCGAACACCTGTAACTAGGTTCAACAAGAAAACTTCCTCTTATTTAGCAACTAGGTTACAACCTACTGGTTTCGTCCATTTTTTTTGTAACTACTTTATTTCCAAAAACAAACTCAAAATACAATAAAATACTCCTCAAGAAATTCTTATGTAACCTACCAAAAAAAAAACTGCTCTATTTCGCCCCAGCCTATGCCTTGGGCCGGCCTCACAAATTCACAGGTAGCAGTTTACGGCTCTTTGTTTGGGTGGCGATAAGTTTTTACATGTTTTATTATACTATTTAGTATTTACTATAACATGAACTAAATAAAGAAACCAACGACGGATGTAAAAACCGTTTTCCCGCTAAAATAACGACTTTCTTTATTTTTGAATATGCGTTGCAAGGATGACTTGCTGTTGGTGTTTGATATTCGAATCTCGTGTTCTATTTTTGAATATTCATAATTAATTCACTTTTTTCTTTGTTTTAGTTGAGCTTTCAGTACTGTAGTTAAAGTAACGTGTTTAGCTTAAGCTAAGTTTCACAATGGCGGTGACAAGTTGCTAGGCATTCGCCTACGCACTGTAACCTATTTTCCTGAAGTAATAAGTAATAACAACTTAATTGCAAACATTTAATACAGGCTACAATTATCGTCAAAACTTGAACACTACAGAAGTAATTTTTGTCCTTTGACCAATAAATTAACGACTTGCGTCATTGACAAACCCATTCCTATTTTTCATACTTTTCCTTCGCTTTTCCGCCATTGTATTTCACAATTTACCTCCCGATTGTTCTTTTCGATCCACGAACCTGTCAATTTACTTTTTCGTAAGCTATCGCTTTGATCAAACTTCGCAACCAAATTAGTTTCGACACGAAAACCGAGTGGCCGATTGTCTACAGACAATAGAATCGATGTAAACCTTCCCCTTTCAATCGCCTTTTTTTCTGTTTCAGGCTGAACAAGAAAGTTAAAGAAAAAAGTAAAAACATTTGACACGCGAGGCTAAGGAAAGAACAATCGATTTGGTTGAGTCAAGAATCGATGGCAGTTTTGAATATAGAATGTGCGGTAGTGCTCGAATGACGTTCGAATTTCTGGCGCGATGTTGATGTGGTCAGTATGAGCCGGGCCTGAGACTTGGACGGATGCACCCCACGGGCGCGGCAAGCCTGCCCGCCGCACCAGAGGCGGAGGTGCAAGCTATGCACTCGATGGACTGGCTCTTCAAGAAAGAGAGAATATATCTACTCGCGCAGTTCTGGCAACAGGTAAGAATACAAAAGAATGGATCATACCAAATAAAAAACCTAGGTACGAGAATAACAAGATAATTACTTAACTACCAATCAAAACACACACACACATTCACGAACAAAACAACACCTTTTCAAATCACGAACATAATTACCTAACCCTACAAATGCGACAGGGGTCTTCATACCCCTATTATTCGAACTATTCGAAACAATTGAATACCGATAGTTATTAGACAATGTAGGAACAAAATCAATTAATAGTTGAACATTAGAGGCACAATTAACCTGCAGAACCCACAGGTCGGGCCGACCATCGAGACGTGATTATTGTATTGTCTCGTATGGTAATTGTGATTGGTGTATTAGCAATTTCTGTGTAGACGCTGAGGTTAGTGCACCTTGTAGATAGAGGGGCATTCTAAAAGGATTGTCGAGAACGTTGAATTACTTAGAACTTTGATAGGTTTTCTAAAGTAAAACCAGGATATCTTGAAAAAAAAATGAAGAAGATGTAATAGTTTCTAATAATAATAAATACACATATTTACTCTGTTTGAGTCAAAATTTGACATGTTTTCAACAATTAAAAACGGCTTCTTATGAAAAAGGGAAGTGATTAAGTACTTGGTGTCGTGTTTTATAACGTTATTTTTTTATAAGTTTTGCAAAAGTATCGCGAAACTACTAAGAAAAAAACGGTTTCATTATTTTATTTTTACACACACCCTTAGAGCCGTATCAAATCAACAATTATAACAAAACAATACAATACTTAGTTCTAAGTATTTTGATCTGATCTATTGCGATATTCAGATCTTTATCGTCAATAGTAAGGTCGCAGGATGTTACGCCACAAAGGAAACACGTTGATGAGTCCAAATCATTACGTAGGAATCGCTATAAAAAGTATATATTGAAAGATTAATAGTCTGTAATGGCCAGTAATTATGGCTTATGGAAATGTGCTCTTCAGTCATGAACTTTAAAGATTTTATGCGATATAAGAACCATTTATTAAGTTTAGCCATTTATAGATTAAGAAAAACGGGATACTAAGTTTTGAGGGGTTAACTTAAAACTAGTCTAATAAAAACATTACATTATAAAATCAACAAATTTGATTTAAGTAAATTCAAACAGAAACATCCTATAAATTCTTGAGTGAATATCATAGATAATGAGTTCTGATCTGTGACACGGCATTGGCTCTGTCAAACGCCATTCAATTATTACACGTCGCATTATCGTCTAATGTGTGTAATATTGAATAATAACATCGATCCTGAATGGGAGACACGTATAAATTAACATGTAAAATGGCGGCGATGGAGGGTCAAAATGGCTTCTTGAAGAACGTTAAATGATTTGCTGTGTGGGTATTTTGGGATTTGTAATTAGTTGTTTGTCTATGTTTCTTTTATAAGCAACTTGCAGATGTATCAAAAACTTGAATTGCCAGCATTCTGAAATTATGCATCAGCACGTCTTTTGAACAATAGGTGGGTAGTGATTGGAATCCATTTTAAATTGAGAACTAATTCATTCTGATTTTAATATTAAGTACCAAATTCGAACGTGATCGAAACCTCCACACATTCTTATTTCAAATAGAAGCAACTTTAAAACTAAAACATTCGCATTTTAAATCCAGACCAATAAAAACAATTGCAAGTTCAATTCCGAATCCCTATTCTAGATTCCGATACGACATTAAACGACAAATTACGAACAATAGTATCATATAAACTGCTATACGCTAAATAAATATTCATTCGCGTTCAAGGAACGGCTACCGATTCGTCCCACTGATACTGAACACATTTGAATGCTGCTTTCCGATAGTATTGTTAGCCTTAACATTGATTAAAAAGCATATTTACATACAAAATTTGCATACTCCGTGCCTCGAATTGCACTTATCGATTAGAACTTTGCAAGGACGTTTTGCTTTAATTTCGTTGTTAATTTTATGATGTTTCTCTACTATTTTGCATATAAATATGCATTAAAGCTGTGTTCGCGTGTTTGTGTAATATGTCACTATATATATTGCGGGACTTCGGACTTCATTAATATGGATTTCTGTGGACTTGGAGAAACAACCTGCGTTTTGAAAGTAAAGGACTAAATTGTCAGCTGACCTTATACATTATACAACGAATCAAACTTAATTAAAAACTCTTCCTTATACCATTTAATAACTAGGCACTTATGTACTTAACTGAAAAATATATTACAAACATATTTTTAAATATATTACTTGTAACCTACTTTGAATACCACCTACGTAAGTATATCTAAACACTGTTATCATTGAATGTAATTGCATAAAACGTCCTAATTAATCGTTTAAAAAAAATGCCAATTTATCGCAGTCACTTGCATAAATATGCCAAGATGCCAATGTTTCCGTATAATTACATTAAAGAAATAGTAAAATAGCGAAATTAAATAGATTTCTAATTAAAACAGTAATTAATATGGCCATAAAACTGTATTTCAATACTTGTCGGCTGGTGTTGCGAAGTAAAGTTCATACCTTTTGCAAAAACATATTAGATACACCACGAAGAAAACTTTAAACGTTCACCATAGAGCACATTTTGATTTAACAACAGCAATTTCTTCTGCAGCTGGAATAATAACAGAGATGCAGTATTCAGATTGACTTCAAATTAAAACTAGTCTCGTTTTCTACATTACTAATCAAATATAGTACCACAAGTAATCAATTGCAGGAGTCAATTATAGTTCTATAACATTACTTTTCAATCGCAAAGACGTCATTTGCAGTCATAAAATTCACATAATCGCCATCAAAGCCAATAGTAATAAAATGGAAGATTAGCCACCCAACGTGATTGAACGAAAGACCGAACGAAGGAGGCCGGCCACCAATTCACTTATGTCAGGTTCGCCTGTCAACTGTCATTTTTCGCGGCAACTGCAACTTTTTTCATAATTTATCTTTTCAAACTTTTCACGACGCACGACGCGACGGCCAGGTACTCAAAGGAGGTTGTTAATAAAACTAACAATTAACATCAATAAAATCCTGGCGGCCTATTAGCTTCGCATCATTTTATTGTCACTATAATTGAATAAGGTCGGGCGAGCTTCGATTCAATCGTTTTTATATCGTTTAGCAGCGTGAGTGGCAAAAACTAAGGATGTTGAGGACAGCGAGCTCTTGTAAAAAGCCTTCTGTAGTCTAGACTTTAGTGTGTTTGTGTGATGAGTCTTTAGTTTGCAAAAAGTTGCATCGGCAGTCAGAATTAAATTATCTACAAGATAGGACTATGTCTGAATGCTTCGTTGAGTTTTGGCACATGATCATTAGTATAATTCATCAAAATAATTCTTCATTATAATTATTTGCATTGCTGTTGTCTTTATTTGATTTATTTTTTGTTTCAAACGCTGATCATAAATGCTTGAAAACTCATTAGCAGAAATAATAAAGTTTTCATGCAAAAACTATTCACGATAGCAAACACGTTCGCAGTTTCCAAAATAACTTTAAACTTAAAAATTAAGCTTCGAACGTCCGTCGCGTCCCGAACGTTAATTAGTGTTGGCCGAGGAACGTCACCGCAAACATTCGAATTTCGACGCCGTAATTAATCGACTCGATTCATCGGCCGATCGTATCGGTTTGGATCGTAAAAAGAGCATTTCCCTACGAGTCGCAAGCGGAATGCAATCGGTTCCCACAGCCTTGATGCCCCGAAGAATTTGTCCCGTGTCCCGTTTAGAGCAAAAAATCGCGTGCTTTCCCATGCCTACGTCAGTTCTGCAGTACAAGTACGTAAAATTCGATAGGACTCGATAAGATAAATTTGACAGTTGTTCTCGATAAAATGAGTTTTTATGGAGTCAAAAACTCATTTTATCGAGAATGACTGTCAAATTTATCTTATCGAGTCCTATCGATTCCTACGTACTTGTACTGCTGGGTCGAATAGTGACGCCAACAAGGACGTAGACTCCATAAAAATAAAACGGAACGCCGCCTTCCTTTCTTTTAAGCAAATGAGCACTAAGTGTCTCAAGTTTATTTTTAGAAACTTTTTACTCCAATTATCTTATTATCGTGCAAAAACCGATAGCTTCAAGTCTCCGAAAACGTGGAATCTTGTGGCGCGTATGCAGCCCGAAACAAAAACTGTAACCTGTATTTAAAAATCGATTGCAACCAAAAAATTGTCACTGACAAATGATTCGAACGCCTTGCGGTTGAAATTACGAATTCAAATCTTCGAATTTCGAACAAAAACCGCCATTAACCGACGGTTGTTACCTTTTTTCGGCTGTCAATGATTTTCGGGGCTAATCGTGTTTTTTGCCGATACGTTCGAGACTAATCGATGCATCGGGCTCACTAATTCGATTTGCGCTCCTCCCCCTGCATCTATAAGTGGGCGTGACCTATCGATCCTCCTAGATCATTACCATAGACTCATCAACTTCTTCTAACAGCAATCCCACGTTCTAAGCCTTGATATATTTTTTTGTGATTGAAACAAATAAAGGTCTATTTCTCGTTAAATGAGGACATAATATTCGGTAGCGCAAAATCGAACGTTAAATACCGCGAAACAAAAACGAGCGCTCCTCACGACGTGGCTCAATAATTTAATAAAATACTAAGAAAAAAAATAAAGAATCGATTGTGGTTGATGGCTGGCCGCACGAATCATCTGTGGAACATTCAAATCATCAAGCGCTGATGGTTTTTTAATGATATTTTTCACAATCGGCCCGATCATTGATGGTTATTAGGTATAGGCGAGTGCCCCGAGACATGAATGTTAAGACTTCGACACAGTTAACACCGCCTTACCAATGTTACTTACGCTAATCTGATCTTTAATGCCACTAGATAAAGGGCAAAATCCTGCACAAATCACCAGCGATTAGCGATATTTCCATGTGGTCGTATAGTTCAGCTGTGGTGGGAACGTCTCCATGATGCGTCATACAAAAATTATAAGAATTATTGTGAATGTCGTACAAAATAGAAAACTTATAGCGTGCCAGTTATTTGTCTTTCGTTTTTACAGTGGACTGAAATAAATATCAACACTTTAGTGCAGCTAGACAACTATGATATTTATAGAAAATGTAAACAATTTCTTTCAGTTAGTTAATTTTTTTAATCCGCGCTGAATTCTCCTGTAATAATCAGGTCAATAAAACGTCCGAATCAATTTGGCATTCTTTCGTGACATCATGTTCAAAGCGTCTTATTTCTCACTCAACTTTTCTTGCACCATCACTATTCGAGAACAAAATCGATACAGCATTTAAAATCGACTAAACTAACGAACAATAGCGAACACGGGTAGCATCCCAACGGGCGGCGGGAGTCGAGTGCTCATTATCATAATCTTAACCGCTTTCAACTGGTTTCGACTAATTTCCCGCTCGCCGCTCGCGTGTTTAGCCGAGTCGCTAATGCACTGCACTAAATGTTTGTAAACATACCTTTATGAATGAATGTATCGATGTTTGATTGGGTGCACACTGCACGTCACTATTGATGGAGTGAGTGAATGATTAGATAGAACGGTTGATGAATGGGTAGGTTCTTAGTTACGAGAAGATTTAGAAACGGAGAAGAAAAATTGAATTTAGAACTTGCTTTAGAATACGGACTAATAAGTAGGTACTTAATTTTGACATTCAAGTTAACTGCGTATTCACTGTTCCGTCTGTTTTTGCACATGTGCATGAAATAACAAAAAATAAAATAGTACCCATATCCGGTGAAATGTTTATAGGGCTTTATATTTTCCTACTAAACTAAGGATTCGCTATTAATTATTTTAAAATTCAATTTTACGGCTGCTATTACTTTTCAATTACACAGCATTAAATTTAAAAAAAACAGCTTTCTTTTATAGGGCAGATGTTTGTTTGGAATAGGAATCAATGACACCATGACACCTGTAACGAATATAAAACAAGAATTATGATTTAAACGCTACACTGTTATCGACGAGTACACAATTATCGTTGAATTCGAATCAAGAGGCTACTGGACAGTTATTTTGGAGTAGGTATGAAGACTTCAAAACTAACTTATTTTGATTCTTTTATTAGTAAAAACGTGGACTGGTGTAGCTAAATCTATTTTTAATTATTAAAAACTACTTACATTGTAATTGTCAGCTAAGTAACCAGAATTCAAAGGTAACTCAAAGGGCAGTAATTATACTACTTAAGACAATACTAAAGGCTGCTAAAAAGACTAAATGAATGATAAAAACTTCAAAATGGACACTAAAAGCTAAAACAAAGTTGATTTAACCAACAAACACAAGTTTTAAACAGCTCGTAAAGCAGTTAGTAATATGAACAGTCGATAATTGCTATAATGCAGTGTATATCCGTTTATGGCAGTGCTAGCTCATACAGCTGGTAATGAGCGAGGCCTATTGAGCGAACCATTAAGTGGGCTGGCAACCTTGAACCATTTGCTTTATTTAGCTCTATTGTAAGGCTTTGAAAAAAAAACTGATGATTTTTCGTAATAGTATTGGCAGGTAAACAATCAGTTTGAAAAGCATTAAGGTCTACAACCTCGAGAAACGAGTTTTCGGTAATTTTTTAACAAACAATTATTAAACAAAGAAATAATAAACAGTCACTGACAACAAACTTTAATAACATCATTACCACAAACGTGGAATACAAAAATTTGAATATACATAAAATGCGTCTGCATTCCAAATTCAAAACAAACACGACACGAATCAAAGATTAATTTTGACGTTCGGATTTAGAATTCTTGATCGTGCGAGTTTTGTATCGGCACTTAATTAATCGATTACGTTAAATCGATGGTTTAACCGATTCATTATGTATCGATAACGCATCGAGTTACAGATACAAATAGCTTGTGTTAGTGATTTACGATACCATTATAGTTAGCGACAGCTAAGCGATGTCGCACATACTTAAAAGGTTAATTGGGTACTCTTTACGCCTAAAATAACCAATCGTAAAGTTTTATGTAGAGTGCCCAGATATCGAGCGGTGATAAATATGAAGCTAATGCATTATAATTTAGAGGATTTCATTAGAAATCGTATTAATGTCGGAACGTATATCACGGACAGGAAACGATGACTATGGATCAAAATTTGGGAGCTAACGATGATAAAATTTCGAACAAAGAAGATCTAGATGAAGAAAGAGTTTACATAAAACACGTACCTAAACCTTTCCATTAGAAATCCTAGCATTTAGCAAATACCTCCTAGTTACCTAAGCGAGAACAATTTATAAGTCGTTGGGTAAAACGCGCAATCTTAAAAATACATTTCCAAAACAACTTGCCAAGCGATTTCAAACTTAAGCTCATTAAGAACAAGACACAAAAATATGCTAAGTGTGCGAAAAAGAAACATTTGTAAAAGTCCAACTGAAATGTCATTCATGTTTGACTGATTGCTATCGAACTGCAAAATGTTGCCGTGTACGGATAGCAAAAAAATCGCATGACTGCAACAAAGGTTTATTGTTTGAAAAGAGATCCAACCAGGAGATAGTAAACGTTTCTTGTAATACAGTTTATTGCAAAATAATGTCAATAAATAGAGGCTAGCATTGCCTCGTGCACCGTCGGTAAATAAAATTAAAAAAAGTGATTTTCAAAATGAAAGTAACGATTTGAATGTTTGCCAGAATTTCTAAGCAAGCCTTGGGAGATAGATGTTTCAATAAAATTGTAGTGTTATATCGAGATTAGCTGCTCAATAGATAGAGCTTTTCTGTACAGCCGAGATAAACATTGTTTATCAATTCCAATACTTGCAATCTGCAGCCATTATTTTTCATGCAAATTTTTTTCACAGAGTTTACAACTCTTGTGCAATAATATGATCAGTAAATACCAGTAGAATAAATGCAAACTGAGTTTTCTTGATAATTTCCATCATCTTTACAGCAATCATCATCACCTGTCTAACCTTTTCTCGACTATTTTAAGGCTTGCGTCCATTCAAACCAGGATTCAGCTACATATACTTGAAATTCTTCACACGTCCTATCAAAAAAGTCTCTTGTGCCATTCTTATGCACCACAAATCGATACCCATCAGCGTTACCACAAACAAGCAGTTTTTGCCAAACTTTCCTCGTCTGCTGACGGTACAATTAAAGCTGCCCATTGTTTGCGTCGATACGCATCGCAGTTAGAATTGCTCACGCGCTGCTTTTGAGAAATGACTTCATAAAGCTCGACCCGATGCTTTGAGAGAAAATCTTTAGGCAAAGCACTGTCAAGAAAAATAAATAACTGACTGAAAAGGAAAAACTATTGCTAAAACATTGAGGAGTGAAGAAGACATATACACAATAGATCAAGTTATACTGGAAGACGGTCCCAACATAGGAAAAGTAAAGGCTAGGAAAATCAAAACATCGTCCATTTAAACCAACAAAATCAGAATAGAAAGTTTAGCTGTACAGTTAATTGAAAATACAACGGTTATGGAATATCTATTCCAAAAAGCAGAGAAACAAACAAACCAATTGACTTCAGAATAAACACATCGACGAATACCGTAACTCTAAGTAAAGTGGAACTTGGCAGAAGTCCGGGCGTAGATCAAGCATGGAGATAGTATACAATTTACAGAAAATCATGAATGTTACAATCAAAAAGATAAGCAGAGACTCATATTATAAGACAGATGACATCACAAGTTTTCCCGTGCAATTACCTAAAAAGCAAACAACTTGCATTCGAAACACGTAACCGAGAATTGTTGTATTTTGCAATATGGAGTTTTTGTCACTGGGACTTTCCCTATGCCATGATTTGGCAAGCTCTGGTGATTAATGCGATGACAAAAAAAAATACTGCTTGGAGAAACGTTAGGTTACAGTGGGAAAACAGTGTTTGTTTTAATAATCTTGTAGACATGAGCCAGTTTATCAGATTTCTGGAAAGGATTTTAAGAGTATTTTTCATTATTTAATTCCCCTCTTAATCAAGCAAACTTACGCAAGCTTGGGATTCTTACATGACGCGACCCATTTCATTGTAACAGAAATATGCATCCCAAATAAAAAACGAGGAAAATCAACCAACACGTCACCGCAAACAATAAAAATAAGAAACAAACGCATTTCATAACTCCCGCGCAATTTTTCACGGCGCCGCCATTGACGCGTCCACTCCCGGCAGCCGTTCGAAAATCGAAAACATTTCAAATTTAGAACACCCCGCCCGTGTTCGAACTCTTTCAAAATACGCGCGGGAATCGAAAACAGCGATTAGTTTTAAATGTCGCCGTTCGAACTTTAAAAATATGTCGTATTCTTAATTTTAAATATAAACCAACGAACGCGTTCTATTTCGTCGCCACTTTACGATGTTTGTCAGTTTAATGATTTTCGTTACGAAACATTTCGAGATTGGTAATATTAAATTTATTTGCGCTTTTAACAATTTTTCTTTTTGTTTTATGCCCGTGGGCGGGGTTTATTTTCATATATTCTACGTTAGTGATGGGCGATTATCGTAACTAAGATGTTATGTCATAATAGTAAAGCTTTTAATGATCGAGCCAAGCTCACTACATTTTATATGTTCCATAATTAACTTGAGAAGAATCTTGACGTCAAACTTGACAACTAGCTTATAAGCCTCAAACTCCACCTAACCTCACCTTACTTATTTTTAAATGAATCTCAAATTATTCATTCCGACCTGTCATCTGAATAACAGCATCACATTTTCCCATAATTTCAAGACTACAAAATTCCCACAGCTTCCATTTCATCTCCAATTTACCAAAAACACAGACTAATCAATAAGTCCTTTATAAATCCGAGTCCATCTTGACATCTCCCAACATCTGTCATCTGTAGCGGACGTCACTTTGACGTCTCGGACGCTAGGATTTGTACCGTCAGTGATTCCTTCGCAGCCGAGCCCAAGGGACGATTGAACCGAAGATTGAGGATATTAGAACAGGGAAATTAATTAATACTTGTGTTATTAGATGTTTGTTGATGGTATTGGTTTATGTTCAGGCTACCAATTTATAAAGGGATTCAATAAGCTCCTGAAAGTTCTCACAATTAATGTCAATACTGTCACTACTGGCCTGTCATGTCAGGCACTGACTGCACGGCACTGTAGTCATCTAAGTTACCATATGACGACAATTATAAGTTTGTTACAGGTTCTGAATCAATCTCTGATAGAAAATACACTGAGAGATTCTCCAGATTTTCTCAGTGACGATATGAACAATATTCTGGAATTTTCCGATATAATTACTAGTTATCTACAATTAACCAAACAGAAATATGACCCTTTCTACAATGAACAAGACATCACGATCATTATCAGGACTTGTCATGTAAATTACGTTCAAAAATTCCAATAACATTTTATTGTTACAAATACCTTCTCTACTTAACTGAGCCCTCTTTTCAATTTATTGATATATTCAACAAGTATAGGAAAATATCTTGTTATTATTCAATATCATTATTTTTTAATAAAAATGGCCATTATAACAAGTTTAGTTATTCCGTATAATTTCATGTATAAAGTCATTAAAATCGATAAAATTACATTTTATTAATCATGTTTAAAACCGGTTTTCTAGATACTGATTAAGTATGTTAGAATCATAATTTTATAGCTTTATTAATTATTCAAAATATGTTATTTAGTATAGAAGCGTAAGACTGGAATCTTACGAAATACCGAATCGAATGGCCATTGATTTAGAAATGAATAAAAACTTACAAAATTATAAGAATAATTATACTTATTTCAAATTTTGTCAATCAAATTCCGAACAACGATTTAAATTCCTCATGTCGGCTGACTCACCGTCATTCATCTAGTGATACCAAGAATTTCAAAGAGAACGCTTCGTTTCACTCATCTTTAATCGCGACAACAATGTCTCAGCGATAGTGTGAACACGTGTAACGCTATAAAAAAAATAATCCCCAACATTCCGTAAAATGGAGCGGTGTTGTAACCGATTTTGTAACGGTCACAAGAATAAATTCGGTTTTATGACAATAATTTCTTTAACAAAGTAATATTTAAATGAAAATAGGCTAAAAATACGGCACATTGTGTTTTGTTTCATTGACACTCACCCACTTGGCACGTGTTTTTGGGATAATGACGCTTTTACTTACGAAAACATTGGAGTTTTTCATATTTTCGGTGATGTATTTATTTACTGATCATGTATAACAGAATCTGGTACCGTACCGCGGTGTTATTGCAGTTTTTCCCAGTCGCAAAGAAAAACTCGCCTATCTGAAAATCATCCTCCTGATATTCAGTCGATATAGGAAGTCTAAAAACTTTAATAATTATGATTTCATTCATGAAATGAGGAAAACTAAAGAAATTTATTACCTCAAGTAACTAAGGCTTTATTAACGAAACACGAAGACTAACTTGTACCTATTGTATATCAATTAGCATAGTCAATAATTAATAAAAGTATTTTACCGCACTTTGTTAATTACTAATAACGACTCCCTCTGAGCAGTTCCAATTAATTGCCGTATTTACTCAACTAATAATCATTAAAAATAATCCGTCATTAATTAAAAATGAAAATTATCTATCAAATACCGAAGCGTACACGATGTCTCGCGCAAATAAAGAGGGTATATCGGTCTTTCCTCTTTATTGCTTTTCCGAATGTGAAAAGCATGTCATGTGACGTCACAGAGACACTTCCCTCAATACGAACAGGACATAAGCAATAACACGAAATGAAAACGTTAAAAGAAATAAAAGAACGTTCTAATTTTAAAATCGTAACGATATCCCCCTCGTGGTTCGATGGAGTTCGATTTTTGAATGCCGTTTCGTTCGGAAATAGCGCGCGACAGCTGAGAGACGACATCGGACTGTTTTTTATTACCTCCTTCGTGTTTATGAGCACTTTATGAGTTTTTATAGATTTTATTTTTCTAATCCAATGAAAGTCACACCGGGTTCGTGATCGGATACATTCTGAACGTTAGGAAATTTACGACGGAGACCTGTTCGCACGTTATTTATTGAAGAGTTTAACGAATGACACTTTTTCTGAGTATTGAAACTCGAAAAGTGATGCTCGATAACTACTAACAAGAAATGGTCGTTATTATTTAGATAACAGCAAACGGCCAATTAAATTACTAAACGTTATTGCCAGTACACGCGGTGTTGGTGTCCTAAACCTCCCTGACCACATGGTTTGCAATAAATACGCGAAGATATCGACAATCTAAGATAATTAAACAGTGATATGCAAAACCCGACGAACCGTGCTTATTATGTTATGAAATTTACCAAGACTCCGGTTTAAAATTAGTTTAATTTAAATAAAAAGACCCTTTGATTGGATCATTCAAAAGCTGGATCGATAAAATAAGCAATATCCTTTAAATGAGGTCACTTATCGAATGAATCTATAATCGAAATTCGAATCTCATTCGGTATTCAAATTACCGATTGAGTTCCGCACTCTATGCTCATTCAGAATTCGAAAAGAAATAAAAACCTATTTAAAAGAAGCTTCTGTTTGAATTAAGAACGGAAATCAACCGTCGCGGCCGCTTGTTCCAAGTGTGAAAGGATCGATTCGAAATTTAAAAAGGGGTTATTTTTTCCAGCCAGCTCTTATTGACATGTTGCGTGTTGTTTTTCGAAAAAAAAGCCATTGTCTTAAGGTCTGACATTTACGTTTCGTAAACGCGCATATATTACTCGGGTTTCGACGAGTTTTGTTTTAAATTGCACTAGTATTTTTCACATGTTAACCTTACACACGAAAATGGGTTTTCAAGAATGCAATACAGTTAGCAAGAGGCTTACATTTAATACATACTAGGGTACATATCACGATTGTAGCTATATTAGTAAACAGCAGTCCAAAAACACTTAGTAGTAACACTTTAACCAGAAAATAAGCTTTTTATATGAAATACACCGATTCACTACTCAGATAATATCCAGGGTGGAAATTTTTCAATCAGTTAAATATAATTTTATTGTTTTCCGAGCACTTAATGAAGTCAAATTAGGCATTTTCGGCTTCCCATCGAGTCATAAAAATGGTAGTAAAATTGTTGGTATTGATCGCGACCGAGTAAACTATTTTATGTTGTTTTTATTGTTATTTATAGTGGTATAAAATCGTTTTATGAATGTCATCGGTTCCTTAGGGCAGTGGAACTATTAATGTATCGATAATTAAAGGTTTATTTGGTTACGAGCAGGTAGGTCCTTTTAGAGACGAAGTTTAGGGTCCAGCGAGTTGGATGTTAGGTAAGTGTTATTTGAATCGCCGAAAAATATTTTTGAGATTCTTTGTAGGTAGAGTATTATTTCGATTACTTGTTTATTTCCTTGCGAAACCATTATATACGCTTAAATTTGTTCCAAAAGGTATTTCACAACACATAGACTATTTCTTCTAGTTTAGATGCAATCAAAAAAGAAAATCAGAGTTCTCAATCCAAGGTTTCCAATTCTGCGGGCCTGTGGACGGCTAGCTATGGGCTAGCTAGCTGTCCGTCCGTCTAATGACGACAGGCCGTGTCGACGGCGCGTTCGTGTTCCACGCGCGCCTCAAAGAGATGTCAGCACATTGAAGGGGCCCGTAAGGGCCGAAGCCTGCCGGGGTTGCGGGCCTATTCGAAAGAGATACCGCGGCCCCGGAACATAAAGCGCGAGGAAGGAACATGGATGGGTTTTAGTCAGTAAAAGTCTGACACTCCCTCCCGGTCCGCCCAGAGTGGGAGAAGTCATTTGATGATTTCCCATACTAAAAAAAAAAAAAAAAAGGTCAAACGACATTTCCACGTTCAGGGACAAGCTGCAGTCTACTTATCTATGGTCGGCCATCAGGATAGAAATTTCACTATCTCTACATCAAGTATACCTACATCTCATGGCGACATGGAGAGAGCGACTGTCGCAACCCCGTGCAGGGCACGCCACGATAGTGGCGGTAAGTCCCCTCTTTGAGGAGTGGCTTGAGAGGCGCCACGGCGCCCTCACCTTCCGCCTGACGCAGGTCCTCACCGGACACGGATGTTTCGGGAGGTACCTGCACCGAATCGGGCGGGAGGAAACGCCCGGGTGTTTCCACTGTGAGGATCGACCGGAGGACACGGTGGAGCACACGGTGGAAGTCTGCCCTGCGTGGGCGGAGCACCGCCGTGTCCTCGTAGCGGCGATCGGCGGCGGCGACCTCTCGCGTCCGGCCCTGGTTCAATCCATGGTCCGGAGCGAGACGGAATGGGAAGCCGTCACCTCCTTCTGCGAAGCAGTCATGCTGGCGAAGGAGGTGGCGGAACAAGAGAGGGAGAGAGCCTCTCTTCCCGGCCGCCGCGGGAGACGCACCGGGCGTCGGGGGCCACGTGGTGGCTACCGGCCACCGTAGATGCGGGCCTGTGGACGGTTAGCTATGGGCTAGCTAGCCGTCCGTCCGTCTAGTGACGACAGGCCGTGTCGACGGCGCGTTCGTGTTCCACGCGCGCCTCAAAGAGATGTCAGCAAAAGAGAGGGGCCCGCAAGGGCCGAAGCCTGCCGGGGTTGCGGGACTGTTCGAAAGAGATACCGCGGCCCCGGAACGTAAAGGGCGAGGAAGGAACATGGATGGGTTTTAGTCAGTAAGAGTCTGACACTCCCTCCCGCTCCGCCCAGAGTGGGAGAAGTCATTTGATGATTTCCCATCCTAAAAAAAAAAAAAAAAAAAAGTATACCTACATGCTTTTATATAGGTAACTGGTTCTTATATTAATAGGCTTTATATATTAACGATACACTATAGAGACCATACGACTACTAAAATAAAACTTTTAACCCTCGAAATGCAGTGAAAACCAGGTTTTCATTTTCCGAAAAAAAATTAGTTCCGTATGCTTCTGACACTATATCACGATTCGACAAAAACATTTCAAATGGGTTTATTAAGTTCCATATTTAAGTGCCGAAAACTCAAAAGAAGATAATGCAGCCATTATTATAATTCAATACAAGTTTTAATGTTGGTTGTAAAAATTATTCTAGGCTCATAAAGAAATATCGTATAATGTGTTCGTGTGTAATTTTATGACGAGGCCCGCATGATCTACTTGATGCTAATAATCCTTTATTTAAAATAATACATTAACCGCTCCCTTTGATGAACCATGATGCTATGATCCAATTTTTGACAAAAGTCACAAGCTAACTCTGATACCATATACTTATTTATTGCAACTAATAAGACCGTTCATCTTTTCAGGTAAATTAAGTTCCTGTATGAAGCTACAGTGAGTACCTACAAATTATTTTATGATTTCCAATTGAAGCTTATTTTACTCCGTTTTCAAAAATGACAATTTATTTTCATTTTTTTTTACACAAGATGACAAATAAATGACAGCTGACATTCGAAAATGTACACAAACAATCGATTCCGAAAAAAAGAACACGTTTTCCAAATTTAGAACACAAATGAATTTTGTATTTGGAACAAAAAGAGCGCCCCCTGCTGCAAATTAATTATTAATTTGTTAGCATTGGCCACCGTAACATCGTGTGCATTTTAGGGTTCCGTAAATTATTGTCTGTTTGTATGGGACAATTTTGACGTACACTGATAGATTACTAACTACTTTGACGAACATTGCGCGTACAAATGCGGCGATGGACAGTGATATGTGGATAACATGTGTCATTGTGAACAAGAGCCTTAATAGGTATTATGTGTAGTGTTTGGCTTGAAACAGTGTTTGTACACTGTTATGATTAGTCGGAGATCTATGTCTAAACGTGTTGTGATTCATATTAGCACACAGAATACTGAATAGGCGATACTGGTGTAATTATCATCATTATCATCATCAGCCTATAATGATCCCACTGCTGGGACACGGCCTCCTCTCAATGAGAGGGAATGGGCTATAATCTACCACGCGGGCCCAGTGCGGATTGGTAGATGTCACATGTCTTCGAATTTCTTGTCTTCATGTCTTGTAAGAATTATCATATCAGGTGATTTTAGTTTATGTCAGTTAGAAACCAAAATAATTTTATAATACACATTAGAAATACTCTTCCAAAATGAGTACTTTCATTTCAACAAGGTTTTGATACCGAACCCAGTCTCCCTTTGTTTTTCTGTTCTTCAATCACATTTTCTTTTTTTTATTTGTTTAACGCCTCAATGATAACAAAAGTAATTGGTATCAAATGAAATACCTATTTACTCTTTTTTCAAAATAAAAATAAAGAATGGATACATTTCTAAATCGAAAATCAGTTGTGCCTGTGCAAATAATTGACTTTGAAAGTGCAGTGAAGAATAATAAGGTGAATAATTTAAAATTGGAAACAGAAATAGGAAATAAAAGCCTGACATTTTATGACTATGGAGACCACAAATTGACGTCCAAAGACAGATAACTGTTCATAGACAAAGCACCTAGTAATAGAATATATTGCAAGTAAATGCATCGATACCGACGTCATTTAGTTGAAATGTAGCCAAGTCTATAAAAATAACTACGAGGAGACAGAACAAAGAAAGAAAATCTTAATAGATAGATTGCATACTTTACAATCAAAGAAATAGCAACTTCGAAGAAAAGAAACGGTATTATTTGAAAACACGCCAATAAAAGGGTGAGTGTCACAATCTGACAAATTAATGACATATAAAATTGTCAGTGCGTTTGTGTTTGGATAGCGTGCAAAGTTTATTCCTCTACGTCAGACGCATTGTAGAGATTTAAAAATGGTTAAATAGCAAAATTTGTAAGACAAGATAGATTTGAAAAATTATATCGGCGTTGCATTTTATCATTTCGAGTGACGGTTAAAGCACCACTCGACATATTGAAAAACTAAAAAGATTTGTAGACTTCCTGTAGTTGTCATAATCCAGTCCACTACACTTTTGTAGAACCACTGTAGGTACCTAACTCCTGAAAGTCAGAATCCAGTGGCAACCACCAGAAAAGTTGTTACAGTCAGTTGACAAACCTAAAGACCCAACTTAAACCTACACAACAATTTTCACTTTACTGTCAACAAAATTGCTATAAGAAGGTACTTCATCATCAAATCTTACACAAGAAAAAAACCCTTCAAAATCTTAAAACAAATATTGGTAAAATCAATTTTGTATCAATGCTATGCAATCCTCAGTGCTATGGGGGTGGGTGAAGCTATAAAATTGATTAGCATCGACAATTCGACAGTTTGAACACGTAGGTAACACCCTTTTTTTTTTTTTTTTTTTTTTTTTTTTTTAGGATGGGAAATCATCAAATGACTTCTCCCACTCGGAGCGGGAGGGAGTGTCAGACTCTTACTGACTAAAACCCATCCATGTTCCTTCCTCGCCCTTTACGTTCCGGGGCCGCGGTATCTCTTTCGAACAGTCCCGCAACCCCGGCAGACGTAGGTAACACCCTCGTGTCGTAAACTGATCCATCAAGTATAGCACTTTACAGGATTTTTGAGGGTAGACGAAAAAAAAATGTTTTGGAGGCGCAAATTGAATTTTGATATCAATCGATGGATTTTTTTTTGTGAATTCGTTTCCAAAAAGGTCTTAAAATTAATGTACGCTTTCTGTTTTTTTTTTATAAATAGTGTTAATTTTAATCGAAATTATTTTCGAACAACTACACTGTTTGCACAAACTGTTAAGTACTCATTAGGCACGCATACCTACTGTAATGTTTATTGCATTACTGTTAAATGTAATTAAAATTACTATGACTGTAGTTTCCCTAACCTCGATCTTATCATACTATACTTCTACGTAAGTACACTGCAAGAAACCTCATAAATAACATTATTAGTACAGCGGCACTAATTAATAACTTTCTAGTAGTTTCCAGTACTACTTACAAAAGTAACAATATTAAAATTCATAGAAAATGTTAAACTCCCTTTTAATTCACACTACAATTATTTATTACACATAAATTGTGTATTATGACAGGGTTTTTCAAAATGTATTATCCCTTTCGCGGCGAAATTTTTAACATTTGCGCGTGAGCCGCAGCGAATTATAATTCAAAATGGTGGATAAAATTCTGCACATATCGCGACTTTTCTTTGTCCGTGACAAAATTCAGTAAATGCATTAAACATTTATGATAATTTCGACCATGTATTGTTTAAAATAAGAGCTTAAACGCGTAATTTTGTAAGTTGTGTGTAAATGCAACGAAAGGTTGTTTTGAAAATGATCTGCAAAAACCTCAAGACAATGATCTTGGTATGTCTCTGCGTAAGTATAATGAAATTAACGAATTACTTTTGGACCATTTAAACAACGCGCTGCTTTCGCGAATTCGTGTTTTTGGACACTTGAGCAGTTTGCAAGCCAAATCTTGGGGCAGATTATGGACTTAGATGGTTTTGGAGAAAGAAAATATAAAAAAGTGCCCTGCACCGGCCTGCACGCAAGACAATGTGTTTCAGTGTCTTTAAAACTTAAGTACCAAGCCTTTATGTTAAGTTGAAGTCATTTGAGTTATTGCTGAGAATTTAATCAAAACAAATATATTTCCACCGCTGCAAGAACAGCAACCCTAAAATTTAAAAAGTAAACAAAGCGCGTTCGATTTCTTACAAACACCAAAAGTAACAAAGTGAAACAAATAAAGGCAATCGAAGTTTAACCGCAAAGATTTCCCGACATCTTTCAGCCGATGTTTACAAGTTCAAAAGAAAACTCCCGGCGTTCCCCTCGAAGGGTCCCGGAGACCGGGACACAGGTAAAGAGGTGCTTAAAGGTATTTTTTTGCAAACAGATCACGTTCGATGTCCTTAAGTGAGACATCTTTGTTTCCCCTCCGAAACGATTTGAACGTGCAGCTACCTAAATCGAACGCGTTTTATTGATTCTCGCACGAAGAGTTCTAAGTTTAAAAGTTTGTTTGATTTTTTAATTTGGATAAAGGATTCGAGAATTGGGGGGTTATTACCGTGTCATTCATTTTCTGATTTGGTTCGTTTGAAATACTGTTAGAATAAAGTTCTAATCAGCTTGCACTACAAAGTGGTTGTTACATCAGTCACTGCGGGCCAAATAGCGCGAAATGAGTGGTTTCGATCGATTTACAAAAACTATTGATTTGATTAAAAAACTAAAACACTATCATGCTAACATATTACTTGTAGAATTATTTGCCAAAAAATCAGAATGATCGCATGCATATTAGTATGTTTTTTTTTTAAAGATATTTTTAGAGATAAGTTCGTGATTTTTTTTATCGAGTCAAATTAATTTTATTATATTTTCGAAACACTATCATGCTAGCATATATCCTGAAGATGTCATATATTTTTCTGGTCTTGTTTATAGCAGTGAATCATAATATACTTTTAGTAATTATAAAACTCGCGTTTAGCTCATGTAATCGCCTTTATGAGTAAAAACTATAAAATACATGCGATCATTCAGATTTTTTGGCAAATAATTCTACAGACAGCATATTAGCATCATAGTGTTTTATTTTTTAACCGACTTCCAAAAAGGAGGAGGTTCTCTATTCGACTGTATGTATAATTTTTTTTATTTTTTTTTTTATGTATGTTCACCGATTACTCGAAGACGCCTGAACCGATTTGAAAAATTCTTTTTTTGTTTGAAAGGGTATACTTCCAAGTTGGTCCCATAGAAATATTGTCATGATCTGATCACGAACTTCGGAGATATGGAACAGAACTCCTCAATAAATGATAGCAAATGGACTGGGATTGCTGAAATCTATTGTCTGTCTATTGTTTACACCAGTTCATAACATAACATCACGCCACCGCACCGGTACGCTGTGAAGGGGTAAGCACAAGTGAACCACTAAAAAGTGAAAAATAAAAACTTTTTTGCAAAAAATAGAACCGACTTCAAAAAAGTGAAAAATAACTTTAGCTTCAGAAGTCGGTGACAAAAAAACTTAATAAATCAATCAAACAATGGTCACCGACTTCTGAAGCTAAAGTTATTTTTCACTTTTTTGAAGTCGGTTCTATTTTTTGCAAAAAAGTTTTTTTGTCCAATCAATAGACTTTTTGTAAATCGATCGAAACCACTCAATTCGCACTATTCGGCCCGCAGTGACTGACGTAACAACCACTTTGTAGTGCAAGCTAATTAGAACTTTATTCTAACAGTATTTCAAGCGAAGTTTGAACCACCACAAATAGAGTTGTTAATTTAGCTCCTATCCCCTTAACCACACGTTTAGTTTCTGCGCACGTTGGCCCATCGTGACAGCTCCGAGTGCACTGGTCGGCAATTGTCCGCCTATTATCCGATAATGCCGATCAATCTGTTTTGATTGAATAATCAATCGTTAGTCAATTGAACTCGATTTAGTTCGTTCGAGATGTTCTGTTGTGAGCGTGGCATAGATTCGCTGAGAATTGGGCGTGCGATGTCGGAGGATGGTAATAGAATACTGTGCTTCGGTAGTTAGATGGTCAAATATACGGTGCATAAGTCAAAGGTAAATGGCATTAAGAGCTTTTCTTAGCGATAGGGACATTGAATCGCCGTTACTATAAATATAGGCCATATAAAATTCGTGGGAAAACAATATTCATATATTTTCATTTCAAGACACACACAGTTCGACGAAATCACAAATCACATATTTATTACAAAAGCCGAAATTAGTTTTATGACAAATATTTATAGTGTCTCGCTCACTCAATTTACGATTTAAGAAGATTATAATCTTTTAATTAAAAACATTTTTTTGGTCCATTATCGTCCAATATTCGATTCGTAAAATCGATTTGAAGAATAGAGTCACCTACCAGAGCTCCTAAATTTTTACGACCAATAAAAACTTGACTTATTCGAGACCTCACTCGCCACGTAGGTACCTCTACTAAAAAATCTACACATTAAAAATTCGATATTACGACCGAAAGTTCTAATTTACGATGGTTTAAAACTAAACGATAGGGCTTTTTCCAACTAATATATAGATACACAACAAATTGATGATTTTTATTACATATATACGATTTGATGAAAACACAGTCGTAAAATTTTACAGTATCGTTATGGGGACGTTGATTGCGGCACGTAATTCAGAATCAGATGATCGTAAAATGACATTTTGTAATGTGAAATATTGACCGAGACGTATTTTCTCCGAAATTAAAAGAGGATAAGTATGGGTATATGAGTAGCCTCAGTGTTACACATCCCATTTGTGTGGAAATTAAAAGAAATAAAAGGTTGTAAGTGCGCACAAATGAGACCGGTTAAGTCGGTTCCCTATTCTGTAAAAAAGTGGGCTTTGCTGGCCGTGGATTCTTGGCAAGGACACGCGACTGGTGAGCGGACGATGCGCGCGATGCTCAGCGCTTTAATTGTCAAAATTGCGCTCGCGTCGCTTTTGATGTCGCCGACAAGCCCCCGCTGTGAGAGTTGTGGATTCCAAAACATACGAGCAATTATCGAAGGAGTCATATTTGCTAATGAAGTGCAGATGTGCTTCTGTGCTACTTTGTTTCATAAATATTGATGGAGATTAAAGGAAAAGTAATTTTGCTCTTTTTGGAAGGTCTGACCACAGAAAAATTCTTTGATCTTAATCTGTAAGTGTAACACAATACCATTTGAAAGTGCTGTAGTATTGGCAACCCAACCGAATGCAATATTTCACTAAATAGCATAAAAAATGAATAACTGTTAAAATTAAAATTAAAATTACATAGCCTGAATTTTGAAACATTACGGACAAATAAGAACTGAAATCGGCAGTCTCCTGCAATCTAACTTTTTCCTGATTACTTACCCTTGTAACTTTAAAAAAAACCTAAGTTTAGAGGACTTCTAAAGCACGAGTAACTTGCAAACTAACTTACAAACGTCCTTACAAACTTCGACCATCAACATCAAAATCAATACGTGCTTCGCACTGAATGCGCACGCGGCGGGCGGCGCTCGGCCCTGACCTCAACGTCAGCGCATCGCCGACGGGATCGCGTCCGCGAGGGGATACGATGCGCACACGCACTTGTGCAGCGAAAACTGTGTTAATAGTCTGTACTGATTGCTGGAACGGTTGGATTTGAACATCCTGGGTTATGGGGTTTCTATGTGCAGAATTCGAATGAATTATATAAATGAAATGAATTTATAGAAAATAAGTTTTGTTATGAATGATTTGAAGTCCACCTTCTCTCTTTCTGATCAGTACTATAATAGCTATTAGTTATTTATAGCTATTAAGATCGATCTGCTAAATGATGTCGTTCTTCGTTGTTAAAACGCTATGACGTAAACAATCTGCAAAATTAATTATTAATAACTTCAGAATCCGTGACCCATTTACACGGAACACTAGAACAGACAATGAAATGCATCAAGGAGTAACTAAATTTCTTCTGAAACTTAACCAATGCTACGGTTACAGCACAATACGTTTAATGTAAATGGATTTTCGCACATTCCTATTACAAGTCTTCGTCTGAAATTCAGTGAGTTACATCACAAGAAAACGACACTCCAAATGTTGCGATTTTTTAAATACACTATTATTATTGAAAGGGTTTAAATGTGACGCTTCTCGCAAAGGAAGAAAGCTCAAAATTAACTGTCAATCAATTTAGACGTCCGCAATTATAAAAAGGTTGATCTCAAAACATTCGCGGGCCACTTTTTGCGCGGATACCGATTATTCGACGTGACGTTCCCACAGCGCTCCCGACCCGAGTCGAGCGATCGCCGGAATAGGCCCCGCGGTGGAATTAAGACGAATTCTTTTTACGAATTAGCGAATCACCTGTCTAATTACGCGCAAATCCAAACTTTGAATTTCGAATCCCAAATTCTTTCTCTCTCAACGACCACCGCTCAAAATTTGAATTTTCAATCCGATAACGAAAGTGGTGCAACCGCGAAAAAATAAAAACGGTGTAAGAAAACAATGATTAACATAACAAAAGTGATGAAGAGGAGCGTTTGTTGTGAATTGACAATCTGACAAATTTACAACCGATCGCTGAGCAAAACACACAAAAGTGCCCTTTTCGAATGCAAATTTGTCAGAGGGATTCTTTTCCGAATTTTTTCTCCCCGGCGCGAAACTTCCGCCTATTTTCCCGCTCAACGCACATCCGGCAGGGGGCTCCTCTTCCGCTATCGGTGCTCGTTCGGAAATCGGATGAGTTTCACCGACAAAGATACGTCTATTCTCAACCCTCGCCCCATTGATTCTGTGTAAAGTGGTCATATTTTCTATTTCATATTTTTTATTGACTTTCAATGATTCTATTGTGTCGGAGTTCACAACTTTGAAAATTGGGAACGTTTTTATGGGGGTAAATACATTTTCTATTCTATTTTCGAACCAAATTTTGACTGTTGGTGATTCTGAAAGCAACTAAACCGCCTCTTCATTAGTTAAAACCCTCAATTAAGTTTAACAGTCGCCGCCAATTGGCTTCCTATCGGCTATAAAGTGAAACGGGCGATGGTGTTCAGTTCAGACCACATAACTGGAGATCCTTATCTGTGGTCCCGTGGGTCGGATATCGGCGACCGCAAATCGGCGGACGATTTTCAGCCGCCATCGATGGCTGAGCAAACCATACCGCACCGAAGATACAGTTATAGAATTTAATGGGGGAACTATTCCATGATTCGTGTTTCTAATAGTGGTTCCGTAATATCAGTAAATGTATCTATTTTATATCTAAGAGGTATTGTTTTTATTATAATAAGATAAACAGTAGGTACCTCATTCCATAGCAATACCTTTTTTTTTTTTTTTTTTTTTTTTTTGGGATGGGAAATCATCAAATGACTTCTCCCACTCTGGGCGGAGCGGGAGGGAGTGTCAGACTCTTACTGACTAAAACCCATCCATGTTCCTTCCTCGCCCTTTACGTTCCGGGGCCGCGGTATCTCTTTCGAACAGTCCCGCAACCCCGGCAGGCTTCGGCCCTTGCGGGCCCCTCTCTGCTGCTGACATCTCTTTGAGGCGCGCGTGGAACACGAACGCGCCGTCGACACGGCCTGTCGTCACTAGACGGACGGACGGCTAGCTAGCCCATAGCTTACCGTCCACAGGCCCGCATCTACGGTGGCCGGTAGCCACCACGTGGCCCCCGACGCCCGGTGCGTCTCCCGCGGCGGCCGGGAAGAGAGGCTCTCTCCCTCTCTTGTTCCGCCACCTCCTTCGCCAGCATGACTGCTTCGCAGAAGGAGGTGACGGCTTCCCATTCCGTCTCGCTCCGGACCATGGATTGAACCAGGGCCGGACGCGAGAGGTCGCCGCCGCCGATCGCCGCTACGAGGACACGGCGGTGCTCCGCCCACGCAGGGCAGACTTCCACCGTGTGCTCCACCGTGTCCTCTCCATATCAATACCTGGAAACTAAGTCTTGTTTGCAAGTATACAGATATCATTTATCAGATCATTTAAATACTGCAGTATGATTAAACTCAATAGGTATCATAAAATGTAAAAAAATACGTGTCGTAACTGTCGTATAGGTTGATGATAACGACACTATCTTAAATACTAATGATATAGGTAAGGCTTGAACAAATACAAGTTGACAAGATTTCTTAATAAGCCAATGGCGTTAGCTGTCACGTGAAATATTGACAGGATGTTTGAGTAAGGACCTAAAGACAAGCAAATTGCTATCTTTAGTAGAACAACATAACATCACGCCTGTTATCTGAAAGGATAGACAGAGGTACACTCACATTTCTCCAGTTATGGTTAAGTACCATGTAAAAGTGGACATATCCAGACTCCGTGGCTGCTAAGTACTGAGAAATACCTCAAAAGAACTTTGCCCGAACTGTGAGTCGAACTCAGGATCTCTTGCTCAGCAGAGGCGATTACCACCACTAGACTTACGAGTCGCTTTAGTCCTAAAGAATTAATGATTGCCATTGCTTTATTAGTACGAGAGACGTTGACATCAGCACTTCATCACCTGTCAATGTACTACAAAGTTCCAAAATTAGTCTTTACGAGACTTTAGACAGTCGAATTTGAGTTATTACACTTCTAACCACTTACTCCATGTCATCGACCTTACCCAACTATTCAGAGTACAGAACATAAAACCCAATAGTATTAAATATCGAGCCAGTCTTCGCTAATGGGTCGTAATCGAAGAGTTTGAAAACAACAGGTGTCGGGAATCAAACCGACTGACAGTTACGACAAGCATCTGCTCAACTATCGGGATAACTCCAGCGGGATTTGGCTAAATATAATTTTCTAATTTCTTTTTTTTAATATACTTCGGGGAAAAATGTTTTACATTTGCTTTATTTACAGATCGTACATCTCACTTATCTGACGACCTATTTTTGTGACAGAAACAAAATAAATGAAGACGAGGTTGGATAAATAATAAATGATATTTTTTATTATGCATATTTTTCATATTACTACCTACGTGGTATCAAAAGCTTTAAGAGTTCCCGAAATATTCCGTTTTAACACACTTACCACACTTATAGATTCTTCATTCACCGTTTCTCGAACAGTAGGTATAGCAGGTGAATTTCACCAGACCCTCCAGTCATAAACTAATCACCACAAGAAAATTACAATAACCAAAAACTTATACAACAACAATACTACGATAAATTAACACAAACTAACAAACGAAAACATTTCAAAGTCCAATTAATACAAATATAACACCTTGCAACTGACGCTCTGACCCTTACTAACACCATCGAAAATTATACTTTAAGTAGACAAAGGGAGGGTTCAAAATTGCATGTGTGAGAACCAAGACACAAAGGGTGCTGGGCAAAAGGGTATATCTCAACAATAAAATACTTTTGGTGAGCCGCAACTCAATAAATACTTCATAGTATCGGTTTGAGGGCGACTTGACCGGATGTCCGGCCTTCGATCTTTTGCCCTCCGGGAGGGTAAGAGGGTAAGGGTTTACATGCTTTGAATGTATTTTAGTTATTTGTAGTGGGAAATGTTATGGCAAAGGCATTTAATGCGGCTTTTGGTCTACAAAATGTTAGTTAATTTGGGTGGCTCGGCTGAAATATTTGTTAGATCTGATAAACAATGTTTTTGTTTCAATACTTTTTCAGTCTAGATTATATAAACATCATTTCAATCTTAATCATTTATTGTAATGGAACAATCTCACAGTGATACTAAGTAAATGAACCAAAATTAGATACTATTTTAACGGTGAGAATACCCAGCAATCATGAACTTTTTATACAACCTCTATTTATTTAAGTCTACACGAAAATCCATTTGCTCAACAAAAGATTATTACAAAATTAATTTAAATTAACTTACGAAATCCAAAGTTAAAATATCACCATGTAACATCACATAATTCAGGACTAGAGGGCAAAGGTCGCTTTAAATAATAGAAGAGAAGGGGTTCCGTCGGCGAGAAAAGTCCGGTCAGAGCCGACGCGAAGCAGTTTGATCCGGTTATTTGCCAACATAACTTGAGCTCTGTAAACTATCTTCTGTTAATTTTCTTTGGAAATTTATTGGTAATTTTTTGGATATTTATTGCTGAGTAGAATCAACTCAGTTAGAATATTTTACTGCATTTTTGTTTTGTTAGTTTTCAGCACTTTGGGATAGTTTTCCTAAGTTATTGCTAAATTGACAGGGGCCATCGTAAAGAAGTTAACAGCAAAGAAGTTAGTGGACTCGGTCAAGAGGTGTTTTATTGGGATAATCCCGGATTACCATTGTATCCTGTCACGGGCCATCGCCTTAATTAGGGTCAATAGTTCCGAGTTCAGTGTAAACTGTCGGTTACTTTAACTAACACCCCTATTGGTTTATTTGTTATCGAATAGTCTATTGAGTTAGGAGCAGACATAAACAACCCATTGATTGAAACGGTATTGAAAGTTTTGACTTTAATGTAACCGTAAATTCTATTAATAAAATTGATGTTCGTTTGCTACTTAGATATTTATATGTAGGAGTAAAACAACTAGCAGAATTACTTTTAAACTGTCAAGATCTACTAAGTATAATCCCAGAAAATAAATAAGTCATTGAAATTGAAGTGTATTGTACTCTTGAATAGACTAATAAAGAAGATTATGTCATTACGAATTTGATCACCTTGACATCACCTGCTTAAGTCAGTACAGACAAACAAAAAACTAATCCCTGTGACGAATTCCATCCATTGATCTCTTTCATCTATTGATTGATCGAGATACAAAGAACCACCAATTCTAAAACGATAAAAAACTCTATGTTCTACTTATCTAAAAAGAACTCTATGCTAAAAGTAGTAGCGTTCAGATTCGATTGTGTTTTTCTTAACACGTGCAATCTGTTTACGAAAGGTTAGCGGATATTGCTTATTAATGTTATGACTGAATCAGACTATTGGCAATAAAGATGATTGAGTCGGCTAAAGGTACGGTTGCGTAGGAATTGTTATTGTTATGATACTCACATGTTACTATGAATATGAACCAGTTAAAACACTTGGGATAAACAACATTACATAATCTGTACTGAAGAATTTAGATTCTCGCGTCTATAGAAATGTTTCAAGATCAGTAAAGTAGTTCGTGAAGCAATTATTAGAATCTGTTTAGGTTTTTCGCAGCTTTGAACTTCAGACACCAAAATAAATATTATGAGTACGTATACATACTGTTAGTTCATTGTTCTGACTCACACATAATCAAACACACGCCACTGATGTGACTGAACTCAGATTTTCAATGCCACACCAAAAAAATCTATATTTGAATTTATAACCAACGTAAAATATGACAAAAAGATTTAACAATGTTTTTAACGACACGTAGATACAAAATATGTATTTTCTAAATAAACAAAGCCCCATTAATATCTTTCTGAGTAATTACCGACATGAGAAAACACCAGGATTATAGATATACATAAATAATCATAACATAAATACATCTCTATGAACAAAATCAAACAAAACTCAACACGATTGAGACGCCACATGTATCATATTTATGTTTTGAAAAGTTATTTCTAGTGAATCTAAATAACGAGTTAACTGGCTCATACAAATATCCTTACTAAACTAAGACAACATAATAAAAATTATTCTAAACATTTGACGGTTGGTATTATTTATGTTTCATTTTCTGTGATTTTTGACTTAGATGCAGTTTGGAAGTCAGTTGACATTGACGGTTCTGTGATTTAAAATTCGAATAATTTAAAATGTCATGTTTGGAGACATTGGCTTTCAATGACAGTTTTATAGAAATTCCTATTTATGTTTTGTTTCTAATTAAAAATCTACGAAATGTTAAGTTTTGAGTAGTAAAGACTTTGTAAATATTTTTCGAGGAATGATTGATGTTATCAACGAAGCGATGATTGCTGTCTAATGTCTATTATCTACTTACCAGATATTAATTGATAGACATTTGTAACCCCTTAATATATATACTATGAATGAAGGATTGATACCGGCGTTCTATTCGTAACTTAAAAAACACCATGTATGATGTATGCAGTACCTACCTTTGAACGTAATCAGTTCCAAATCATTTTGAAAAACACTCCTAATAATAAACCAGTAGGTCCAACAATAAACTGGGCCCACCCGCCGTATTTATAGACTCCAGCTAAATAAAGGATATTGTGTCATTCGACTTATAAATAGGGACAAAAGCCTTCAAATTGCCGACCACGCTCTAAGACGGATATTACGAACATTCTGACAGCTCTCAGACAGTTTGACAGCACTAAAACTCGACAAATATCTCCAGAATCAGTTTAGTTTTTCATAAAGTGAAGAATAGGGTGTTGGACGATATTCTCAATAAAACATATCAACCTCCAAACTCCCACAAACACTCAATTTACATAAAATGTAAAACAAACAAGAATATTTCAATTAAACAAAGTACCAGGCATTCATAAACGGTTAGCATTTTAATACATTTTATTTGCCCATTATTGCTTGCTTGATAAGAAAGAATGCGCAGAGAAAGAGCCGGTCCTCATCTCAGGACGACCTGCGCCGCTGAAAAGGACGCATATATGGAAAAAACTCGGGAGGGAAAGAGACACCGCCACCTCCGATAACACGTCAATACATTCCTTACAGCACCCACATACGAGAAGCGTCCTTAGCCCCACAGAATAGAGTCGAATATCGCTTATTTGAGTTAATGGAAAACCGATACGACATCAATATGTTTTACTGCGCCATTCTGCAACCGAATCCATATTTTAGAACGTTACAAATAAGGTTGAGTTTGGGGTTTTCGTTGTTTTCTTGGAAGGCGTACTCGATATCTTGTAAGATAGTCTGGGCGTTCGGAACCGATCGAACGCCGATATAACGTTATTGGAAAAACACCTCTATAGAGCAAGCGTAAAGGTTTTAGTCGACAAGGCGTTCCCGTATTGGGACACGCCCAAGTCTTATATGGAAAAATGAGGAGTGACTTTTTTTATTTCCCTCGATCGTACCCGCAATATATCGAGATAAGACGTATATTATTTTATTTCATTGTTGATAATGTTTTCTTTATCTTATTCTGCTTTGATTTTTCCAGGTACGTTAAGATGCTGTGTCTCTATCAGGTAAATATAGATAACCTAGATGTACTAACACTGTCAATGAGGAAAGAGTAATCCCTATGTTTGATTAGTGTCGAGATTTTTATTGGTGTTTAAAAGAATACGTGGAGATTGTGATAATTAGTGAGAAGATAATTCAAATTGGAAAGATAACGAACAAAATTAGAACATACTAATGAGAGTACTACAAGAATACGTACCTACCCATAAAGGCGAATTAGAATATAGAATTACTCAATTCGAATTGTAGTCACAAATCGCGCGTTCCGTTAATTCGTATTGAGTTTCACGCTAGTGTTCTAGAACAATTCCAATTTGAACAACAATTAGAGCTCCTATAGGTGAACAAATCGAATGAGGCTGAACGCAATACGCCGCACTCACAATGCGATTAAAAAGCGATCGAAACAAATGAAGTGAAAGAGCTCGATTAACGATTTAAAAAAAAAGAATTCTTTATGCGTTAGGAGTTTAAAACAATACGCCATTCAGCCATTGGCCCGTTTGAATATGGAACGTGATGGACAGATCCACGGGTTCCTTTTTAACTGTTTATTTCGGGTGCGTTCAATTTCGCTACCTGTGTGAAGGATTTCATTATTTTTTACGAATTGATTGACACGGATCGCCGGTAAAATGTCTATCAATATGACGTTTTAAGTGATACCCGCTGCAAACCGACGGATTCTGCTTAATTCCAATTTTGAATTCGATGCCCTTTTCGGTTGTATTTGCCTTTTTTGACAGCAAAATTGGCGGTAATAGTTCTGACTGAGGTCTTATTTTTCGTTGTCTATTCTTCTAATTCCAATTTATTTTAAAAAGTCTATCAAAGTTTCTATCCATCCATTAGAAGACAAAAAACAATATCAAAAAGCGATTGGGCAATCCACATTGTTCTAAATAATCCAAGCTATACACAACAGACATCTGTTCCGACATCAGAGCAAACAAAAAGCTATAATCAAAGGTGGCCGGTTTCTTGCGGGGCGCGCTATCGGGCCATTTGTCCGCCGCGCCTACGATCCGATAGCCGCCACAAACAACAATTTAGCCCCAACAGTGATTGATACAGCCAATACATCACTAAACGCGTTTTTCTATGAAAAATTGCTATAATCGACTTAAAAACTCATTAGGCCGAAGACAAAGAAATCTTCCGACCGCCATTCGTCTAATTTGAGTTTCTCGATCGAGACGAATTTCAGTCGTGATTACCGTTCCCCTTTTTTGTGTTATTAAATGCCATCAAAGAATTTTAATACTATCATCCTTAATAATTTTATAGTTCGGAATCATTGGTTGATAATGTCCTTGTGTTAGATCTGACGTACGGTCGAACAAGCTATTTGGTTTGCATTTTACAATGAAATGTGTGGGTTAAACTGTAAACCAAATAGCTTGTTCGACCGTACACCCCCATATAGACGTAACGCTTGTGTGTGCGTATGCACATGTCCTACGTCACCGGCGTCACATTCATTAGTGTTGACAGCACAGGAAATAGTAATAAAGCGTGTACGCCGCACAAAAATCATAAACAAGAATAAATAATTTAAATAAAGCATCCATATTTGAATGCGACTCGACAGACTCCGCTGGAACCGTACAGGGGGGATTCTTTCATAGTTCCGAAAAAAAATCGATCACAATGCCCACGATATTAAAAAAAAATGTATGTCACCGTCACCATTCAAATTAAACGACAAGATAATTTTTGAATATGTATCGTGGTATATTTGAATAAGTGTTACATTAATATTCTTTTGTGATAATTTCGAATTCGGAACGCCCACGCCGTCCCATTGTCTCGCAAGTTATTGGCTCATTAGGCAACGTGTCGCTTTGTCTCGAACGATTTGAATTTTTGATTTTCGAATCGAACGTAATTGATTTGTGGCTCTTGTTCGAATAACAAATTCAGAAAAATAACGTTAAAATACATTATTGTTTAAAGTGAAAAGATTAATGTTAAAGCAATTCAAATCAAACCGCTCATTGTTGGTATAACAACTCATTATTTCAATTCCAACGACAAAACATTATCTAAATAAAAAAATCTCAAATGTCAAATTGACAGTTACAACTTCCGTATTACCCGCGCGTTATCTCAAATCAAAATGCGATTCGAACGTATACAAAGGAGCGAAATGATATATTTGAACAATAAGAAAGCGAGAGTCGCCCACGTGTGAGCTTGGGACAGATGTGCTCACAAATTACGTATGCTAATGTATCTTGTAATCCTTCCGTCGGACCTCCCTGCGCCGCGTCACCTTGTCTCGCGGTATAATCGATCGATTATGAATGCGGGCAATGATTCTCGATTATAGTTTTGAGATGTCGCGTCACTCAGGAACTTGACGCGCCTACAGTTTCAAACTTTGAACACAAAACGACTATTACTTTCTCCACCTTCGTATATTTGAATATCGAAGTCGTCATAAACAAAGTTCTTCTGTCAACAAATCAGGGGTATGTTCTTTTTATTAGGCGCCGATTCGAATAGCATTTGGCGGTAACAGGACCCCCAAATATGAAAAGAAATAACGTCAAAAATGAACGAATCCTCGCGACATTACCGGTAATCATGTTTTATGAGTTTCCCCCGACGGAATAGACGCACAATATGCCGCCCTCTTCGGTGACACGTATACTTGTAAAAAGTTAAAATTGCGTAATATTACCTTCACGTACTTATTATTGACATTCATCGCAATAAACGCTCAAATTATCGGTGTACCGAGGCGAAATAACATGTTGCTCTTTAGCTGGAAACTGTACGGAGCGGTACATCGGTACATCCACCTACCGCATTTGCATAGAACGGCCTATTATAAGTCATTATCGTAAATTTCCGTTCAATATAATAACGTGCGTTGTGTCGCGCAACAAAATTTTATCAATAGAAACGTTGCGATATTTCGTTTGAAATTAGAATCAGTACCGTTTCCGCTTCCGTTCGATATTTGAACTCGCGCGTATGAATTAAGAACGCCGCTCTAAATAAATGATAACTGTCGATATAATTGAAATGAAGAATGCGACTGTTTGAATCGGGAACGATCTGAGGAATTAAATTTTTTGAAGCACCTGAGTCCTGAACCGTTCGGAATATTTCGTTCGTTCGGTAACAGATAGCAAGGGAAGAGGCAATAACCATTAAAAGCTTGCGGAGGGCCGTTCCGAAAGTTTTCTTTTCAATAACGCGTCTAATATTCAAATTAGAGGCACTAAGGCGAGGAATTCTCAGCGATATATCATCGAAGCTAATCAGATTTTTTCCTTGCTCCGTACATTTGGTAAAATGTTTCGGGGATTAAATAGGGTACGTTGAGACGAGGATAATTTAGTAGTTTCGTTGCAAGATTTCATTTTTATGCGAATACTTATTGTGTTTTTGTTGGATCCATCATTTATCTTTTTGCACACCCCAGTGGGTTTGAATCTATTGGAAGTGTTTCGAGAATATGTCTGGCTCTTACAGTATTCTTATAAGTTATCAGGTCTGCCAAAATAACCTATAAAGAGAATCGTGTGATGGAATTATAAAATATTCAAAGAAGATCATCCCCTAACAAGAATCCATATTTGAATCCATTACTTTTTTTTATTCCAACCATAATCTCGAACACACGCATTATATCTATCACACATACAATTTAAATTTGGAACGCGTCTCTATACCCACGAGTGGAGACGAAATCTATTCAAATATGGCGTCTTTCATATCAAATGTGTCGGTTCATATAAAATTTACGAAGAATGGAGGCAATTCCTCGATGCCGTCAGTTGGCGAGGACTCAATACACTCGGGCGCTATAAAAAATAATTTAAATTGCTCTTACAGTGACTCGCTATCGCTCCGAATATTTGCATACTAAAATAATGCAAAAATCTATGCGCGGAACGCACTTGGGGCGCGTTCGCCTTTTCACACGTTCTTTTTTTGTCGTGTCGTCTATTAGAATGAAGTTTTTGCTGATGAGCTATGGGAATTTGTCCAAATCTTGTTAATCTTATTGGGAAAGTTTAACTAGAGTAATTTCTTTTATAAATACTTCTTACATGTTACAAAACTTTGACTTAGATGATTGCTAGACAATGATTCTTAGCAAAAGAATCATTGAGAAGCAATCATTGTGTGATCTAAGGTTCAGATTGTACTGTAACTGTTCCTTTTGCAGACTACTACGAACACTACGAACTTATTAAAATTCTTACTTCTTCTTTTTTCTTAGATTTTATAGTGCCCCTGCCATACAGATAATAGAACATCCGTCACGAGAATATCCTGGAACAATGGAAACGCGCGCAAACATTAGACGCGTGGGGCAAAGAAATTTTTATGTGTTAGTTTTTTTTCTTGTTTTGAAATATGTACGCCGTTAGGTTATTTATGGGCTCCATAGAGGTTATATTTCGGGAAGTAATGAGGTTTCGTTCGGAAAGGGCAATTTAAATGTGCGTAGATTGAGTCGTTAGGGGGCGCATCGGTCGCTTTCCCCGCATAAGTAACTCGCGAGCGATCATGCGTGGCCCCGATCAAATTGTGGCTTTAAAAGAAATGCGTAAGACGCGTAAATTATCCGCGTAAAATTGGCGGGAAAGATTAAGTGTGAAAAATAAGAGCATTTGCGAGGACTGGGAATAACTTCGAAGGAAAATTAATATTCAATGTCTGAAAACGTGTTTAAAATTGACATGATAAACTGCAGTAGAAGCCGTTCCCTGGCCTTCTAACATGTAAACTAAAAAAAAATAAACAACGATGATTACCTAGTTTGAGAAGTAACCAACAAACTTCGAAATACCCGCCAAGTTTGTCTGAAGTAATTAACTCTGAATACCATCAAATCCCCAAAAAATAAACCGATTAATTCATAAACAAAATGAAACCAAAAAAGCACAATTCAAATGTGAACGTTCGCCAAACGGAGCGTAATACCAAACATTTATGTGTTCAAATACTGTGGTCTGGACACGGTAGATAAATTAAAAAATTCACCAACTACCTACCTATAACCGCTACGTTTGAAATCTGATAATGAGAGCGTTCATAAAACTCTTTTATTCATAATTTTTATTTATATTAATTAAACATGGGCCAAGTGTACTGTGACGGGGTTAACGCACGTTTTCGTGGATAATACCGAAGAATACCGGAGAATACCGTCTGATATCGGAATGTACCTAGTGGTAATAAGTAGGAAGTAATTGGCCATTAACTATTTTTAATTTGGAGCAGGTGAAGTGTTAATTTTCTTTTTTTTCATGATGGCTCTATCTATTAGCTTCCAGAGATGTGGCAAACAGGTTATATTATTCCAAATTTGATACTCAAATAACCAAAATATCGCTCAACCCAATACAAAACATGGGTCCGATTATTTCAGATTAAGAATTTCTAATCGATTATTTCAGATTACGAATTTCTAATCTATTCAATGTAGTTTCTAAGTCAAGTGTAACAACCTTGTAGGTACGAGTGCTTACCTCATAATAAAAAGTGCGTAAGTAGGTATCTCAAGTTATTCTTAATTAGAGTTCATTTATTCCAAACTTATCAGAACCGGTAAACAATCTAAACTCCGCCAACTAGCAAAGAGGTCAATTGCGGTACCGAAAATAATAATTCGAACGAATTAATATGAATTATTGTTTACGGCGCACAATTACTAAATAAATTCAAATTGCACTAATCCAACGCTCATTCATTGGACAAAACAATAATATTTTCTCATACAATGTAGATCATAACGTCAAAACTTTCAGACCTTACACAGATTATAATAGAGATGATTTTCCTTTGGCAGGTTATGTTTTTAATAGTGATAATTAATTAAAAAGATTATGTATCTACTAAAACATTTCCAAATTCTTTCGGAGTCAACGAATCGTTGGACGTGAGACCGGCACTTACAGCTATTGTTTAATTTTTATTATTCGGACCGTTACCACGATATACTTTTACAATTAGCTTTTATTGATGACCGTTAAAGCTACTTAGGTTTCGGTATTCGAATTTTGTATTTTTAATTTGGAATAATTAGGCATGATTTTATTTTCCATTCGAATAATTATTCGAAAATTTAATTTTATAATTATTATTTAAGAACCATTAATAATGAGTAAATATGGATTTCTTTCCTTTGTTGATGATATCACTCGAATAGGTAAAAGACTTATTCTTTATTAACTTCTTTCTAGAACAAATAGAAGGATTATTACATCCACAAGACTCGTCATCACAAAACTATTCAGCCATCTACAAAACATAATATTTGCCAATAATATCTCACTAACTAGGACGAGTGCTTTAATTACAATGTCCTCCATTGAAACGTGTCAAAAGTTGTTACAATTAAACCGTCTGAATCATCGGCTAATTTGTTTTTAATTTTACTCTTTTTTCGCGACGGAAATCGCTAAATATGCTCATCCTGTATGTATATGTTTATTAGGAATTGCGGAAATAGGGATCGTGGATAGTTAAAAAGTACCTATTATTATGAGAGAACAAATTAATAAGATCTAGTTTTTTATAGGACATAAAATTGATCCAATATATTTTTTTAATTAATTTAAGATTTCATTTTAACATAGCTAGCACAAAGATACTAAATATAAGATATGTTAGCAATTCCAACATTCGTCAATAATAAAACTAAAAATAGCAGCAGCCGAATTCAAATTAAGAATTAAAAAACACATCAAGAAATTCGATCATCCGTAAAAATAATAAATCAAGATCGAACCCACGGTGCAAGTCAAAGATTCTCACAAAAAAGGAACCAGTTGAAGACATTCGGGGATTCTTAATATGCAAATAATTAACCAAGAGTATCGCTCAACCCTTAACCCGACACATGTAGGTCAATAAATTAAAAAAATTAAATCAAAAATAATTCAGTAAACCGGTTCTTACCGATCCGATCGTAACCCCCTCAATTGTTCTATGATTTATACCGATCGATCTGCATATGGTAATTCGAATAATTATTACGGAGGTCGAAACTACTTAATATGCGAATAACAATTAGTGTTTCCTTATTTTTCTTGAGTCACTTTCTCACGAATGGGGTTGATTGATCGGATACTCGTATTTTGTTATCGGGGTGGCCGTTTTATTTAAATCGTCCTGTTCTTGGAATAATTATTGCGGCTACTTGAAATTTCTCGAATAATCCAACTGCAATTTGAAGAAATTGTTAATATTCGATTCCGTATTATTTTTTCTATCACAACAAGGTAGCCCGATAATTTTCCAAAATAGATCCAAAAATCTATAGTGGTTAGGGACTTAGGGTTGCCAAAAAAATAATACCCAAAGCTTCTCCGCGCACCTATCTCACGACTTAACAGATCAAAAAAAGAAAGTTTGTATTCAAAACATCATTTTTCTCCACACTGATTATTGTCAACGACATAAATCGTCAATACTGAATACTGAGACATTAATGCACACAAGCGATCGCATCGCATTATAAAAAACCCATTTCCGAATTTCTTGGGCCGAACAATGAACTAAATATCAATACTTCGAAATTCGAATGCGACACTGACATCTGGGGCGAAGGGTTAAAAAGTCTTAACCCTAATCCTATCTCAGGGCGAACAAAGACGCATCACATATATTTAAACCTGTTTTACCGATTGATAGCTCGATTCCGATATAAAATGTCGAACAACAATAGCGCAAGATGCATGGTCGCATCGATTTGCATACATCTTCTTTGCATATGTAAATGATTTGATACGATTTTTACAAGGAGCCGATAGTATGGGAAACTGTGATGTTCGGGTGCGTATGTAAATGAGGCGATAACGCGGCGAGATGGGCGCTTTATCTAACTTACTCAGTTAGTTGGTCGCGCGCTGCGGATCCGTAAACGTCACGCGCGGCAATATCGCAGTGTTTAGAACTCCAGTGTAAACGACGCGTTCGATTTTTGAAAGATTTTTACTTATAATTATTGTTCGATTTGGAAAAATCTATTCGATTTTTGAATATGTTTTTTTTTTTGTTAGCATTTTAGGGTTTCATTTTGTTTTATTGAATAGATTTTCCTTATTTATTAAATCGAACAATGATTATAAGTTGCTTTCGAACGAAGCGTCATCTATTTTTAATATTTTCAGGGTAACAGTTTCAAGTGTTAATTAAATTAATGATTAAATTAACTTTTTCAAGAATATTTTTAAATAAAAACAGTGCACATGAATGAGATTTACTGTGACAGGCTCAAGATAACATTTTTCGAAATTATGAAAATTCGGAATTATTATCATGAGGTGAGAGAGTTTCTTTTAATAATTAATTTTTTAATTATGATAGTGATTTAATACGAGATTTTCCTTCATTTCATTGAATATTTTAATCAACTGTTTATGTTTTCATTTATTTATGAAAACTAAATTTCTAATAGAATTTCAAAAACATCTAACAATAAAAAGAGATCAGTAGACGCATTTTAGTTCAATTCTTTAAAAAAAACAAACCTACAACAGTCAACTCACTTTAAAAAAAAACAACGGCCAACCAAACAGTAATTGCTAATTAACAGTTGAACCCTAATACCCTACTAGTTAACATGACAAATAAAGCAAAGTAGTCCGATCAGTAGTTAGTACTTTGGTATCCCGGCTCAAACTTGTGCAGAAGCAAATGAAAAGAGAATCTATAATTGAGGAGGTCAACCTCAATCACGGAGCTAGAGGTTTGAGGATGCGGCAAAATCTTTACTAGTAATATTATAATTAAGATTCAATTTTTGTATATAACGGATTTTCTTAAAAACTGCTGGACCGATTTGAAAAACTTTCTTTCAGCAATGGATAGCTACATTATCAGCGAGGAACATAGGCTATATTTTATCCCCGTACTTCCACGGGAACGGGAATATCGCGGGTGAAACTGTGTGACGTCCGCTAGTTAAAAATAGATTTTATTAATTTGGTCTGTTATTATAAGTACTAAGTACGAAGCCTAATGTAAAGCTAAGTCCATACAGAGAAACAAACATTAATGTATGTGCGATTGTAACAAGTTTAATGCGAGGAGATTCTTTCACATACAGAAAAACGACGCTTTACTTCAAAATCCGGTCCAAAATGCATGCAACAGCGGATTTTTTTCTTTTATTAAAAGGAAAGTTTCTGGGTTCGGATTAGTTCGTAATGGTGGAGGTACTGAATACGTGGTAATTGTTTGTGCTTCGATTCCATCCTGAATGTTTGCGAATTCAGACCACTATTTTTTCTTACCAAAAGTTGGTAGCGGCTTGTACATATGTATTAAGAGGTAGATACTTAGGTAGGTAGTTTGATAATACTTGTTTCTTTATTAATAACTAGCGGACGTCCCGCGGTTTCACCCGCATAGTTCCCGTTCCCGTGGGAGTACGGGGATAAAATATATCCTATGTTACTCGTGGATAATGTAGCTTTCGAATGGTGAAAGAATTTTTAAAAACGGTCCAGTAGTTTTTAAGCCTATTCATTACAACCAAACAAACAAACAAACAAAGTTTTCCTCTTTATAATATTAGTGTAGATTACGTAACAACATTAAAATTGAACTTCAAATGTAAAATTGACAGCACAAAACACACAGCCATATCTATTTAAAAGTTCAAAAAACAACCACCAAGATTTCATCAAAAACTTTATCATTCGCCTGTAGATAGATAATATTCTATAATTCGGTTCCCCCATCAAATGACGCAGACTTCCTCTGTTCAACTTATCGCATTGTTTTCCATATGATGTCATGCTGATCTAGAATCCCAGCATATAATTGATATCGGTTGTCGCGAGATAAAATTGAGTCATTATTACAAGATGTTATTTTCATTCCTCCTGAAGATTATTAAGATGTGTGTTATCAATTAAATTGTAATAAAGGATAATTTACTAGCTTACGATGACTACAATGCTTATTAATTAGTTCAATGTGATTCTTAATGAAATAAATAACAATAATAAACAGTCAAATCACAAAATCAATCTCGATTTTTTCGAATAATCACAATTTACGTTTATTCGAACCACACATTCCGAAAAAAAACACGCAAATAATGAACAACAAAACTTCTTTGCACGAAACAAAAAAAAATACAAAATTCAAACATGGAATACCGCATCAAACGTTACGCTACTAGCGCCACACGTCTCTAGTAATTAAGAGGCGAAAATTAGCAACACGAGCGAAAGACGAGTGTTTTTCTTTTATCCGCCCGTATGTGGCCATCCTACGCCCTGAGGTTTCACAGTTTCACACGGCGTACGTTTGTAGCAAGCCTAACATTTATTTGTCTCTTTTCCAATGGTTTTGGTGGAATACGATTCTAATTATAACCTCATTTTTCTGGTCTTTTTAATTAGGTTAGTCCTTTTACTGTAACAGGGTTATTTAAATTGGATTTGTTTGATAAAATTGTTGCGGTTTCCTGTGTATCATTGATAGCGTTGTATGTTATTGTTGGTTTAAAATGTTTGATTTAGGTAAACTTTCGCATTACTGTGCAAATATCGGAGCGTTCGTTGGTGATCACAAGTGAATGCGTTTTCAAACTGTGGCATGTTTTAATGAATTCTGTGATTAAATCTTGACATAATTTATCTTCATTGCTACATAGCAATACCGATGAATGTTTTTGTTATAAGCTAGGTTTATATCGACAAGAGTTTTAAGGTGAAAGCGTCAGGGTTGCCCGCGAAATTGTTTTTGTTTAATGTTTTTGCAATTTGCAGGCCAGTGCTAGGTTGTATCTTGATTGAAATATTGTTCGCGACTGTAAGACGTATGTAGTTACAGAATTATAATCATCAAAATCATCAATACAACCCTCCAAGTTCATAAAGGTCTAGGAACGATTTCGACCTTGAAAAAGCAGTTCCTTGACCCTGCAAATTGCCATTACCATTGATTCTATCTAGATAGGTACCAACTTATTATTCCAGTAATATTGCCACATTCAGACCTGTTGCGGAAAAACTCATTTTCCTCCAAAAAAAATTCCAGATATAGGTACATGTTGCTATTGAAATACTTGTAGGTTGCTAATAAGCGATGTAAGCAATCTTTATTGACACACAACATTTTTTTCAGCAAAATCAGCAAAAAAAAAACATCCATCTTATTCATCTTTGCCCACGCTGACGCTACACATTAAAATTGATCAACACATAACGTCGTTATCCATATAATACGACCCGACTCAGCGGTCACTTCGACAGCGGCCAACCTTGCCCCAACACCCCCCGTTCACCCCTTTTCAACCCACTTTTTACGTCAATGTTTTTCTATAGAACGAAGGGACGGTATAAGTGTAGGAATAAGTGAATGATGGGGGCTATCAAAACATCTCCCTTATCAGAGGAGCAAGGGTACAGTTTTTAGGGAAAAGGATTAGGTAATACATGACGAGAAGGTTTTAATCGTGATGGGGATCAATTTTGCGTGACTTGACGTTTCGGAGCGATTGTGTTGTGTCGTTAAGGGTTTTGGGACAGTTTTGTACATAAAAGAGCTCTAAGAAATTAAAAATTAAGCAACCAATAAGTAGAATATTAAGTATTAATCATTTTGACACTTATGATGGTGAGATTTTCAGAATAAATCATGCTTTCTTTCAGACTATTCTTAATCTCAATGCAAAGTAAATGATCATAATTCTTATATGCAACAAACCTAATGCACATCACCGATCAGCACAACCCTTTCAAGGGGTAATAATCAACCCCAAAACACCCCCCACATCAAAACCCATAGACACATCTAAACACAAACGACCCACCATCACTTTCTAAGCCAAAATGATCCCCACAACCTTACCCATCGGACACTCGGGCCTTTATATAATTTTTCCACTCATATTAATTCCTTAATATCGACGGCGGGTAGGGAGGGAGGCAAGGGTAGATAACGGGAGACATAAAGCGTAGGAGATCGCTAATTCATCATAAGTTAAAGGGTTTTTATGTACGGAACCAGTCCTCTTTGTACCGTCCGCAAAAAGCACCCGATGTCTGCGATACAGTTTAAAAAATACCTTCAAAGGCTGTGATATTAATTAACTTTTTAAAAGGTGATTTTGTTAATAGGTTCTTGTCGGAGATGTGAGATACCTTACATGTGAAAGTTGACTCGAGATTTTATTTGAATACGATTTTTCAGAGTAAAATTGAAGCGAGCCTTTAGACGGTGTTCTTGTTAGAATTTTAATGTGTGAATTTTAAATTCTGGTTAGTATTTTGATAAAAGACTTTTTTTTTAAGGATTCCAAGTTTAGTAAATGCAACACCTACCCTACATATCTAAGTATGATAACCATTGGTTGAAATTGGTTCCTTTCACGAAAAAGAATACACCAATCAGACTCCTTCTTCTTCTAAAATTGAATCAAAGCCAAGCTAAAATCTAAGTAAAATTAGTACCATACACACGTCCCATCTTTAACATAATTACAGTATCTATTTACAAAATACATTTAAACTTTTAAACCATTTAAAAGTTGGGCAAAGTTGGCAATATCGACAGACGTCGGGCGCTGAAATCCGTTCGGGTATTAATTGTATTCTATTAAAAGTTCACTTTTAATCTTATCGATCCCCTTCAGTTCGTCTGGGGTGTAAACAAATGATAATTCTGTTATGAGGTATTGATCCGGTTAGAAAGGATTTTGAGCCTAAATAATTATTTACGGTAAATAGGGTTTTGTCGAGTATTTTGGGCAAGTTAAGGGCGATTTTGCTCAGCAATAGTAAGGGTGTTTTTACTACGTGTCATTCCTGTCAGGAATCCTTGCAGTTATTTTGTATTTGCAAAAAAGCACAAGCTTGTCCTTGTATGCTTAGCTGGCAATTATGAAACATAGCTAATATTTAAACACATTGCTAATGAATCATGATATTTATATAGGAAAGCAATCAATTTTCCACACCAAGAACCCCAGGAACATCACGTAACGCAACTTTTTCCTAAAAAAACCTCAAGTGTTGCTCGAAAAATTTCCCATTTTCGGCAACCATTGGTAAAGTAAAAGTTACACACTCGCCTCCTACCTACATCCCTTCGAGTTAAATCAATTAAGGGCTGTTTTAAAATCGTGTGAGGGCCAGAGGGCGGGCTTAGAAAAACTTCTAACGAATGCCTCCGAACCCTTTTTAATCAATTAATTACTTACTCAATACGAGTACAATGATTCGGTGTTTTAGTTAAGCCAATGAAGGTTATTGGATGAAAAAGCAATGCTCGTCACGTCTAAGATATGGTAGCAGGACATTAAGTTTCCTTGGATTGTTTTGACATTAACATTGAAGTCATAAGATATTAAAGTTTTGTTTCAGGCCTTGAAACTCTCAATAAAAATCCTAGCTCAGATATCAAGCTTTACTGTGATATTCAACACTAAGTATTCAAATACACCATCACTCACTCTCTCGTCACGACTCGAAGCACTCGATACATATTGCAATCGATTTGAATCGATTATAAATGAAGTGCGAATCGATTGTTCCCGCTGCACTCGAGTTAAACGATGCGACTAATTCGTTCTGATCGAATGATAGATGGAGCAATCACTCTAATAGGAATCAATTCGAAGATTCGTTACTGATTGATAGATAGTTTAATGTTACAATGAAGTCATTCAATTACGGTCTTGATGGACTAAGGAAGTTCCACTTTGAACAGATTCATTAAGACTTTTAGCTGTATTGTTTTCAATGTAGTTTTCAGCCTTAAATAGACTACTTTCAATCCTTCCAGGGGTGTCTAAAAGATAGCAGTTTAACGCCATTTTCTAGCATTTTGAACTGCTAAAGGTATGTATTTACATAAGACACAACATACAGGAAAGGATTTACAAAGCTAGTTATTTTATTGCTATTTTATTACCAAAACATCTGCATAAAACATATGTAAAACTCACATAATAACCAATTACCAGTAATTATAAATTAACGTAACGAGAACCATAAAAGTCGTGGATTGCAAATATTACCAAAGCGTCAGACAGGCCTGGGCGTCGCAAACTTGGCCCAACTTGACGCAACTTTGCCCAACTTTGCCCAACTTGGCAGAGTTGAACAACTTGGTCCGAACTCGATGAGCTACAAATAGGCATCGGAATTAAGTTTCTGTCGGTTTTCTGTACGCCTTTTAATTATTTCTCAGTACCCCCTTCAGGTACTTTGATCGGCCCCTTTCAGCCTCTTGATTTTCTTCCGAATTGACTGATAGGCACTTATAAATTGTAATTACATTTGCACTGCGACTTTTCTGAGAATTTGTTTTTTTTACTTATTTTTTTTTAAGTAAACCTCAGAAAAAGAGTTTAAGTTTTTAGGGGTAAAGGTGTCTGTGATTGTTTTGAAATGGGGGGGGGGGGTTAAAAGTGACAATGTTGACAGGAAGATTAAGAAAATAAAAATAAATAGAACTGGAATTAACAAACCAAACCGAAGCATTTCTTAATTAAACTAATTAAAATACCCATTAAACATCCTATCTTCCAAAAAATGGCATGGTTCCAAAAGCTGCGCCGGCGACGATTCAATGGACCCCCCTCCCCTCCCATTCACTCGTCAGCGATCAATCATCCGATCTATAGATCTACGCCATCTTACCCGACTCCGCATAAATCAAGATAGTATGATGTTTTATTTTTATGTCTGCACTTAATATAGTCGTTTGATCGCGGAAGAGACATTTAGACCTTTTTTTACTCTAATTTATGTCAGGGCTTAAGAAAATATGTCGATCAAATGGGCACATAAGTCAAGTTTATTGACTTAACAAGGATGCTGTCCAGTTCTTATTTCATTAGAGAGGATTGCTTTTGAAAGTTCACACAATTGTGACTAATGTTTGGTTAAGTAGTTGGATCCTGAAAGTGTTTCTACTTAACCTAACCTCTGACTTACCAGGAGATGAGTGTCCTTACTTTAATCAACTCCAGTACTAAACCACTGTTGGGCATTGTCCTTTCCAACGTTAAAATCCAATGTTACCAACACCATCCTCACAATATCTTAGAAACTATAAAGAAACTAACCCTATAAAAATCCGCTACCATCTTCCTTGGAAAATTTCAATAATTCTCCAACTTATTGGGGAAAACGCCACGAGATTTCCCCAATAACTTTTCGCCTTGGAAAGTTTTCAGAAGATTTCCCATGACGTGATGTTTATTATATGTGAGGTGTAATATCGGGCGTCAGTTTGTTTCGCGCCCTGAACATCGGCAGTCACCAATAAACGTCGCCCTTTGAGGTGCTCGGCAAAGATTAACTTCTAATGTGCGTGTAGATGAGACAGTTTGAAAGAAGTGTTTTTTTTACGATGTGATTTTCTTACGTTCTTCTTTTTCAAATCGCTACTATATAATTCAGTACTTTAGCACAAACCTTTATCACTTCCACAACGTCATCGGTGATGGCACAGACGTCACTTTGTGTTGGGCACAATAGGCTTGTGTCCTAAAAAAATCTAATTAGTCCGTCAGTTAGATTATAAAAAAATATTTGACCCGTATTTTTCTTTTGTTACATTAGTCCAAAATTGACGAAGATACGACGCTTTTAAAATTCGCAATACGTCAAGCCGTGCTATAGTTTTTAGTGCGTTGTGACGTAACGAGCCCCCACTCCCGAGTTTTGATGCGTTTTATCTTTGTCAGTACTCAGTGATTTACAATAACAAAAAATACATGTCCATTATTTTCCAATACTCTAACTGACGGACTAATTAGTTTTGCAATTTATTGATGCTGGAAACTAGCCTATTGGACAAGATTAGTACAAACATAGATTTGTTTATTTAATCAATTTTAAAATACTTTAAAGCGATATAGGCGGAACAAATTACCCATGTCTACGTCATTGTTTCTTTTTAATGTAAGTGTGATGATTTAGATGATGATTACATGACATGATTTTAGAAATTCTAAAAAGGTATGTTTCGTAAGTAGAAGTCTACCTCATTGTATTGAGTTACTTTTATAAATTATACTTGGCATTAGCAAATTATCATTAAATTTTATCAAGGTATTTTCAGTTTTCTACTTTGCAGAGTAATATGTTTAGATACTATCTGTAGAAAAATACTGCTCAAATACGTCGCATCTGCCATAATCATAACGTATGCAGCCTCCCTAACAAGTACCTCATTGTGAACACGATTGAAGATAAAAGCCTAGCTAATAACGCGCCAATAAAGCCTTTATTGAGCCGAACAGAATTAAGAGGCGACGGAAATTACCGACGATGTTAGCCGAACGTCGCCGAATTTAATAACGCACGTTCAGTTTTTAATGTACTTTCGGGGGAGAAGCCCGTGTAGGGAGCAATTAATTGAAACATTTTATTAGACGATATTACTTACTGATTTATTGGATGAGTTTGATGAAAATGCAAATATGCACAAAGATACTTAATTACCTTATGAAAAATCCCCACAACTAAATAAAGTAGATACAAGAAAACTGACTAAAAACACACAATTTTTCTTTCCACCAATCTGAACTTAAATCAAACCTTAATACACATTTAACAAGCGCCAACCTGTTACAGTTAATTCCGCCATTAACACCATTCCCAGTTGACCGGACCAATAACAAGACAATGTAAATCATTGCAGCGTACGATCTCGCCCGAACGCTTCCGAACGGCTCCGAACAATGCCGATGATACAGATCTAAATGAGTCGAGTTAAATATTGTTTAAATGCGCTCTTTTGGCTTAATCATAGGCTCGAGTGGGTACCAGGTGATCATAGATAGGTGAGAACGTTGACTTTGTGTAGACCGGGGCTTCCTTGGTGATTGTAATTGCTTTACGTACGCAACTTAGGAATGAAAGCGTGACAGATTTTTGCGATATGTTACAAATATTTGTCGGTACGAGAGTTTCCTTCTTTTTCTAACCCGTAAAGGCTTGTAAAACTAAATATTTAATCTGATAAGAGGGCATTGTCACAGATTCATAAGGCATCAGCTACTACGATATTACACTTAAAGTACCGCGACCATGATGCTTGCAACAGCGTCGAAATATCGGGTACTCGTAAAAACTAAAGAAAAGAAAATCACGGAAATAATCCCGTAAGTACTTTAAGTGTAGTGAAAACCCGTGAAAGTCTAAAACAGTACTATGATATTGTTCCTAACTTTCTATGAAAATATATGTATGTTGTATCAAAAATGAAAACATTCCAGAAATGTCTAAAAACCAAACAACAATAACTAACGATTCACATTAGAATTCGCGTGTAACCAAACAAACAGTCAATAAGCGTACAATACGCGCCACAAGTGCGACTGCACGAAAAGTTCCAACAACAAGCGAATAAACGTCCCGCTACGGCACAACTTGCGCGCACTGTTGTACACCCTACTGATTTGTGAACTTCGAACATTGGACAAAGAATAGAAGGTAGATAAGGGAAGGCTTTATACCTTCGTGGAGGAAAATAACTACAAGAGGGTGAAGTTCGACAACAACTTCAAGAAGTAAGGATAAATTTCTTAGAAGTAGAAGAGTTCGCAATGAGTTATCAAAGAAATACAGTAAAAATTATTTGAGGTTATTATGATAGAATTGCTTGATTTTTAAAAGAATACGGTACAAAACCTAGAAAAAGGAAATCTAAATGACGTTTGGAAATCATTAACAAAAGAATCGTGCCAGATTAGTCACCACTCGTCTCACAGAAGAACACCAAAGATAGGCAGAATATCCCACTAGACATGTCCCTTCTACCCCCAATAACTGTTCACTATCAAAGTTACAGGTGCGAAAATTGAGTTTTATTGACGCCCACCCCGACCGGGTAGGTGAGCACAAGTTTTTGATTTAGTTTGCTAGCAACTACATCAAAAACGAAATGTATTTCCAATAGTTGTTGTACAAGCAGGGTTTTACATTTTAATGATAGTTTCATTGGTTTTTGAGTATTTAGAAAACTATATGGGTGGCTGATAGTACCTAGTGTAAATGTCGTGTGGACTTTTTTTTTTTTTTTTTTGTGCTTTATTACTAAGAACAAAATTCTTAATAATTAATTACGATCTAGCCTAAAAGACTAATAAGTAATTTAACTCTAACTTAATATGTTACGTGGTAGAATATGTTAAAACTAAGAATAGTGTTCATTTGCACTTTTACACAAGTCCGTAGCACTTTCTTAGAGTCTAATATAATTTATAAAACACTATGTTCATGTGTTATTATGTATAGCACAACATTGTTACTATTACTCATTCACTTTGTACACTACACTAATTCAAAAGGTTTAGTTCTTTTTAGCCTACGCACTAAGTCTGTGTTGTCTAGCAGCTGGATTGCCTCAACATTCACGTGTCGATGGAGTCTGTGTTCGTGAGCTTCAGCAAATTTTTGGATAATGGTGGTGACGAATTCCATTTTAAGGTCACGATGAAGGTCGTCATTTCTTATGTACCAGGGTGCATTGACAGCATCCCTAAGTACTTTATTTTGGAATTGCTGGATTATTTTGACGTTGCTTTGTTTAGTACAGCCCCAAAGTTGGATGCCATACGTCCAGATTGGCATCAGAATATGCTTGTATAAGGTTATTTTATTATGTATTGATAGACAAGATTTCCTTCCGAGTAACCAATACATACTTTTATATCGTATATCGAGTTCCTGTCTTTTCTTTTTGACATGAGCTTTCCAACGCAACTTGGCGTCGAGAGTAATTCCAAGGTATTTGGCTGTATTAGCATAAGGTACTTGCGAACCATTTATGTAGATTGGGTGATAGTCCAAGTGTTTGTTTGTAAAGTCAATGTGAATTGATTTTGACTCATTCAGTTTGATCTTCCATTTTTGTGTCCAGTCATAAACTTTGTTCACAGCTAGTTGAACTTTTTCTACTGCTTCTCTGTGGCTTGATCCGGTAGCCATAATTGCAGTATCATCTGCAAAGGTCGCAATGGTGTTGTTTTCCAGTTCTGGGATGTCACATGTGTATAACAAGTACAAAATTGGGCCTAGCACACTTCCTTGAGGTACACCAGCTTTTATAGCTTTTAGCTCGGAATATGCGTCCTCCTGCCGTATTCTAAACATTCTGTTAGTAATGTATGACTCTAGGATATCTGCGAATTCTGGTAGCATGCGTCTGAGCTTGAATATTAGACCCTTATGCCAAACTTTGTCAAATGCTTGCGCGACATCTAAAAACACGGTGGCGCAGACTTCCTTGTTTTCAAGCGTTTTTTCAATGATGTTAGTTATTCTATGTACCTGATCTATTGTTGAGTGTTTTTCCCTGAAGCCAAATTGATGATTTGGAATAAGGTCTTTATCTTCTATTATTGGTTTTAACCGTTTCAATAACAGTTTTTCAAATAGTTTTGATAACACGGGCAACAGAGAAATAGGTCTATATGATGATGCTTCATGGGGTGGTTTCCCAGGCTTTGCAATCATAATGACTTCAGCAACCTTCCATGACTCAGGTACATGTTTTAATATAAATGCAGCATTGATAAGCTTGGTCAGCTTTACTATGGCTTTGCGCGGGAGGTGTTTTAAAATTTCACCTGTAATGAGATCGTAACCCGGAGACTTTTTCGAGCTAATGTTATTTTGAATTTCTCTCATTACTTCTGCTGGTGTCACAAGCTTAATTCTTTGGTTTTGGGATACATTTTCACTCTCAAGTATTTCTATCGAGCTTTCATTGGGTTGAAAAGTTTCTTCTAAGTGTTGAGCAAACCTTAACGCTTTTTGGTCATTATTTATTGCCCATTTTCCGTCACTAGTTCTGATGGGCGGTATTTGTGTAATCGGCCTTTTTAGATTTCTTGTCGCTTTCCAAAGGGAGTAATCCGTTGATTTGTCATTGGTTAGCTGCAGAAGGTTGGCATTCAGAGATTCATCCTCAAATTGTAGAATTTTCCTCTTTAATCGCTTAGTTAGGTTATTTAATGATGTTTTATCTCGCGGGCACCTTGTTTGCTGCCACTGCTTCCTTTGTTTCCTTTTCTCAGATAGTAAATCCACAATTTCCTTAGGATAGATAAATCCCTTATATTTACGTTTTAATTGCGGTGTGTTGTTCCACGCACATTGTTGGATGTTAACGATGTATTTGTTTACTTCTGAGTCAAGCTGATCTTGCTTTTTTATAGAAGTTTTAAGGTCAATTATATTATCTAGATCAAGGGCAAAACTTTGCCAATCTGTTAATTTATTAACCAGTGTTAAGTGGCTTTGTTTGAATATGATTTTTTGACTAAGCATTAGTATAATTGGAGTCGTGTGGACTAAACCTTTTTTTTCTGTAGAGTAAAGAGTAGAGAGGCCGAACAAATAAGAAAATGAAAATAGGAATTATTAAACCATAAGACGAAGATTGAAAAGACTACATAACAACATTGATGATCACCAATCAACGCGCATTGGTTGAAAACATTCTAGCTGATGATGATTACGATGATAAACCTAAGACAGTGCCAACTGCTCCACAGATTGGTCTAACTCCTACCAAATTACCAATCAGTCTAGCATTCCGTACATCAAGAATTACGACATTCTAAATCAAAAAGTAATCAGTTTTCTTGCGAAAAAATAGGTTAATTGAAGATATTTCTTACTCGGTCTTAGTGCCAAGATGTCACTTCCAATCTAGTAATATGATTGTCCGAACATCGTGGATGGTTGTCTGACATCTTGGAAATATGTATTTTGGAGTTTAAAATTAAAATTGGATGGTACATTGGATGTTACACACATTTTCTTATAAATGTTATAACCTGTTTCATATGATCCTCATCCATAGTCAACATCAATAGCTTTACCACAAAAGAGATTCATTCCATCAATGGCTGCACATAAAGAAGTAATCACAAAAGGCACTTATTACCAAAACAACAAGATACTACACAAATTCTAATCGCGTTCCTGAATTAACGGGAACACACGAAAATTCAAATGTGGAACGCCGGAATCACCAATCGGATTATCGTTCTACATGTATAAAAGACGAAAATTCCCGTTCTTACCCCTTTGCCCGACACCCCACGAGGACGCGAAGGGGGGCAAAGAGGAAGGGGGAGCAGGGTGTAGCTAATGGCAGTACCACTCGGATTCATTAGTAAATTAGAAAGCGGATGAGTCCAAAGTTACGAAAATTCAATATCTAATAATGATCAACTCTTACCTGCCTATAGTCGATAGAAGGGTGTTTGAACGAAAATTTCGCCTTTCGAACGTTTCTATTTGAATTTGTCAATCCGACTTTGTTGAGAATTGAATTATTTAGTTTTCGATTCGACTCTGTTTGGGTTCTGTGTTTGTCTATCTGAGGTGTTCATGCTCTGAGGGTTTTGTTTTGTGGAGAGATTCCATCAATAACAACCTTTTGGGATGTGGAAAAGTAAGTCAGCCACGTGGATTTTATTCACTCAAATTAATTACTTAAACATTGACCTGAATTTCTGGATTAGTTTTAGAAAATCTGGTGCCATTTTTTAAGCTTATGGTAATCAACTTTGACGTCTAATCTCATTCAACCCTCCCCTGTAGTACTTGTAACAAACTACCAAATTACAATCCCAGGTACATCAGACCCTTCAAAAAAATCATCAAAACAAAATTGGAAATCTGAGCCTAATCAAATTACTATGCAGACGTTATTAAAAACGTTTTTTTTTTCGTTTAAATCTATTGAACAGCGCTTAATATCTCAATGTCGGTTTTAATTTGGGAGCATCGTGTTACCTCCCAACAGTTTTATTTTCAGAAGTAAGACAAGGAAACGCGTTTCGACAGCCTACGTGGAAAATAAAATAATATGTTGATCTTGTGATGAAATGAAAAATCGAACGCCGTTTTTTTTTCGCGGGTTTTGACAGCTGTCATTATTTTAAAGTCAAGTGTTATCAATACATCGATTGTCAATAAAATTTGGTTGACTTCTTTTATATATGAAGAATGATATATATGAAAATGAAAAAATCAAATAACATTTATACCTTCATGTTTCTACGTACTTTTACGAAATATATCTAAGTATGGGCAAAGCCTCAATGCATTGGTTGACATGTACAAATTAATAGGCAAATTATCTGACAATGGTCAGGCGGGTGAAGACGGGAGGGTTGTGAGGGACGAACGAGGGTAAATAAAGTCCAAAAAATACAGAACACAGACATTCGTAGAATTGACTTATATTTAACATGAGCTATTTCGCGTAATAATCATACCTTTTCATTAGTTTGACATACGGTTAGAAAAAACTGTCAAAATAAAATAGAGGAAAAAAAATATTTTTTTGTTTGTTCAAAATGAGTAAAAACGTTTCGTATACTTTAACACCAGCTACCACAGTCAATTAAAACAAATAAATAAAATTAAAAAACAATTAATAAGTAACCAGTTGACCTAACCTTTTACCCACTTTAGACCACCCACTCGATTTTTGTGTTCTACGCTAAACAGTCTAAACACATCGGCAGCAGCAGCAGTCTGATCATTATTTAACAAACCGAAGTAAAAATCTAACCCGACTAAAATGCCCATGATTACTTGTACTGAAAATATATATATATATTTTTTTATTAGCCTGTATTGTCCCACTGCTGGGCAAAGGCCTCCCCCATAGTCTTCCACTCCTCTCTACGTGCGGCTCTCTCAGGCCAATCTATCGCAAACGCTTCTAAGTCGTCACGCCAGCGTTTTCTAGGCCTCCCTCGGCGACGCTGCCCGTCTTCTGGCACCCACTGAGTGGCGACTTTGGCCCATCGGTCCTGATGCATTCTACAGACATGGCCCGCCCAATCCCACTTCAACCCAGCAGTCCTACTGCCCACATCAGCGATTCCCGTTTTTGAGCGTATTGTGGTATTGCGAATTCGGTCACTGAGCTTGATACCCAATACACTACTGAAAATATTACTTAACTTTAAAAAAAACAAGTATCTGTTTGAATTACCTGTCCACTAGAGCCCGATTATAGAGTTTACTTGTCCAACTAGACAATATTGCCACCCGGTATTTACGACCGCATTTTTTTGTCCACATAATATAATATGTAATCCATCATTTTCCAGTTTTTCTTGTAATTAAATTCTCTTTTGAAGTAAAAATTAATCAATACGAGCCAAAACAAACAATTGTCTACATCGTATTGACGTCCTAATCCTTCAGCTACTGGCCGCCGAAAAAAAAACAAAAACCCCGAAGCCCTTCGACCGAGGCAAGAAGGGCGTCCTTTATCATATTTATTTTATTTCAATTCGGTACGAATTTAATCCTTTTCCATTAATTAGTGACCGCTCCCCGTATAATGCGGGGTCTGACCGACCCCTCGCGAGGATGCGTTAATTTTTCTTGGCGGCGGCCGCAGGGTTAGGTAGTGGGGTAAGTCATAAGCGATCGACATTTTGTTTAATCATATCAATTTTGCTGAAAGAGGCGTGTAATGAATTTAGACCTTCCAAGATTCCATAGCTACCTTCTGGGATGCAATGCAAGCCCCCTCTCTGTGAGGAGGAGAGGACTGTGATCTACCACGCGGCCCCAGTGCGGGATGGATATTAAAACTATAACATTCCTAAACTCTAATGGAAAATAATTATTCTTTTTCAGTTTTAAAGGTTGACAAGCCTCTCATACTTTCAAAACATTAAAAAATTCATACGCCGCTGGACTGTGTCGGCTCTCACCGAAACACATATATGTTTTCCTTCATTATCTTCACATTTTATAATGTTCTAGAAAACGGATGCGTTACTCATTGAGATTCACCTTTCTGTTATCAGATCTAACGTACCATGTATCATATTAATTGGTCGTTTCATGTTCATTGTAATTAAATCTTAATTTTTCGGCTCCATGTTTTTTGTTAATACGTTTTTACTGTTAGGTTTTGTAATTTTATTGTTTTAGCTGGGTCGGTTACACGTGGAGCTGTAAGTGCCAATGTTCTTTGTTATCTTGCAGTCAGTTTGTCTCTTATCGGAAAACTGTATGTAGAAAGCTAGGACTGATTAAATGTCCCCACAAAAACTGACATTCTATTTGAATATTCTTCTATTTCTTCAAGTTTATTATCAGTCTTAACATCAACATCAACTGCTTTTAAAATAACATTCTCAAGAGTCCCAGTCAGTCTTTCGTTAACTGCTTTACACCAAAGACCGTCTAGTGTATTCCGACTTTTGTAAAGAATATTAACTGTCGACATATCTATACGGCCAACAGTCATAAAAGTCAGTTTAGCAATTCAGGCATCGTAAACATACGAATTGTCATACTTTTAGTCATTATTTCTTTTTCTTTTGTAGTCATTATCAGTCATTAGAATACACGAAATGCCGATGTAGTTACAAACAGACAGAGTTGTGTACTTTGACTCATGGGTACAAGACTGTGCCAAAATACAACGTCTAGTCGTGTTTTAATATTATTGCACAAATTCTTGTTCTAAATTATAAATATGACACTGACAGTGTCGTTGAAATGTAGATTACGATTTTTAAATTGTTTTTTTTTTTGTATTTTAAGGTTTTTGACTGTTGATTTGATACTACGTTTTATGATCTCAGACTGGAGAATCATAATCAGGTGGATCGTTCTTAAAATATTTTATTTAATTTAAGTGAATTTTTATTTTAAGAAAATTTTCGCAATTTTTTCTAATAGATCTTCTTGTAGTTTTCACCATCTGGTACTCGTTGAAATAACTCATCTGTGAAATTGCGATCGTGTTCTTTGCTTTAGTTCGACTCTTGAACGTGTTCTTCAAACGCGTCAAGTCTATCTGCAGCTATTTGCTCTTTAACGAAACTTTCAAGGATTTCTCCTTTAATGTGTGTAGGCGGAAAAAATCATACCTCGTGAACATTGCGAAACTTTTCTAAGAAAAGAATAACGCGCAGCCCCTGAAACTCACAACAATAACAAAGATCGTAACCGCTTTACAAATCAAATTGAAATCATAAACAAAATATCATTTGAAGACAAAAGAGTTTCAGGACAATGAGCTTTCAATACAATTTCTGGCCTTTCGATATTATTGATTGGTTACGACACCGCTGAAATGAATAAGTTTGATTGATTTCACCATTTCTCAGGAATCAATTTTAAAGTTCTAACCTTTTGTTATGTTACCACAGGTTTTGTTCTGAATTTAGAAAACAAAATGCTTGAATAACAGTCAAACAGCGGAAAGATTTGATGATAAAAATAGTCTAAAGTACAGTACTGAAGATACGAACGGTAAAAACAACGATTACAAAACATTAACAGGTGACTAACCCATCGCTAGAATTTCCAGCAATTAACCACATTGATCAACAAGATCTGATTGAACCACGTTATTTTCCAAATCTAACCGCGCAATAACTCATTGAATCATTAAGCTTACAACCGTTACTGTAATTGTTAGCCGTGAGAGTTCAATTACTAAAATTACACCGACTTAATCTATTGCACAAACATACTAAAATTTAGAATCTGATGACTTGAATAGATAACCATTCTTTGTTGGTTAGTCGCCATTGCTTTAATTGTTGGTTTAGAACCGTGCACTTCGGTTAGGTTCTTTTTGAATAACGGATCGTCATTGATTGCTATCTGCGGTAATGTAAGTTCGGGTAGACAGCTTTACGCTAGGATTTAATCTTCACAATTAATTACCTTTTGTTCAGAACCAATATGCTAATTTCTGGCTACAAGCTTTTCTTCAATATCATTTTTAAGATCAATGTCAAAGTAATGAGTGTACAAAAAGATATTCTGGCCGACATTCGGATCATTATCAACTTCTTTTACATTTTCGCAAATATTTTTAGAACAATGATATCTATAATATTCGTCGCGTCAATTCGTCCCAGTTTCACAGTCATCAAAGTTCCCATCTCTTTCATGTTCAAAGCTATAATTCATCAATGTCGAGTGCGACTCACCTTTCTTGTCCACACAATCGAAAAAAATCTACTTTCTCACATTATACGCATCTGAAATGTCTCTTGGGCTATTATAAAAACATTTTTGACGACATCGACTGTTTTAATTATTCAGAATTATTACATTCTCATTACGCTTCAAACAATGCTGATAATTCTTCTTCTATTTTAATTGAATGTGCTACTTCCTCTTTAATGACTACTTTCATACTTTCGTGTGTTTCGACTTTCTAGTTGTAAACATAAAATTATTCGGTCGAAGTACATCGTTTCTGTTTAAAGTTTAATTTGAATTACGCACTTTACGATGGCGGTTTTCTATAGTCTGAATAGATAACTAGTAATGGTCGGCTTCGTGGCTGGGTGCGCAGAGATGACACGATAAATGTACATATTACGCCTGCAACTATGTTTCGGGTCCGATATGTTGTTGGAAAATAGATACTGTACTATAATATCTAGTATATAAATGATTTATTAAACTGTAAGCTCTCTAAAACTCATGTGGCCGTAATTAAAACATTATCTCCCAAACTCATTAGCAAAAGCTTCTACTGCTTTTATGAATTCTTCCCCTACATCTTTTCCATCTGATCTTGCTTCTCCCTCTGTACCTGTAAGACTTTAATCCTTTACTTCAGACACAATGTCATACTCTAAGGTCTCGATGACGACAGTCCTCAAGGGCGTTTATTCTTAAAACACTGCACTGAGTCAGGCAACGAGGCTGAGTGATCAATCTTGTTCAATTGAGAGACGTTACGTAATCGGGACACCGTCAATTTGCTACTAGGTGATAGGAATTATCGGATATTTTGTTACACTTACAAGTAAATCTCGGCCTATGTTTAAGATTTTATATGTATATAGATGTTGATGAAGAAATCATACTGAATGAAGACTTAAAGGCTGATTTACAAACGACGAATCACGAAGTTGTAGACAAAATTAAAGTAGAAGAAAGCTTTTTTTAATTTAGCATAATTATGTTACTAAGACTCAAATATTAGTTTCTGAAATCTCAGAGACTGATGACTAATCTATAATTTATCTCTTGTAACATTACCGTGATCTTAAGAATCCTCACCATAATATCTGTAGGATTTAACATAATATTTAAAGCAATAACTAATTCTGTAGCTAAACGTTAAGACAGATAGGCGCAGACAAATGTTTACCTATTGCTGTATTGGAAGACTTTCCTGGAACCCTGGTCGTTATGAGATGTCGTGGCATGTTCCAGTTAGTACGCCATTAGTATCTCCTGTTTATGTTTCATATAGCATGTCTAGGTACGTTCTCAGCCTAACTACCACAGGGTCTCCTGAAATTGGAGGAATCATTTTGTGTTTATGTCTATGAAAGATAGAAGTGGCGTTGGGATGACGATGGGTTTTGTGTTATCATGATTATTATTAGTAACTGTTGATTAGCTCTAATTGTTCTGCTACTGATTACTAACATAGCATAACATCACGTCTATAATCCTATAATGGTAAGGCAGAGGTGTTTCTACATTAGATTCACATGTCGCCGTCTCTACTAAACGCTCTATTATCTTAAGAGAAGATTTCATATTGCTAAGAGCGAGCGGCCCGTCCCGACTTCGCTCGGGTGGACATTTATTTTCCTGTCATTACCGCCCCCCTAATTTTTTTAGTAATAAATATAGACTATGACACTCACAAATAACGTGAGTTTCAATTGGTAAAATAATTTTCAAAATCGGTTCGGTAGATCCCTCACAAACTTTACCTCTTGGTAATATTAGTATGGAAGTATAAATAGTATAGATTAGAATTAACGAAATTAAAACTCAATTCATATAGTGAACCCAGCGTGAGTACCTGTACCTTCAATAACTTAAATACAAGCTAAGAGTTAACTGATACAAAAGAAAGTAGACCAGTTAATATAATAAGACAAGTATGGCGCATAATCCAGTGATCTTTGGTTTCATCAGAAACGTGTGTCTAGTGCGTAAAACGTGCGTGTTTATCAGATGTTTCAGATGAGATATATGTATACGCTGCGTTAATGTTGTATCTACTGAAAGAAACTTGTAATTATTAGATTTTGCTATCACGCAATAACCGTTAAGTAATGATAAATTCAACTTCAGGATCGATCGAAATCTTAGCTAGATTTAATACTTTTGCATTGTTATCATGTCTTTTTCATCCATCATTACCAAAATTGCCTGTGTTACTTACTGTGGTACTAGTCATCGTCTTCGAAAGGTGTGCCTGAATAACCGAAAACCGCAGCGAAACCGCCGTTGCGTCTGGCACCACCCTTCTAATCTGCGTCCATATCATCACGTTGATACGATCTGTGCAGGGGCCGTGCAGTCACGCGTGTGTTCACTCAGTTTTATACTTTAGCTTTCTTTAACTAATGGCTCATTATTTTAGTTTTAGTAATTTCGAAAATAGATATTTTCGGTGGTACCGTCTTGTGTGTAATTAAGATTGCTTTAATTTTGCTAACGATTTCTGCTATTATTTTTAAGCCGAAAGCGTTGTTTGAAAATGAAAACTAATTTTTGAATAACCAATGGGAATCTTTATTTTTGATATAAATATATTTTATTACATTCTATCTGCTATAGCATCTAGATTAAACCTCTAAATGAATTCGAAAAACATAAAACACTCGTCAAATAAATCATCCTCCACAATACATTGATGGCCTTTTATAAACAATACAAGCGAACAACACCTTTTCATTATTTCACCGATCCAACCGCCAATAGCTATGTGCTTCCGGTCGATCGCTGATAGCCCCAATGATGATGATGTTACCGGAAGTACGTCACTATGGGAACTGGTAATTAGATTACATTAATTCATTTGCGCTTGTGAAAAATTTACTTCCTCTAGAATGTTATTGTTGTAGTTTTAATTGAGGATATTGATGGGCTTCAAATTGTTTGGCGTATTCTATTCTATTGTGTGCCCTTTATCTCTATCGGGATAAACCTTCATTGGAGGACTAGCATCATTATCGTTATTTACCATTGAGTTTGCTAAGATTAAAATGCTATCGGAATTTGAATCTCTCTTTTTCTTTACATCGAGTTTGCCTTCAACAAATCGCCATTATTATTATCCTTACTTCTACATATCAAAAAACCTATAAAAGACAATTTTGACAAATCCGTCTCCCAGCTCCGATCATGAAATTTAAAATCACTCAAAAACCCTTCTCTCTTGTTACAGCGAGCCACACTGGCCGAAAAAGAAGTGACCACGTTGAAAGAACAACTGGCCACAACCAGCCCGACTCCACTCCAGGCCTCAGTACCTAAAACCAATGGCTCCCACATAGAACCCACCAGGGATCAGGCCACGGAGACGAGGATCGACAGGTTCAGTCCTGACATCAAGGAAGAGAAGCACGACGTTGATGACGACGTAGAGAAGATGGATATGGCAGCCACTGGGAGGAGTAATAGCAACTCTTCGAGGAGTAGTCCCGTGGTGCATCAGCCCCTTCTTGAGGGCGAGCTTGCTGCTAAGGAGAAAGAGGTAGGTCTACTTTTAATTACCACGATTTTTAGTTAAGACATAGTCTACTTTACTTTACCCAAAGGGTAACCAGCAACTGGACTGTGGAGGTCAGATAGGCAGTCGCTGAACTGGTAATCACCTGCATCCGGATAACATAAAAATTTTGCTAATTAATATCAAAGAGATTTATGATACTATAGATAAGAAAAACTGTGATCTTTTGTCGCAGTGAGGCCATTATAAGAAAACTGCAAAATTGCTAGGTTTGACACATTATACTTTTACTGACAGCAACTAGTTGGTTAAGGCCGGTAGAATATGATACTGTCCGCTTTATACTGTATCATCTGTACATTTAAACGGCATTGTCTAATATTGATGAATAGTTAGATTCTGTGTTAGTCAGTAATGGGCTTAGACTGTACAGCTATATCTATCATTCATCCAATAAATACTAATCAAATCATGTCACATAGGTATGTACTACAGGCACATTACGTGTCCTATTAATGTACATGAATCTTCCCATATATCAGTGCCATTATCCGCGATCATAGGAGCATGTGGGCGGCCATCTGAGTCTACCAGTTATGACAACACAAGCGATTGACTCAAATGCTGCATCACCACTCTATTGCTCTCAATTAGAGTTGCCCAGCCGACTCGCGTTAATTGACTGTATCGATAATATTGATTGATCGATTGGTGGGCGGCCAACATTTGTTATCGACGCTTAAATGAATCGGTGATTGTGTAAATTTTTGGGAATTAAGTGACTCAGGCATTTGAAAAATACGGGTCCGTTCAGTAAAAATATTTCATTTATTGTTAGTTACTGTCAACGTGAAACTTGACCAAAGAAACACTACACATAACTTTTCCTTAGAACTTTCTCAACAAAAGCTTTTAAAAGAGCTTGTTTAAAGTAACAAAACAATAAAACAGTTAGGAGTCGCAACTGGGTCAGTTAAACGTTAAAGAAAAATCGATTTCACTAAAATTTGCGAACACATTCACGTGTTGGACATGGAAACTCAATTTAGAAGTAGCACCACGTGAAACAAGCACTCTTAAGAGCTGCGGAAAAAACTTATCATGTCTTGTCGACATTTCGACATCGGTGTTGGCACAACACTAATTGAAATTAGCAGCCCGCTCTGATCGCTTGCCAATGCCAATTAAGACAGAAAAGATAATGTCGTATTAGATAACTATAGCTATAAATAATAACGATATTCTTCGTGGCATATGTTCAATGGTAGATTTAGATCTAATTCTGGGATTTTCGGCGTGAAAAAAGAAAATCGTATCAGTTGATAATCTTGTTGCGAAATGGGTTAATGAGTACAGAGTAGTCGTCGTGTTATTGAACGAAAATATCGCACGTGTAAAAATTTATTCACAGAAAAAATCTCGGCTCTTAATCTCATCACTACATCCTTTCATCATCTCATGTAGTACATAGAATTACCCAATGATTCCACCAAAGTACACAATACGAACAAAAACAAATTCGCCCTTTTGACCATTTAAGAGTCGTACAGGAAGACATACAACAAGACCAAGCTGCTACTGCTACAGATTTTCCAAATACCAAAGCACGTATCAATGCAGCTCCAATTAGGCAGCATCCTATAAATAACGGTCGAGTCGCGTGTCTTAGAGGGACGTTCATAAACGGTGATATTTATTTAGTGCAAGGATTACGTTCGTTCGGTGCCGATCAATCATCCCATTGAACGTATCCTGTTTCCTTTGCCTAGGGATGTGCAAGCCGATTGGGTATCGACACTTCGGAAAGGTTGATATCGATAGAAAATAAATCTTTATTTAAATCCTCAGCTTGCTGTAACTGAATGGAATGATTTCCTTTGTTAAAACCTTCACGGTGTATTTCAGTTCGTCATAACCTCTACGATTACAACCATGAATGGTCGACGACGATCCTAATGGCTAGTTACGAGCTTCCTGTTTTAGTTAATAAAATAACTTCCTCATTATTATTGTGCTAAGTAACCTCAGTAGTTACTTCTGTACTATTCAACCTTAGTGTTTAGTGGCTTCCGCTGTATTTAACTAATTACTTTATTTAAACCCTTATTGTTCAACAATAAATTAAAAAAAGTCGTTGGCTTATTTTTATCGACTTTCATTAAAATTCTATCGATAAAATCCCACCCACAGATCACAAAACCCATCCCTAGATCTAACCGACTGTCAAACCCAATTCAGCATTGCCCCCGCACACGTAATTGATTTATTGATCGTACGTTACATTCGATACGAGATGAGCTGCGTTTGCGCTGCATCCTTTACTCACAATTTCTATCCAGTTGACCGGCTGACCAAGTCATGTGGATGCTAGGGGACGGAGCGATTGAGTATTAGGTTTTAAGGCCAAATGGGAGGTAAGAAATGCGGATACACGTAGCTAGTACGAGTAGGTACAGGAAAAGATTAAGGACTATCGAAGATGTGTTTACCTGGATTCTGGCATCTTTTTCTAAATCTCTTCATAAAATTTGTCCAAGCTAGCTCATCTATGTCATCTTAGAGTAATCAGACCTCATGCCTTCATACTCTTGTTATGAAGATCTTCAGATATATGATAACGTTTATAAACTAAACGTTCCAGTGTGAACTTTCAGAAACATCATCTATTAACATGAATATTGAAAAACGTCTAATAGTAAACGTGTTGAAGGTTGCGGTTAGAGCAGTCACGCATCTTCGCATGCTGAGAAACACATTACAATGTCTACTGATGCCGCGATAGCTAGCTGTCGCTACTATGTGCGTAGAAAGTATTATATCTTAGATATTATTGATGGTTGTTCTTTCATAACTACCATAAAAAGCATTTAAATTGAAGTCTAGAGTTTGATTGACCTAGAGATAGCAAAAGGTGAGACCTTGTTTTTGTCATAAAATCATGTGTGAAGCACGAACGATAAATGAGGAAAAAAAATGGCAGAACAAAAAGCTGCATGTAAAATGTAAAGCGAAGCCTACTGAAGATTACATACAAACAGTATCAACTCAAACAACATTTACATGAAAGAAACTACACAAACAATTCATGAGTCAAAAACAGACCCCCATCCATTTGAAGTGGTGCTCATCGCCAATGCGGCCGAATTTCAAAGAAGCCTAGTTGCAAGCGAGGCCTTTCAGAATGCACCCATTCATGCTTCAGAATCATTAGTCCATTGAATCACCGAATTTAAAGCAAGCGAAAACGCGGATTTGAAACGAATTTTCATCTCTTTGTTGGGAATTCAATAGCTCTATATAATTACAAGTATGTTTGGGTTTATTGGTGAAAATGGACGCTGTACAGTTTAAAGCTAATGGGGATGAGATTTTAGATATTGGATTTATGAAAAGAGTCTATGTGCAGAATATTTTAAAATAAAAATGAAAAAGACAAAACAAATCGACAACAATTAAACTACTGCTCAAATTGAAGCGACAAAAAGACACAAAAATGTAAAACACGAAAACACCAATTGTGTTGAATACAGCCCTCCAGAATACTTGCACAGTGTCGAAACTCAATGAGTTCGCGATATAAAAGCTGTTATTTGCCGTAACGAACGCCTTTGTGCGGAGGAATGCCTTTAGAAGCACTATCTTAAAGACGAATTGCCGTACAACGCTGCGCAAGTTCCTACCGATGCAAGCACAAGGTACTATGACGCAGCAATGCAAACAATCTCCAGCCATAGTTTAGTTCACAAACTAGCCATAAACAATCCGATAAAGGTACCGAACGAACAACTTTTGATACGAGTAGTACGCCACTACGCCGCTTTTTATGCAAATTCGTGGCGTTGCGAAATATCGATGTGTTCGGCGAGCTTCTGCGTTGTCTTCCGGATTTATTTGTGGTGTTTTGCTTTCAATTTCTTCTATTGTAGTTTTAATTTAAGGTTGGAAGGGGAATTTTATTTTCTTCGTGTTAGTTTTGTTGTAATGAATTGTAAAGTACAAATAGAAACGTGATTTCTTTCAACGAAATAAATTTTGAAAACGAAAACTCGACCCACAGACCAATCAATAACATCTCAAAAAACTTTCTTAAATCAAAAACTCGTGCAATCAAATTCAAAGTAAAGTTATCAAACGAAAACGAGGACCTATTATCGGAATGTCATTAAAAAGAAATAACACAGCGTCACCCTTTCGGCAACTTAATTAAAATCTTCGCAAAAAATCCCCGAAATAAAAACTTTGACCCTTCGATAAGGTTAATAAGTTCTAAACTGTGGTTTTGGACTGAAAATTGTTTCGTTTCTTCGGAATTTGTAAAACAATCAAAGGGTATCAAAGACTACATGCCCAAGGGTGTGCGGGTGTCGCAATTTTTTGGCTTTTTAACCCCTTTGTGCGTATTTTTCTCGGAAATGCTTAATTACGACCAGCGTTTGTTTGTGTTAAGAAATTTTCCACGTGCGAATAAACACTTCATTGTTTGGATTATTAGGAAGGCCATAAAAGAAGTGAAGTCCTAAAACTTCAGTATTGTACCTACTCGTATAAAAACTTTAACTTCGTCAAGTATTGTTTTCACCGTACCTACACAGGAGATGTTATGTGGTTTCATTGGTAACTTCGCGTCCGCCATGTTGAGTTTCTGCCTTCAACTCTTTAATATCGCCATCGATAAAAATAACATTACTCAGTTCTACTGCTTCTACACGATGCCCATTATCAATTGGCTTATTAGAATTAACGAAATAAGATTTAACGTTTGTCACCGCCGTATGATGATAAATGACGGGCGATGATATTCCTTTTTTTTATAAATTGCCTATTTATTACAATAAAGCATGTTCCGTTGTCCCAATGGGTATGAACAAGATTTTTGATGTAGCTGTTGAAATGTGGATGTAGATACTTTCAGGTATACTCTGCCTCACAACCTGGAACCTGCCTCTTCTGGAAACACAGATTGCATGTTGTTATGTTTTGATATACCTAATGTGAGAAGTCAAATAGACAACCGTTGCATATAAAATACAGCGTCATCCGTTTAGACGCAGAAGCCAAGGTGAAGATGATGATGACGTGAGGGAAGCTGATGAATTTTGAAGCAAAAGTGATGGAATGGATTTTCGAGTTTTGTTTAATGCAATATTTCCCATTAATCTTTCTAATCATGCACTGATACTGATTAAGAGAGCTGATGACGAAGAAGTAGGAAAAGTTACAGGCATAGCTACTTCTATTTGTGGTAAATAATTATTAACTCTGTCCACCGCAATGGATTACTCATCGGCAACATAAGCATCAAGGCTCCCCACTATTGACTTACACATTGCGACAAAAGATAACGAGATCTCGACATGTTTTTCTTTCACAATCAAATCAACAGACAACTGGCTTTATTCTTTAACAAAGTTATTGAATCATAAACAAGCAGTTAGTACATAATTACGCCGACAGATAGCGCCCTTTTGTAATAAAACCTTATTTTTGGAATACCTTTTTAAATCTCATGCGTACAGGCACCTGTCATTAAACGTATACAGCCAGACACCTGGCATCAAAACTAGGTAAACATCACAATACATACACATTACGATGCTACTATTTAATTTCAGAAAGCAATAATAGTCCTACATAAATCATAAACACCTTTCTTTTTAGGCAGTAAAAACGTTACTTTCATCTTGGGACTCATAGATGGCGCTGTACTAAAATCCAACTGTAAATTATAGTTTAATGTCACTTCACGGCGAGACATGAAAGAGTGACGATGCTATTTTTGTACACACCAAAACGAAAACACTCGAAATTAGTTTATGACGTTTGTCTGTAGTTCGATTTATTTTAATTTTGTTATTTTCGGGGGCCGTGCTCTTATTATGTGTCGGTCGTCGTAAACTGGTGTAGTTCGACACTGAATTATCTCCCGCCTGACTTGACTAATGATGGCGGCAGTATTTCTAATTTAGACTTTATTGACATTTATCGATGATCGGCTACTCTTGCGCCGGAAACCAGAATACAAGTTTGATGTAACACATTCCGTCCGCCCATAGTTTTTTTTTTGTTATGTTATTCTAAATTCTATTCGCTTGGCATAACGTTGGTAATTTTTCGTTTCCTATATTTGCAAGACTCATTTAGTTTTGATAAATTTCTTGCTTTCCTTCATCTCTGTCTACAACATTAGCGATGATATAATTATTTGATATTTCATTCGAAACTGCTTCATCAAACTCTGATTCTTCACTTACATCTCTCTAATCATCTTTACGACACTTATTATCTATTCAAAATATTCAGTCTCACTACGTTAACTGTTGACTGCAAAGGACAGTATTGTCGTTCCCGTCTTGGTCACTTATTTATTGTTATCCATCGCACTATAAACCTAATGATAAATTTTGTTAACAACTGGAACGATCTATCGACATTAATTTGCAGTGGTCTATTCACTGATAATTTATGTTTCGGAGACGATGCCAAAACGCGCCCGTGTGACACCCTGAGGAACGACAATATATCGACCGATAGATTCGTATCGATAGATATACGAGACCCGATAAACATGACTAACCTCGAGCTTGTTAAAATAACATATTGAAATAGAAATTACATACGCAATATCACTTTCATAAGATGATCAACATAAACAAGCCTTTACTTGACATTCAACATTGAGCTCTCAATTGCAACTGAATCGACTCTAACAACACTAAAGAAAATAAATAATAATGTTTTTGCGACTGTAAATCCATGTTTGATTATAGATATGCTCTCACATACAAACACATGTGACCTTTGCGTTCTGATTTCCAAGCGAATCAAAGAGAAAGCATCGAGGGATGTCGACAAGAGAAGCAATCAGATGCCCCATCAAACGCAACCTATCATCTTGTCAGAAATCGGCACGCACGTTAATTTAATAACAAAAAAAAGCCTAGAGTTACATTAGAAAAAAGGACAAAAATAAATGGTAAGTAGTGTGCGCGTGGGTCTCTCTCGCTCGCTCGTCGGCGACGCCCGTAATTACGCTCCAAACACGCGAGCGCAACTTGAAAGCAAATGTCAAACTCACATATTTATTTCTTAGTATTGAATGCTGCGCTCGCTTCTCGGAAGATCCGATGTAAACATCATCGTGTCGATGATGAAAGCGATCTGCTTCTTTGTACTCGATGCTGATTAGTCTAATTTTATCCGACAAAAAAACATCACAAATATGTAATTTGTGTGTACCGTGACAACGCCTGGCGTGACTGGAAGCGAGGCTCAATAATGACCGGAAAGTGTTCGGTACATCTCAACCGAGTGGAAACTTTGTTAGTCAGTCAGCAATGTTACTTTAATAACCTCGTAATTAACTAAAACGAAGACGGCTCGTCGAATTCGTCCCGGTTTATTTATACACGGTCCCGCGTCGATATTCAGAAGCCAACTTGATAGATTCATAGCAGCGAACATCAAAGAGCGAACATTAATCATAACTCACATCAATCGCCGGTGAAACATTTCTGTTTTTATTGTAAATCAGTATTAAAAAGCGACAACGTAAGCATATGAATCAAACGTGCGCCTCGAGACGTCGACTATGTGCAATAAATTCGTGAAAACGTAAATAAAAAAGTGTGGCGGGCCGATCGGACCACCCTGCGGTACACCTGTTGAATCTATTAACGTGTGCGCGGCCCGCACCAGATACTATCGAACTCGTCGCCACTCGCCGGCCGAGAGCTGATGTGCCGTGCTGTCGTACATCATAATACGCGATGCGTTGAGAAAAATCAGAGTCGGTCACATCTGTGCGTCGGCGTCGATGGCTCCGCGCGATGCCTCTCCGAGCAAATCGTGCGTTTCGTTTCTTTTAAATTACAGCTGGGTGTAAGTGCGCCTCAACTGCGCAAAACTAATAAAAGTTATACTTCCTACGAAGTGATATTTATGTATGTACTACGTCTGGCTTCCATCTTTTACGATCGTCAACAGTTACATATTTAATGTTCGATGTTTATCAACATTTCTTTCTTATGCAGGTTTAGTGGAGCGATAAATTATTTATCATCAAAGACTTGCTTATTTTGAAACTTTTGTTTCTTTAGCGCGGTAATTCCTGGCTTTACAACAGACGTCACTGGCATTATTAAGTAAACGCCAGTATTCTTTTATCATAGATTTGATGTATTAAGAACGGATCATAAATTCAAAGATAGCGTATGGTATGATAACAGTTTGGCAGGACTCGAAGAGGATGGGTCGTGTCATGATGTCACTGTGTATATAGATGTGGATATGTATTAGTCAGTAGTTGACTAATTGAGTCATTCTGAAAATCTGTGAAACACTGACGCACCTTCGTAAATACTTTACAATGATTTTAAATTATAACGCTTCATGACTGGTTCAATAAAGATAATTCAAAGACCAAAGGCTTCAATCTTTATGATTGTCGTTTAAAAAATCGTCACCTCCAATTGTCACATGCCTCTGAGTTCTCCCGATTTCGTGACCAAGTCAAATATTACTATGGTATTACCTTTGTTCAGCCTTTCATGATATGATTCAGCCCTCGTTGCTACAAGGCCGTAAAATCCGTTTGCTATACAAGTCTGCGTTGACTTTTATATTTAAAAGCTCTCTTTGTTTCAGACTGCCGCAAGTTTAATAAGATACATCTGTTACTACTATATTTTGGGGACATCGCCTTCAAATGTCATATAGTCAACAGCGTAGATATTCAGTTACAGGAGCTTTTTGTCATCAATTTCAACCTTACTGCCTGCTAATAAGGATTGTGGTTTTGTGAATTATTTACAGATTTACACCTTTGATGTATTTCGATATCTTTTTGTGGGGAGCTGAGAAATTTCGATGGCTCATCGAGACACGACAAGATGAGTAAATCAACGGGAAGAGTTATCAATATTTTTAACGGCTTATTCATAACGTGTCTCTCGGAATTGTTTTGTTAAACTAATTTTGTTTGTGAAGAGCGTTGACTTTTGTTACTGAAAACAAAGTTTGTGTAAGATGTCGATATAGACCAGGTACTTTGAAAACCTTGTGAACCTCACCATTTATGACAAAGACCTAAACCAAATTTCAATTGAACAATTTCAAGATCAGCCATCTGAAGAAAACTCTTATAAGAAACTTTTATTTCCTATCGAAAAATCAACCTGTTTGTAATCAGTATCAGATTGCCAAGAGATTCCAACTATTCCTCAACACTACACATCACTTCATAATTCGTTTGATCACCTAATGTTTTATGTATGTCGTCGTAATTAGTTCGATCTCCTGATCATCAATATTAATTTGCAATTACAATATCACGCCTCCGTACATGATTAGGTTCATTCCAATTTCATTAAAGTTTAATTCGTTTTGTTTATTCATGATTTACTAGCTATGTTTTTGTTTAATATTGAACGTTTGATCATTCAAGTTTTTATAAGGAGGCCATTTTTATGGGGGATTAAATTTTTGCTCTTGTTAATAAATTATGGTTTATGGGCGTCTGGTGATAATTAATCTTAATTATTTGATTAAGGCACGGATATGGCAGTCATTTCTGGTCTAGTGAAGTTAAATTATTATAGTTTGATGGCATGTTAGACACTAATACATCTACACTTGAATGGACAAGAAAAAGCAACAAATAAGACTATATTGATGACCGCACCACACACGATATGATCGAATAAGAAATAAAGAAAGAAAAAGATAATCACGCGTTACATTAATCCACTGTCCCAATAAAAAAGCAATCTTCTAAACTCAATTGCGTTTAATAAAAAGCAGTAATTATAAATGAAAATAGCTCCAATACTAATAATACATAGGCAATTATCATCGCGACTAACGATCAAGCAGTATTACACTTATCGGAACTACCACCATATTACCTTAACTAAAACCTTATTGGGTTTCAATAAGAACCAATTTGTTCCACGGCTACCGTAAACCGGAGAAAATCAAACTTGGACCTAAGATAGAGCCGTGTAGAGTCTAATGTTGTTTGCTTATCGAGGGCCTCCATATGTAGGGACGTGTTAGTTCGAAGCGAACACGTGTGCGGAATATGTCAATTCATTATAAACTTTGTGTCGTATAGAAGATGATTTGTGACATATTATAGAATAATGCGGTATCTGTTAGTACATGCATCCATTAAGGACTTATTGTTTCGTGTGTAGATACCGCCGAATTCTGAGTAATTGACGAAATTTGTCGGTGTGTGCCTGTCATTATGTGTTTAATTAGTTTCTGTCTGTTTATTGTTCGTATTATCGATTCTAGTTATGTTATCGTCAAGAAAGTTTCGGTTCGGGATGAATGGGAAGATTTGTGTGATTCATTCTGTGTTTAGAACTTAGTAAAGCGAGTTGAATTGAAAGGGTCATTTGTACTTCTGTAATCGGTACTACTACTTAATTCTACTATGTCTTTCACAGCTACATAGTACTTCATAATATTCATCTTTTAAAGCAAAAAATAATAATTCAAGAAAGAAAAAAGCCTCTGTTGATTTCGGCCTCATCAAAATTTCTAAAACTTTTTCGTCCCCCCTACCTGCAACTTCGTCCAAATGCAATTACAGCCCGTCGAAAACATTCTACTATTGTTTTTATTAAAATTAATTCTGAAAATCAATCAATTCAGAACTTTCTTGTCGTCCCCTGTTGTTCGGACCATTTTTCCCGTCCCCCCCTCTCAGAGACAATAGAAAATGGTTATTAATATTCCTTGTAAAAAAACAGAGGCGCTAAACAATAGGTGTTGTTAATTTACTCATTAAGGATTCATGGGGTGTGCCGCCTCTCCTGGGAGAAGGGTGGCAGATCCACACTGGTATTGGCTTCCTTTGATACATTCGGTTTTGGTACAAATTAAAATTTAATTTTATATCAGTTGGGATGTGTCGAATTGCGGATACTAAATTATGAACTTTATTTTACAAGCATGCCTTTGAAATTAAACTAACTTGTGATGAAAACCCAATCATAGTATTTGAATACAAAAAGTTGTCCACCCAGTCGCAAAATAATTAATAATAAACTTACAATTTTTGCTATAAATCACAGATTTTAACAGAACACAATGGAACACAAAACAGCCGATAATTTTAATAATACTTTGAATGACAAAATGTATGACCACGTGGCGGGGGTCAAAACCGGTCCCAACCGGTTCTTAATAAAACACCATTCAATCGAATTTCGTACAATCCACCACTGATGTAAAGAAACTCCACAATAGCAGGTCACGCTATTCTGACCTCTATTCATGCAAAATAAGGGCGAGAGTTTCATACAAAAATTGGACCAGGGTAGCAATTGGTACATTTTGATCGCCTATTCATTCGCCAGATTTGAACCTACGCAGATGTCCAGCTGGTCATATAACACATTTAATCGAACGAGATCTATTGATACGATTTTTTATTGTTGTATTAATGGTCAAGTTTGAATAGAGCATCGCGTGACGATTTCAATGTATATAATTCGGAGCTCGGAGCCCTGGGCGTTTGGCGTTTGCCTTGGAAGATTCTATTACTGTGTTTATTTCAGACACTGAGTAAACCTTCGAAATCTATCGTCACGATATCGTGAATTCTGAAATGTCAGGTTAAGTGCTTGGTATATTTGAACATTGCAACTGAACTGGTTACTAGTGACTAGTATGCAAATTCATTCAGATTTCGGTTTATATAAAGATACCTTCAAAGTACTCCCTACAATTTAGACCTTATTCCATTCCATTTATGATTATTTACTCACAGAGCCATATAATTTGGGATTTCCTAAAATTTTATCTGCATATGACTGATGACGCGGTGAGGTCGCGAACCTAACTCGATAGATTCCAATACTGATTGTAAAATCCCGAAATTAATGTGGTCAAAAAAACTGATACACAAATAAAAGTTTTCCCGCTCAACAAAACACTAAAATGATTAGCATGTCATCCCTATCTTGGGGACACTTTAATTGAACGTTTCCAGCTCCCATCGAAACAAAGGCGTCAAAAGGAATATTTCGCATAAATTATTTTTTCTCTTTTTTTCAACACTTCATTGTGAAGATATCGTTAATATTAATTTTTTGACACGGAAACACCACGCTTTAATATTCGTGATACAGCTCTTTGTTATTTTAATGGCTGCCGATATTCCCTTTGCTATCCATAGCTTCGTCAAAGAAGTTTTCTATTTGGTTTTGTTGCAATTCATCAGGCGATTTGGGGTTGAGATTCTGCTTTAACAAATAATTAAAACAAATAAGTGAAAAGGTTTGAAATAGATTCTCTTTTGAATGATTTAATAGGCAACAGTTTAGAGATAGATGACGCAAAAGAACAAGGCAAGGCTGAAGGCGAATGGAATGAAAGCATAGATTACGCTACTTTGGAGACTCGCTTACCTATACTGCAGTGGACTTGATATAATAATAAAAGCTTGCGATAAATGACGAGTAAGAGAGACAGCCTCCGATGGATAAGAGCTATACTGACGCAATACTGAGCACGTGTAAGCAGCAATTGATCGTAAAACAATCGATAGTGGAGCCGATTTAGTCGGTAAGTCAACGCCCTGCTTATCGCAGGTCAATTATTCGGTGTAGTTTAGTTGAGCGAACTCACGATTATCTGAACTCTTGCGCAGATGTGTGGATGTCAAAGTTTTGTAATTTAAATTGCCGTCTTCCATGGGTAACTTTTTGGACTCGGACTGTGATGATTCTACTGTGAATGTTGGGATTATCTAATTGGAAATATTTCAAATTGTGTCAGACATGATCACTACTACGGAATTATAGAAAGAAAAAGCATTTATTAGCCCGCACAGGACAAAACACATCCAAATCATCAGTATTTAAAACTTACTAATAAATATTTAACAGATAAAAAATATATAAAATTTAAAAGAAGAGAAGAGAGAGAGTCCTATTAAGATCTTATACAAGATATGTACTTTTATGACCAAAGTCGAAATTTTATTTAATATTCCTTAAAGAAAATATCAAATCTTAGAATGAGAAGCTGAAGAATCTATCAGACAAAACTCCCAAAAGCTACAGATGATGAATTTCCAAAACTTTGACAACCACAACCAACAGATCGATACACGCATTTTGACAAAAACAATGTTCCCGATACTGTTGATAAAGCTATGTTTATATAATATATACATTTGTTTTACACATATCAGTTTAATAATATAATGTTAGTTGACGGTGGTTTGGCAGAGACTTGCATCCGTCCGTGAGTGATAGTGCTTTATACGTCTGATGTCTATCGGGGATATTTGGTGACGAGGTCGGTTTTTTCATTAATTTATCATTTTGAAGAGATTTGATATCTTTGTTATCAACAGATGAAGTTTATGTAAATGATTTGGTGGTTTTTACTTGGTAATATCTTGTGCTGATGTCGTGATTACTTTGAGCTGTGTAAAAGAAATGTGTGTTCCTTGATAAACTATGTTACACGTGTAAGGATTTTAACATAATTCTCCCATATTTGTAATCACGCTTAAAGCTCTAATAATCTTAGCAAGTTATATAGAATTCATTATTAATGAGGGTACAGTTTTCAAGTAATGATTCTTAGTAGGTACCACACAAAGTACCTACTAAGAATCATTACTTGAAAACTGGAAAATATCTAAGAAGCCTACGGAGACACAGACAGTTTCCATCACTGCCTCAATAGACGGCTTAATAATATATAAACAGACGCAACAACAAACATCACAATAGTTACGGAGAAACAAAACGTTTCCACCATCCGGTTAGAACACATTAAGCGATTTACTTAATGTCTTATCACCGGCAATCAATAACAAACTTAAAGCACCAATCAATAAGATTGACATTCAATTGAGGATCCAACCGTCCTTGAAAACATCCGATACAAACGCGGTACGCGAAGGATACTATTCTCAAAGTACAATCAACTCTATATCGAGTCGTCTCGGTTGACTGTCAGTCGATTCCGTGTTCTTAGTTACGTCACTCCAAAGAGGTTTGTTACCAATCTATCGGAATAGTTCTCTTAGGATGGAGGTCTAATGCATTGTCGTTAAATTAATGCCACGATTTATGACAGTCGGAATTAGCCCCAAACGAGGGCCAGCAATGGATCACTGTTTAGTTTTATTGATGAATGTATTTGAATACAAATAACTGTGACATTATCCGCGGCGGGTAATGTACGAGCGATTCTGGTGTTTACTGATTTGAGAATAGTGTGCGTTTTAGATGTTATAGAAAATTGTTAGATAGTCATTTGTTATGTTGATGGACTTGCGAATAATTTTGTAATCTATCAGAATCAGGAGGGAAATCATATTGAATATGAAACCGCTCTAATAGTATCGTCTTATAAGATTTCGTTTGCCACTGAGAACGACTGCAAATCTCTGGTTAATAAATCCAAAAACAAAAAGATATCTTGCACAGGTGAGCATGTTATCATAATTATCAACAACTAGGCTCCCATGACCAATGGCCATTGCTTGTCGCCGCATCGATCCATCACAAGCTTATATAAAAATGTCAACGATTCGAGTTACTCAATTTGCAATAATTTTCAGAACCGCGGCATGGTTGAGCAAATCTACCATGCAGTAACAGCCTGCCGTGGATAATGAGGTTCGATTCCGCGGGAAGCAATTTTCTTCTATAATACGCCGATTTTTATTTTATGATCGTCTCGGGACAATGATTCGTTTGACTCGACTACTGTTGACAATCCTTGCGAAGCTTTATTTGACTAAAACGGTGTTTGTCAAACGTTTGATCAAATTCTTCATATGCGACAAATATTTGAGTCTAGCTAACTGTTTCGGAAAATAAAATTCTTTTGTTATCATAAATATGTTGTTTGCGTAACATATTGGCAAGTTTATACAAATGTTTGGTTAAGTTTCACAGTTGATTGTTAATTTTTGTCTGGAGCGCCTTCTACGCGAATTTCATAATATTTATCTATCGCTATACTTTTGTGTTTCTCTTCTAAACCTTACACTTAGGTATTATTGATATCTACATTCAGACTTTTTTATTTATCATCAAATATAACATTCTTGTCAACTATGGACAAACAAATTCCTTTTACGAAACCTCCAACTTTAGTCCGGAAAAATCCTTTATAAAGTTCAGTCTGTGTCTGGAAGTCACCGAAAGTTTGACCAAAACGATCGACAAATTGTTCAGCGTCAGCCACTGTTTATTTATTTTACAAAAGAGGGTATTTGTCTCCAAAGACAATGGCTATTGGTGCGCAAGGGGCTCCCGATAATTGAGAGGGGCTCTTTAATAACCTTCGATTATTTATTTAAGAGTTTCGCCACCTGAGGCTTTGGCGACTGACAAAAAAACTCCTACTAATTATTTAAAATTTCCTGAATTTGAAAATTCAATTTCAGCTTTATTGTGGTCTTGGTTGGGTTCAGAATTGTTTGTTGAAGTTAGTATTTCCTGTAAAGGATTTGAATCGGGGAGTAAGCTGTGGCTTACATTATTATACATATTTTCTCCGCAACTTCGTTTGTGTCTGATAAAAATGTTTTTTTAGATAATCCTTTTGATGCACTTTGTGTGACATTTTACATTTCTACTCTTTTGGTTGCTAAAATTTAATTCTGTAAAGAAAAAAAGAGCTTTATTGTAACAACTTCGTTCGTTTTCTATACATCTCAAAGACACCCTAAATTCCTTAAAGTACTTATACATTCGTATTTGTAATCCAAATGAAAACTCAAAAGACATACATAAGCACATCAATGCATACGTCAAGTTATATACAAAGAGGCGGTTGGGCCAAACCGATACACAATTAAAGAGGAAAACAAGAATACTTGTAAGTACTAATGCTAAGACGAATGTTGCGTAAAATCGACGCGTCTCCCCTTCCCCCAGCCTCCCCATGGCCGTAGGGACGCCTGATTTACGATATCTAGAGGAGAATGGGGTTTTGTTTTTTGTAATTTTTATAAATATTCAAGATTGTTGTGTCGCTCGGTTTAATGACTTAAAGTAGACTGGTTTGGAAAACCTTCATTTTTTCGTAAAAATTATATTGTATTGTTTCGTTTGTATTATAATTATTCATTACCTAATCATGATACCAAAAAAGAACAATAAATATTTTTACTACCTTAGACTTTTTATAAAAAAAACTGTTGTTTAAAAATATCTTTGTTAATAGGCAAAATAATAATTATACGATTCAAATTGTTTTTTTTGTTATGATTAATTATAATTAACATCTAAAGATATACCATATTTTTCCAAAAAAAAAACCACAAACCTTAGCACAATTCAAAACCCGATTTTCTACTCCTATTAGTAATATCTTCTTTGCATCTGACACAAGAAATCGTTTTTCGTATGAAGCACAGCCCTGCGCCCCGTTTTCTTTCTCTAATTGATAATTCTTGCGCGATCCCTCATCGGGGCTCCTACAATAATACAATTAATTCTCTTATGCCGAGACCTACTTATAAATTTCTTACGCACAACCCTTATTGGGGAGCGTTTACATTGGATATTTGGATGATCTTCTAGTTTAGCGTGATGTGGTTGTTTTGATGTTTTCGAAACATTGGGTGGTAGGATTTATAATATATTTATGTCCACTAAATAAAAAAAACTCTTAGGTAAATCCTAGTTAAATAATTATGCAATATTTCATGTTCTATCAAACTGGACACCCAAAAATAATTCCACAAACTTGTACCCCGATAGTTGACCTAATTTTCTTTTAGTAATACTTGAGACAGAAAGTCCTGAACTTCATTTTCATTGTTTATACGAGTACATTTATTGCACGTCTTCTGAAACTTCACAAGCTAAACTTGCCAGCATTTATCTTATCACAACCAGAACTAGTCTCTTTACAGCCCACAAAAACCCTTTCGCTTCTCTGTTCTCCAAGCTCCCACCTAGTGTACCATCTCCTTAACCTCCTGTATGTGTCATGTTCTCCCTTCAGTTCAGACACCGGAGACTCGGCAGTAATTGCTTCCCCGATCCGAAGAGCGCATCTTTTGTGATCCGACACAAGACACAAAACAAAAACATATTTATAATACCGCGATATATTCGTGACTGTACTTATTTAGTTATTTGAGGCGTCTCTGTGCGTGTGTATTGGTTTTACCCCTTTTTGACGTGATTGTGGCTTAAGAAAATGTAATAGAAGGGTCTAGGTTGGTTCGGCTGCATGTAGTGATCTTAACTTGACGATTTTTTTAACATTTTTCATTCAGTTCTGTTTTCAAGCTGCGGTTTGTTCTAATATCTTTAACAAACCCTGAAAGTCTGATTAACTAAGTTTTCCAAGGGGTGTGATTTTACCCAGTAACTAAGTTTTGGAAGTCAAATAGGCAGGCACTGCATTTAAAATACTAGTATTCAGCTGCATCAGATTAGACCTCAAAATTGTTGGAATAAAACCAGGCAGATGATGAGAGTCTTTCAACATTTTGCCAAAATTAACGGTCAATAAAATGGAAACGGCAACCTATACACTGACCCGATGACCTTACAAATCACAAATATTATCTAACTGAACAAATAACTCTGAGTCACGGTGATAAAGCTAATAATAATTCAATTGATTTGAAAAACGGATTTTACACATATAATATTGTCGTTACAAATATGCCAAAGTACCTACTGAATAACAAATGGCTTAATTTTCGGTAAAATTATTAACATTTTCACAGTACACCATATTACGATTTTACAAATCTTTTAAGAGTTCCTAAGCACACAATAAACCTTGTAAAACCTCCAAAAGCATGACTCATTATAAAACCTTTCAACTACTATCGATGATTTAGTAACAAATTGTGCGTTTCTCCCCAGCCTCCCCATTTCCAGATGGTTTGCCGATTTGGCCGGCGCGACTCCGTACATTTAAATATGGCGGCTTAATGTTCAAATGGAGATATAGATGATATTTTATTACTTTGTTTTGTTGATAATGAGAGAAACACAAAGTATCTGAACAGTTTGGTAGTATTATTAATAATAAATTAGTTTTTTTACATAAGTTATCATAGAAACTGATTGATTACTTAATTAATGTTTTGCTAGCGGGCTTTTAAACTCGTAAACTAATGATTCTTTTTTTGTTTCAGGTAAGATCAACATAAACGCTCAAACACAAAATTAAATCTAGATAAATCCTGATTATTTCAAACGTGAACTGGTAAGACGAAACATACAAAACATAAATTAAGTAGATATAAACTGAACTAAACTTTTTTGTTTGACTTTTTGACATTAAAAAAAAGAAACGTCATCCGTTGGCGCCAACTGTCAGTTACACATCAAAGTGAAACAATTCAACAGATACCAAAACAATTGCCATTAAACCCACTAGATTAACAGTAGAAATTTGTCAATATTCGAACCGGGCAGCCATTAATAGCGTTAATCTTTGAACGTCAAACGATTAAAAAGTCGCGTGACTATAAAAAGGCACCATTTTTAAACGCGACTTATCGACTGTCACTTGTTAACGATAACACGTTTGAGTAGCCGTTAGTAAAGAGCTTTTCACATTGAACGGAGGTAGAGAGAGCCGTATCGTGTCGCGTTTAGTCTGCCACAGATATAAAGCCACAAGCCGTGGTCGTGTCGTTGTAGACAGTCCTTATTGGCTTTATAGATAGTTGTCTTTGACTTTATCGTTTGATTCGAAATTCGAAAAGTAATTCTATTGTGACATGAACGGTCACGAAACTTGAAATAAAATTCAAGGTACTTGCTAATTACTTTTACAAAATAAATACTACTGTTACGTGTGTGTACCACAATTAATAAGTCATTTCTAAGTAAATGATGTGACGTGAAAATATGTATAAGTCCATCAAATGTCAAGCAGGATTAAAGCAGCAATAATAAAAAGGGCTAAACAAACACTTAGAAAGTGTAGGTGTGTATAACACCAATTTACGATCCGGTAGCATTGTACAAAAAAAGTTTGCCCTTTTTAAAGTAATTGCGTAATAAAACTACAGGCAAGTCATAAAGTCACAAAATAACGTAAAATCGATAATCTCAAGTGGAACAAACGGAACAAATATAAATAGCTTTGAACGGGTTATTAATTTTTCTTTCGTATTTAATTTTTTTAACTGCGCAAATATTCAAATGGGACTTTTAACGATTATTTTTATTGACACTTTATGGTTCGGAAACTGAAAATGACTTAGATATGATCCGATGCTCGGACGTTTAACGACTGCACGCAAAACGCCATTTTGGAAAATGGAACGTCTGAGAATGAGTTACAACCTCGTTGCGAATTGAATAATGATTTTTATTTTTTACTGTCTTTCAGTACCAGCTAGTCGTGACAGACAGTAAACAATTCATTATTCAAACCTTATTTTCGTACGTGCAAGTTTACCCCTTCACCGGCTAGAAATATACAAAGTCATCAAAAATCAATGAGGCGTCTTCTCACCAAAAGATGAGCGCATTAATCATCTCACACGATGTTACGACAATGGACAGAATCTATAAACACACACCCCCCCTCCTTCCCCCTTACGAGCTACCCTCCACCCACACACACGTAATTAATTAAAATTATTAATGACAGCGCATAATAATGGATAATCAATATTCTCGAGTTACAATTCGGTATGTAAAGTATTTTTCAGGTATTTTAGGTAGATTTCCTTTTTTTGAAAAAAAAAAAATCTACCTATTGGTCTCTCACCTACGGAGATATATATGAATACGTATGTATATGGGTGACAAGCAAAATTTAGCCACACTCTACAGGTCGCAATTATGAACCGATTGCTTTCAAACTTGGCCAAAAAATCGAAACGGTCAAAACTTAGGCTAAGTTCGTGAATGGGCGGAATTCGTCCATGGGGGGCGGCGGGGGGGCGGTTTTTCTAAAATCAGTTTTTTGGCCATAACTTTTTTTCTATGGAAAATTTTTGAACCGTTTCTCATTTTTATCATTCTGAGTACGAATACAGACATCTTTAAATTAAAACTTTTTTGATGCAACCCCTAAATTGGGGAGGGGGTTGAAAATTCCAATTTTTTTGCGAAAAAAAATCATATCTCCGAAACAGTAAACATTTTGACCGTCGCAAATATTTTTTTTTGAAAGCAAATTGTTTACTTTACAATTGCTACCTTCAAAGTTTAGCGATAAAACTTATAGTTTTCGAAATTAAAAATTATAACTAAACATTTGAGGGCGTTTCCATCCTAAACTCTTATGAGAGAATTTAAAAAGGGTAAACTTTCCGTTACAGGATAACGATCGATTTGAAATCATATTTCTTTTTGTAGATTGTACACATAACTACAACTCTTTATACAAATTTTCAATAGTCGGACGCTCCAGCACCTTCTTCGAAATCTACCTCCTCCTGCGGCTTGCCGGAGGGATTTTTTTTTACATTTTTATTTCGTAAAACATTTAATTTTAAGCAACTAATTTTAAGCTTTTTTTTTTCCAAGTTACAGTTTCTTTTTTATTATTTTTTAAAGTATTATTCGTGATGACGTCATTTCATAGCCTGAATAGCTTTAAGTCTTTGCCACGTTTTCAGTACATACAAAAAACACTAAATAACTTCAAAGTTGACATTGATGACAGTTGACGCTTGACAGATACGTGTTTTTATTTTGTTGTGAAATGTGAATGCTGTGATCGTGACTGTGATGTGAACTTTTTGTTTGAGTTTCTTTTCCTACGATTTTTAGCAAATTTTAATTTCTATCCATTATCCGTGCTGCGTATCCGTGCAATGAAACTGTCATCGACAACTAGTGCTAAATGCTTCGTACCGTCATGTAAAAACACTACAACAAATAGCCGACACAAATTGTTTGTAAATGTGAAAGAAACGCTAAAAAAGAAGTGGTGCAAGGAAGTAAATATGGAATACAAGCCTGGGCGTCGTCTTTTTTGTTGCGAAGATCATTTGAACGCGAAATTATCAGCGCGCGATGCATTCAAATAAATAACACAGTAACTAGCATTGACAGTTTTGATTTGACACTGACGGTATGACAAACAAAAGTTTTTTTTTTAATTTATCTTGAAAAGCACGAAGGAAGTAGTCTATTCAGGCTACGTTATGACGTAATTTAGAGGTCAAATGAAAGTCAAATGATTACAAGTATTATTGTGAAAATAAACACAATCTTGTGATATAGAAAGCTAAAAATAGAAAAATAAGGCATAAGACCCTAAAGTCTCCAAATGGTTTTGGAATCAGCGTAGGTTAATTTTTACTTTACATACCGAATTATGAGGGAATTAAGTATGCGGTGAACGGGTTAAGCTCCCGCCAAATTGTTCGAAAAACGAACAATATGAAAAGTAAAGCTGCTTGTCATTCAACTGTCAAATATTTTTTTTAAATGGTGTTGTTGGTTGCCAGATGTAGGTCAACTTGAGAAAAGACTGGAAAGAGGAGGAGGAGACAATGTAGAAAAACCTCTTTCCAGTCTTGTCATTAGAAGAAATCACTGCAATGTCACCGTTAATTATTCAATTTTCTCAGTATTTAACTGTCGATTATTATGATATGAACTTCATAAAAGTTCTGGATTCTGGAGTCTTGGGGTCGGTACACATTCAGGGAAAGAATAACTTCCCTAGAAATAACATTGTTTGAATTCCTATTACAACTTCTAATTTTCTATTCACAGTTTTTACAACACACACCAACCCATATTTATATGATTAATTATACACATTTATTAGCAAAACTGAGGGTAGTACGTCCTCCGTTGTGAAGGGGTGTAAGAAAGGGTTGTGTGCTATTAATATTTATTTCGTATGCATAAGTTATACCAAGGATTGATTGCTAAGCGCCGAGAATTCACCATTTTGATTGATTCGGTTAGTAAAATGATTCATACTTTTTGTTCGTGTATTTTTTTTATTGTTAATGACTGGACTGAACTGTAATAGTAATTATTGTGGCTTAGATTTCAAAGTAACTCTAGCTAATTTTATTAAAGCACGAAAATACACATATTCTTTTATTCAAATTGTTTCACCAGAAATCGAATAGACTGTAACACTTGAGACAGACACCTAGATCGTTTATCTACTTACAAAACCACAAATTACTACAGCAATATATTTAAAAATTGCCACTTAAAACCTCGGTGCCTAGTTACGAACAAAAGTAACAATACAAAACAAGATAACAATCACTAATTGCACACCAAAAAGCAAGCCTTTAAACGCGAAAATTTGAGTGTGAAAAGTACGGACGATGCCGTGTCAAATACTATGGGGGTAGTCACGCGACGATGCCTAACCGTATTCCAACTAACAACACTGTGCCTAAAACACCTTACTTCTACCCCGAGAGTTGGAACACAGTGTCACTGCTGTGTGCAAGTGGAGTGAGCTCAAAATGTTATCATAGTTCGCCTGGATCCTAAGTATCGCATGTCCCCGAACAATAAAAGTGCATTTGGCAAAACATTATACATAAAAGTTTTTGCACAAATACGCCTAACTACGTAATAATGTGAAATTAGCAGTCACTCATTGTCGGTACAGCTAGACATTTGTTTTTACCTTTATAGGTTATTGATAGAACTTTAGAGAAATCATTGAATTGATGTGTGATGCAAAAGAACTATATATAGTGAATGAACCGTATAGGCAAATTTACTTAGCCGTCAACTAACATCAACAGGTCAAATGCAAGAACTAGAATACAAAGAAGACATGTAAATTAATGTAGACACATCGATCTTTTGGATTATTAATTATTAAGGTGAAAGCGTCACGAACAATATTTTAAACAACATACAACCTAGCACTGGCCTACAAACTGCAAAAAAACGAAAAAAAAAATTGAATTTCGCGGGCTACCCAGGAACATCCACCTTAAGTACTTCTTTAAATAATGTTTGAAAGTGGCGCCGGTAACTGAAACGTTGTCAGTTATCTGCTTGGTATGTGCATGTGATGCGGAGGAATGTGGAAAATGTCGTGAAGACAGTTTTGAGTTTAAATGTAGATGGGTATATGAGTGAGGAAGAACAAATAAACGATGGGTGGACTGTGTAACGGATGATATAGCAGGAAAGGAGATGTCTGATTAGATGACGAGTAATAGAGTAGTATGGAAGAGAAGACATGCTGCGCCGACCACAAATAAATTGACATAAGGGAAAGAGAATGATGATTTCTTTAAATATTAAATAAAAGACTTAATAAGCTCACTTTCTATCTTCCAAACTGAACAAGCATTACCTAAAGCAAATAAGAATTTGTAATTTCGTTTACTAAGTCTAAATCTCTACACAAATAAGACCAGACAAACATTCAACACACATACAGTATCAGCCGAACCCCTAGCAATATTTTAAACTACCCTTTCGTTTCAACCCTTTGATTGCGACTTTGCGATCAATCGATTGGGTCCTGACCACCCCTTATTATTTACCGATAGCTTTAATATATAAACACACATCATATATCTGATCATGATTAGATATAAAGAATTGACAACCCTACAAAAAACCCTTTAGTTACGCCATGTATGAAAATTGCACAATTTTAATACGTTTGTGAAACATAATCTCAAAAATTGCTGTACCAATTTGGATAATGCTGCTTTGAAGTATATTTCTTTGGTAAATAATTTGTGTTGGTACAGTCAGCAAAACAGTTAGGTATGCAGGCCAGCAATCTTCTTACGACTATTAATAATGTAAAAGCCTGTAAAGATCGATTTTTGTTATACTTTCACGCACAAACTACTGAAAGGATTTGAATAAAATTGCAAACAGATTGATTATAACCCTTTTCCATTTGTAATAGTAGTAAGAAAATTGCTAGCCTGTAAACCTAACTGTTTTGCCGACTGTACATATGGTCACGCTATTCCAATAAGAAGTCATGTGGAAGCTGTATTTATCTGGTAAAGAATGATATTTCCAGAATTATTCTTAAGAATTTACACGTGTATATGTGAGGCGTTCGAGTTAATTAACACACATAATTAGCATACAATGTAGAAAAATGATCTTAAATTGAGGTGTTATTTAAGATCTTTTTCGTACAAGCCACACAGATTCTCACAGTTCAAAGCTGGAAAAAAAACAATTTTAATGATTAAGGATCATTTTCTTCCACAAATCTATGATACTTGTGGCCATCGCGAGAACACGCCCCCCAAAATATTCGGAATATAAAACCTAGGATTCAAAGTAATCACCAAAAGTGCTGCACGATAACCGATCAAAATCCAATGCCATCACGACGATGTCCAAAAAATCACCCCCAAATCTGCCACCCCTAACACACACACAAACCCATACACACCAAGACACGTAAGTTTCCGATAGGGTTCAATCGCGATTTTTGATCCCCATCTCAAATTTGGTCCCGAGAGAACCCACCCTTTTCGAGCCCACTATATACAAGAATTATACATTATAGTTGCATACATACAAATTAAAACTGCGCCCTTGGGTGTTACTTTTGGGGCAGTTCCATTTGACTATAAGTCGTAATATGGTTCAAAGGCATTCTGATAGTAATTCTGGCGCGTAATTTAAAAAAAAACATGGCGTCGACGTTTCTGTCAAAATAAAAAAACAAACATGTACTATTCACACTGGCTTACTTGAACCAACTAAAACTATAGAAATAGCCAATAGTTTAGGAACACTATTAAAAAAACGCACCAACAAACAACAACCTTTTCACGCAGCTTCAAAAATCATTTCTCTTCAACCTTACTACCCCATTTACCACAAAAACCCGAAACGATCAACAGAATATCCCAAAATGATTCATAATATTGCAAATAAAAACAAAAGCGAACGACAGTGGCAGCCAACCCTCAAAAAACAATAAAAACATATAGTACGCACCTCAGACGGACATGCGGAACCCTCTCGCATAGAATTAACCCTTTCGATACAGAAAGGTGAACAACCCAGTTAAAAACGGGACTTTCTTGTGCCGTGTTGAGTGATGGGCGTTGGCGATTTTAGATGACAGTCAGCTGTCGAATTCGTCGTATATGCACGATTGTCTGTGACAGAATCATAGTTTGAGCTTCTTACATTTTGTCTGTGCAAAGTCTTTATAATCAATATGCTTGAAATTATACCTCGACATTATTAAATATTTTAAAATAACCATGCTTTAAAATGTTTCTGATCACAAGAGGGTCCATCCGAAAACTGTCCGAAGTTCTTAAACTTTCTTTTTCCGTCAGAATATAAATCAGTCACGTCAATCATTCAACTATTAATCAAACCCGCTGTCTCTCCTAACTTGACCACTATACTCGTATTTTATCCGCAGGGCGACACGCATGCAAACGAATATTCATATCGAACTTAAAAAAAGGATCGTTCATTTAGAAATAATCTGGAACGCGTCCAAAATGTCCGCTTCGTTATTAATTTCTAGATCAAAGCTTTTATTTTAATTGTTGGAATATTGATATGTGGATGTTTTATTGGGACCTTTTTGGTATGAACATTAAAGAAAAGGTTTTTTTTTCTGATAGGTATGCCTAATTATAGTGCATATTGCCATGAAATACATCCTCCTTAAATTGATAACAAAGCTTAGTCTAAAGAGATAGAGGTCCGAAATTTGTAACAAATCATCTTAAGATAGAACAGAACTAAAAATACATCACCCCAAGTCGATGCATCACCAAGAATTAATATAATTCTTGTCATTAGACGTCCGATCGCCGCGACGTCTTCGCTCCAACTGACAGTTGACATTGACAGCTCCTTAATGATGGCTGACAAGAGGCGCCCTCTGACGGCCATCTTGCCAATTTTGTTGTACGTTCTTGAACACGTCTCGATGTCAACTTGGTATATTAAAATATGTTTAATTATCTGTACATCAGTTGCTGGGGACGCAAAGCTGAATTGGCATTAAAAGAATTGTATTTAAGGTTGTTAATGATCCGAGAAATGTGAGATAATGGTAAAAATAAAATGTGAAACATCCTATCACATTTTCGCAGAAGTAACTATAATCATTATGATAACATCACCATCCGATCAGTGGCAAAATCTCAAAACCGAGGCCCAAAACCTTACAAACTCGGTGTAATCAAAACAAAACGTACATCATTAAATATCTGCGTACGATCGCTGGCAACTGAAAAGTAAATTAATTCTGGAAGTGGAACAAAAAAACTGCAAAACAATAAGACTTCGGAGGCACAATTCGACCGCCATTAATTATTCAGTGTCATCATCCAACGACGGATATCAACGCTCATAATAAACTCGTATTTTGTATAACTTATGCAAAATGTATATGCCAAGATCACGAAGACAAAAATTGTGGAAAATTTTCTTTAGCATATTGTCGAAGTTACTAAACTAAATATGGATTCAAAATAGAACACTTCATAATTGTCTATAGCCAATCCAATCTAATTCCATATTCAAAAAACTTCGTGCCAAGCTTAGCATTCACACAATGAGCACAATTTATTACAATCAATAGACACACACACATAGACAATTATAAATTCGGCGCACACACACAAGTTTTAACGAAACTCATGCATATTTATAAACTTAATGTGTATATTATTTTATATCTGTGCCTGTGTGAGTGCGGAGGGTCTTAATAACAGATATTCAATCAAAATCAACCCCTTTTCCTGTCCGATATCTTTGCACTGTGAGTGTGCATCTCCCCTTGTCGGTTTTGTTTTGCTAGGAGTATGTATACTTATGTTGACAATTGGTAATGTTGATCATCATAGAAATATTGTAAAAGACGGATAAACTTCGAAACAGATTCCAGAAACCATTAGAAAAGAATCCTAAAAAACAACTACTTATAACCCTCCTTTTGCCATGCCGTAGTGAGCTAAGAATAGTGTTTCCAAGTATCACAGTGACTAAAGAAACACAATACAGCAACCCATTACAGTAACAACTACGCACACCGTGTAATTTAAATACTTCCCTGTCATTAATATTTGTAAAGATTCCTGTCGATATAACGTCGGGTTACTTCCAAGTTTCTAAAACATTTGCATATGAATACCTTTATACGTACCTTGTGCGACACAACTAAAACGAAGAAAAAAAACTGCAATGACTAATCAAGGTTCACGAATGAAGTCCCCCAATTTCTGATCTCAAAAAAAGCAATAGGGACATGGCGTCTTTAAAAAAGAAAAAATATATATTACTGATGATTTACTCATTTTTCGCAAACACCTCCGAGTTTTCATACAAAAAGTCCCCCTGCCTTAAAAAGTAATGTCCATTTCAATGAAACAGGAGCAAAACTCGAACGCTTCACGCAAGAAAAACTCTCCATCCCAATAAGATATTAGAAACACCAATTGCGTATCAGAAATATACAATTAATAACGAGTCGTCCAAAACAAAGGCATGGGCAGACGCCAAAAAAACGGGGAAACATATAATGCATCAGTGAATCGTAGAATTTGAACAGTATCGTGGAACGGGGTGTATAAAATGTATAAATCTTTCGGGGTGCCTGTCTGGCAGGTCTACCGACTAGCCATGCCTGTGTGTAGATATTTAAAATTATTCCCTTTGATACAGAAGATAATTTCATTCGCAGACTTGCAGCGTCAACAGAAACATCTATTAGAGTATTCATAATTTAAACTTATTGCATTGATTTGTTGTTGGAAATACTAAATCGAAAGAAAACTTAGAAAGTTAGACAATTCGTATCGTACTGTACTGGCTAAGTTTTGGAGTGGCTTCAGTTAACGTTCTCAGATTAGAATTCGAGGAAAAATCAAGTTTCGAACACTGAAGTAAGAGTTCTGGCTCTGCAAGTTTTATAATTATAGTCCGACTAGTTAGTTTATTTTATTCGCTAACGTTTTATTTCTAAACCCAAAGAATTCGCAGGATCTGGTAGATTACACGAACGTTTCTAAATTGAAACCGCGAGTATCCAAACCAAAAGTAGCCATCATTAGGGATTTGAATTTGGAAACAAATCAACATTCTAAAATCAAAAGGTTCGATGGTAAGGCCAGCACGTGACACACGGCGTAGTCGGCAAACTTTTTCCCGACGCAACGAGTTCGCTTCTGAAAGTTGTGCGGGCCTTTGTTTCGCGCAATCATACGCTACGTTGTAAGGATGCGTTGCGAACTGGATCTCCACTCATCCTTTTGCCAACAGTACTTTGATTTCCGAACCGCTTTGATTCAAACTTTTAAGCATCCCATGTTTTGACGTCGAATATTGCATTTCCGTGTGTGTTTAATTTGATATTTGTTTGGAACTACACCGCCCGTATATCATCTATATTTGAAATTCAACTTCAAACGGCGATTCCGATGAACGTTATTTAAAATGTTCCGACGCGCTGTGATCGGGCCAATAACACTCAGTTTCTAGTTATTCTCATTGTATACAATCTCACCCCACGTAGACCGCGACCCTCCGAGAAAAAATAATAAATTATTTTAGTTAGTATGCAAATAAGCGCGGACCGATATTTTAACCTACACCCCATTGAAATAGCGCATTTTTTTTTAAATATCTGTTCTTTATGGTACGGAAGAATGTGCTTGTTTTTAACATTTGAAATTGGAATCATAAATAGTTCTAGTGCAAGGACCCGCTTGTTAAGTTTAGAATTGCAAAGTGATTCTGAGTTTAGAATAGTGATTCTAAATGCGAATTCAACTATGGTTTTAAATGATGGCGCCTCACAAGCCCCTTCAACATTAATCTAGATCTTAACGCGTGCGCCTGTGTGTGTGCGTGTGTATTGTGTGTGTGAGACAGGGCAATGATATTTAATTCGAAGGGTAGAATTTCTCATCGATTTTAATTTTATGCGCGCATCCCGTCTCGGCGTGTATTATTTGTTTTTTATGTAAATATTCTCGATCTCTTATTCAGACGAGTGGCGTCCATTTTGCGGATTTTTTCCCTTTTCACATATTTAGACGTTGGAATATTTTAATATAATGGGTTTTGTGTTTGCATATTGGCATAACTTATTTGGAAAATTCTAATTCGGTCTATCTATTATTGTGTTGTTGAGGACTCGTGGCTGACGTCTTTTTATTTCACACTCGTACCCAAGTTGTTGAAAGCAAGGTGAGAGGGGAGCACAGTTTTTAGGGTTCCGTAGCCAAATGGCAAAAACGAAATCCTTATAGATTCGTCATGTTTGTCTGTCTGTCTGTCCGTCCGTATGTCACAGCCACTTTTTTCCGAAACTATTAGAACTTTGCTGTTGAAACTTGGTAGGTAAGTAGATGTATTCTGTGAACCGCATTAAGATTTTCACACAAAAATAGAAAAAATTTTGGGGGTTCCCCATAAGTACATAGAACTGAAACTCAACATATTTTTTTTCATCAAACCGATACGTGTGGGGTATCTATAGATAGGTCTTCAAAAATTATATTGAGGTTTCTAATATCATTTTTTTCTAAACTGAATAGTTAGCGCGAGAGACACTTCCAAATTGGTAAAAAGTGAGTCCCCCCCCCCCCCCCCCTATAACTTAAAATAAGAGAATAATAAAACTAAAAAAAAAATATGATGTACATAGGTACATTGTCATGTAAACTTCCACCGAAAATTGGTTTGAACGAGATCTAGTTAGTAATTTTTTTTAATACGTCATAAATCGTAAACAGCAATTTACCTTTCATTCAATCTGCTACGGAACCCTTCATGGACGAGTCCGACTCGCACTTGTTTGTTTATTTCTTTTCCATAATTTCAGAGCTGATTGTAAAGACCCAAATCATTGGTTCGTTAGGTTATTCATGCAGAACTACCCAAGTAACTGCGGTCAAACTGTTATAATGGAAAAGCTTGATCAAAATAATGAGTTCAAAAATGGTCCTATTCCTATACAAACATAACAGATACATGATAGACTCAGTATCTTATATTCTAATGAAGAGGTCAATGACGTAATTAAGGCGCCCCCACACACACACACACAAATACCTGTCGATATATCAGACCCACCCCTATAAACCCACAAAATTAATATAGCCGAGAGCTACGTCAAAAATCATTATATTTTATGGGCGGCCAAAATAAATGGCGCTTATACGGTACTGGTGGAAAGTTTATATTCAAATTTCACTCAGTCCGTCGGTCCGGCATCTCCAAGGATCAATTTACATATTTTCACAGGTTTCACGATTACATTTAATGTTAGATATGTATGCGGAACCGTGAGCGTTAAAGATACTTTCTGTTTTCGAGCTCACATGCTGTTAGATTGCCTGGCTGTTGGGATAGTTTCCTTCACGTACCTACTTTATATGATGGCGGATATTAAAATTGTATTCGACAGTTCTCGCATTTTCCGACTTCGAAGGCTCAACTTTGAATTTCAAATAATAGAACGCTCACACTTCCATTGGCCCACAAAAACCATAAACAAAAAAAACATTGGCAGCCTGACTCCATGATGAATTTTCTTTGTCAAACTTAACGTGTTTTCTAATTACACGTGTATTTTATACAATGTAAATTCCAATTAATTCTTGCGAATACTAAATAATGAAAACAAAGGTTTAAACGTATGACGTCTGTACGGAGGACCATAGAAACGCAAATTAATTCCAAAGAAGGAGAATGTCAAAAATAAGTTAACGTCAAAGCATATTCAATTAAAATAATGATAGGGATGTGTTTGTTACGTAAATAATGATGTCGGTTTGTGTGTTGGTTTGCTTATTTTTGGGGGAAAAGGAAACGTCTTGCGTTAGAGGAACAGAGCAACACCTTCCACCATAGGTACCTAAGTATTTTATTCCCGTGTTATTCTTCGCTTAAACGATGTTTGAGGAAGCCCGAAGTTTGGCGAACTTATGCGAGAATTCTGAACTAACTACAACGAATATGAGATTGATATGCATTAATGTTTAGTCTGTATGAGAATTAAGTTTATGTTGGCTTCTACACTGTTGAAATGAATTTGGTCCAAAAAACTTTCTAGTGTGCAAAACTGAAGTAGACACTTGATTCGACGCATTGAGTCTGCCGAAAAATAACGCTATGTAGCAAATCATATTTCGAATTGCAAACGTAGCAAGCAGCCGCAGAAACTAAACGCTACAGAATCAATTCCCGTCTACGAATTAAAAGCATTAATAATACAAAATTTGATTATCCCATAAAAGATTCGGGCCATAAAACTCATAGTTGCTATAGTGTGCACCGTTACCGAATGTACGAATTAGGAACCCTTTTGATCGCGGCCCACCCTCCACCACTGCCGCCCGGCGCCCGCTCTCGGCTGCCATTCATTTTCATAATAAAATCGTAACAAACGGCGCAGGTAACAAAATATGGAGAGAGATCCTAAATTTATGTGAACGCAATGTGATTATTTATGTCGAAACTTGAGATTTTGCTAGAGATATTGTCGGCGAGGTGGATGTATGGCCGCTCGGTGACGGACGCGAGATTTCGATGACGTACTGGTTTTGTGTCGGGCTACTTCTTGCTATCGTAGTATTGGACAATGGACGTACTTAAATAAGAAATTGCTGCGATGATTTTGCTCCAATATTGTAGACAGGATAGGTATCTGCTCTATTGTGTTACCCCTTCTAAAAACATTTGAGACAACACTAAACGTTTCGCGCCACACAATAACAACGGCAAAACTTCTCAAAACTAAGTATTTTATACATCATAAAACAATGTAACCACATCCACACCTCCGCATCTGTAGGAAGGGCCCAATCAATCTGTCTGTACGAGATACAGGCTCCAAATCTAACTATTGTTCACGAATAGGGAAATTTCCATTTGGATTTATTCATTTGTCTAACTATTGTCGGGCTTTCCCATTTTGTATATTAAAATAATTGTTTTGCCGCCAACATTTCGATGTTCTAAATTCAAACTGGTGAATTTGCGTATGTGTTTTGTGCCAGTGTTGAATTAACCATAGAGTTCAGTGGACATCTAGTTTTAAAATTTAATCTGACAATAATTTATATTTACTCGATCTAAGTCTGTCTCTTTTCAATTAAATATTACTTGTAATTAATTTATCAGCCGTAAAATCGACGTCTTATTAATACTTAAATCCGAAGCCTCAATAAACGTTCCGTTTCACATCGGAAACCGAAAAGCCGTTGTATAATAAATTTAACGACAAATTCCGATAAGAATCGGCGACGCACAGACGCAATTTTCATAGATATAGCTCAATTAACAATTGGTTTCAATCGCGAAGACATTTCGTATAATAAAGTGTCCCCCCACGAGGGGGTGCGGGGGTGCCTTCAGGCAATCTTATTTCTGTTTGTAATATTGCGGTGTCAATTTCGCATATTGAAGTGTGAGCACGAATATGGAACGCCATTGTTTGAATCTATATTGTCTATGAACTTGCTTGTCTCTGATCTGGTAAATTGGATCCTGAGGCTTCGTTGAAATTGGAATAGCGTATTTTAAAATGCAAGACTTTTCTTTGTTGAAGTATGAAGTGGATACTTAGTAGGTAACAGCAGTTTTCAAAGAGGATGACTAACAAAGAATATGTTATTTTTAAAGTCAAACACAACCTGACCCAATTAGATCACTCACCACACAAATCTGTACAAACACAATATCCGCCCGCTGGAAACGTTTGTAAACAAACAATCAATGAAAAAAATCGCAAACATGAGAATAATAAAAACGCCAATAATCAACCGACACAAAACGATAAAAAAATAAAGCCATTGTGTGCAAAAGAATTACACACAATATCCAATTGTGGTTCCGTCAACGAGCTCTATAGTAAAAAAAACCGCCACCCCACGGAACCCGGGCATTAATATCAATCTATCAATAGCTCTCAATACAGAGGCGTGAGTGATCAATAAACCATAATAACAAATACCCTATTTTTTTCGTCCCCTCTATTACTATTTTATCGATGATTCGTATCGTCTGTTTTGATTGGACCCTCTACAGCGTTGTCTATTGAATTATCGAGTATCGCATTTTAATTCCTCAATGTGATTTATTCCGATTCGCCTTAATTTATTCCGATTGAATAATTCGATTTCGGTAATTGTTTACGGTTATGGCTTAATTTTTGATAATCGAATGTGTCTGGGTGTCTTTACAAATGTCAATGGCTTGTCACTTAAGTTTTAATCAATTGAATTTGATGTGGCGAATCGATTAAATGTCTATGGTTCTATTGAATTATATCAGCAAGAAGTTTTAGTTGATGCCATTCCTTTAAATCTTCACAACAGATCTAACCAATCAAAAAAAGTTTGACGAAACAAAAGCAAAATAACTTCAATACGCACTCGACTTCTCTTTAATCTTGTTTCATCATCAAATGTTAGAGCTCACACAGACGTTTCAAAAGCTCAAAAACAGTCGTAACTTGAAAATGTTCAATAAATACACATCTTGGCAAAACTTGGTACATTTTAAACTCCATTACTTATCACTCTCTCAATCCACATGTACTTAATTACACTTGGCAAATACAATGACGTCATATCGATATATAGATAGATAGCTACCGAAGACGGGGGGAGACTGGGGAAGATAGAAATCGTATGTTTTCGGATTAATTCGTTCGTGAAATCGTCTCGTCCCGATAAGAATGGTAACTGCTCTGTACTAATTGAATCTACAATTGCGTTGGCATGTCTGATTTCATTAGACGGTTGTGTGTGTGAGGGGTAAGGGGGGGGGGGGGGTGGAGGGGGTGTAAGTATCCGAACTGATGGATGCTCAGATTGAAAGTTTTGCAGCAAAATTTTTGGCGATATTGGTTTCGTGGTTCAGTTTGTTTTTGGATTTTTTTTCGGTTTTTTTTTGGACTGTTTGATTTTTGTTGAAGGGTTCAATGGATACTTGTACAGACATTTGAAATGCAATTGGTAAATAATAGATCTAAATGAATTACTGATACAGACATGTGTTAACGTTTTTCTACACATGAAGCACACATTCCATCATAGACATGAAAATATCGAAACCCTCTCAACTTTCTGAATACATCACCAAAACTCAGTTTCACTTCAAAATATACGAAATCTCAAAAGTTGTCTGTTCGTACACAAACGTCTTATTGAATACCCTCGTTCAATCCAAAACAACGGAACGGTCCAAAGCGTGAATTGTTTCAGAATAATGGTATTTATATGCTACATTGGTTTCAAGGGAAATCACTCTTTGGAATAGTCCATAATGTCTGCTGGAGTATAGCCGCGAAGAATGGCAGAACACAAGGATCCCTTTACTGCGTTGTACGTGAAAATGCGATGCCAGAATTCGATATTACTTAAACTCGTATTGAAACCGGCGGGGGGAAGATTCGGAATATTAAACATTCACGTTTATTAGTTTGTCCTCAACGTATTTGGTAGTCTAAACGGGGGTAGTTTTCGATGGGAAACTTGGAAAGTGTGTTAACGAGTTCACCCCAGCGAGTGTAGTCGATTTTCCTAATGGGTATAACATTTTAGTCGATTGTGTCAGTTTTGAACTAACTTTTGATGTAAGTTAAGTAAGTAGTGGTGACGGCTCACTGCACTAATGGGCTTGATTCGGGTATCGAAAGGAAACTGCGAGTATTTGTTGTTACAGATCGGTTACATTCACTGACACGGTATGAGGGAGAACTTCACCCATTCGTATCGCATTGATTAAGTGGTAACGGCAAATAATAGTTTCGGGGACACGCCTAAATAATAGATACATGTAATAAATCTTTGTTCCCACAAATTATTCAAGTTTTGGTTGAGACCTAAAGAAAGATCACAACCTCTTGCAACTGGAAATAATACTGAGCCCTTGACTAAAGGGTAAGCACTCATAAAACCGTCCACCCATCTCAACAACCAACTGCTTATCCATTAAAATAAATCAAAAATTCAATATCACAAACTCTAAACGAAAAAGAAATCCGCTCTTAATCGATGGCTCTCGAAAAAAAAATCGTCAAAAGAAAATTGGTATCGTATGATCTCGACTGCACAGATAACTGAAGGGGCCACAAAGGCAGCTATCGGAAGGAAAACGAAAGGGTAATGCGGGCATAAGATGCGCATCGACACACACGGCCTAATCACGACACTCCCCTCCACCCACCGCCCAACTTTTGCATATTGCCCAAATTGCCCCTACCTCCCTTAGCTTCGCCGCTAAGCGTACATTTTTGCTGGCCGGATAACTCTTTAGTTTACCGTTTTTACAGCATTTTCCACAGAATCTTCGACCTTATTTCGTTTTGATAAGAATGTATCTATATTTTCGCGTGTGTGCCAATGTTTTGTTTGTAGTGTAAGGGTGTCATGACGTTTGAGGGATGTTTCGACTCAGAGGACTTCTTAATTGTGAGCGTGCAGTTTTGCTATTGATTTTTTAATGTGTCTCTATGTATGATGGGATGGGGGTCTGCTAAGTACGGTTTCGTACATCCATTTAGTTATAAAGTATGGATGTATTGTTTGGAGGACAGAGGGAATGTTTGAGTGTTTGATCTTCGTTACTTTTCCAAATGAGAAGCAAACATATGAGCTTAAAAAGTGCTTTTTTCATAATGCATAAGGTCTAAACTGCCGTCTAAGTTATTACGCTAATTGGTTAAACTACACCTCAGACTAGCAATTATCACAAAAAAGTGTAATTCATATAAACAAGGATTAAACAAAACACGCTCATTGGTAGTTCGTTAAAACGCTCAAAGGATATAATTATGGCACAAAATAGTACCAAAGACAAGCCGCTCTTTAGCAAACCTGTCTACAATTCCTTCCCGACCATAGAGTAAGATGTAGACTGGCATTTAAACTTGTGTTCTAAAATTAAAGCGCGAGAAACAAATTTCATCGTTTGTGATTTATCTTTTTGTTGTGGTCTGGATTTTTTTCCGTACTTAATTAAGTATTTCCTGTAATTAAAGATAAGATTATAGAAAAGGGTTTTTCCAAGAAGATAATAAGATTAAGTACTGAAAAAACCGGTCACATGACAAATTGTCAATAAATGTTCAAATTAATTTATAAAATCCCTTAACAGTTCCTCATCTGTTGCCTATTTATGTTGAAATGTTTCAAGTGTCCGTGCTGCATAGTTCGCTACTCTGCGACATTAATCTCTATCTTGTAAATTATAATAATTGCATCAACATTTAATAACTGCGTTTCATTACACGCATTTACCTTTTCTCGTATTAAAAGGAATTATTTTCTAGAAATTGCTAACCCACTTTAAAAAAACATGGAGACTTGTAATTAATGTCAATTTTATTTATAATTACGCGTCGAGCGCCGCCAGATGGCGGTATTTGCGTAAAAACGAGACCGGCCCATGAGCTATGCGATAATATAAATATTTCTTACAATATTAGACTTTAGTATCTGTGCTACAATTTTATTATTTTAATCTATGACGACATTCTTCAAAACGTACTAATATGGAATAATTTCGCTTGTGCGTCCTTAATTATTTAATAGAAGGACAAACTTTATGTTGCCATGTTAAAAAAATATTTACGGCATTTTTCTGTAATCTACTCGGTGGTCTTGGACTAAAAGCATCATAACTTCACAGAAGGTCGTATCTACCGCGGCTGTAGACAACCAATACGTCGTTTTACGACTGTAATTTCTTGGCATCAGTGTCTAACTGTCGTATGGAGTGATAAGAGCCACAATTCAGCACAATTAGCTGCATTATTACAACAATGGTAACGTTGCTGTGTATTGTGGACCGTCCTTGCCACTATGGTGCGCACAATGGTGCAGGCCGCACAGGTGACGATCTTACGATATAAATAGGTTAGGTTGACTTCCTTGATTACTGTAATGGCCGCAGCTTGACTGGCAAGGTTTATATTGTCTTGTATCAGTTGTGAGACGTAATTATATGTACTTAATGGTTTCGACTGAAATAGTTAGGGCTTCCCTTTTCAATAATATTCTCATTAAAATGATAACGATGAGAAACATGTGCTTACATGTTCTTTTGAAATATTTTAGTAAATTGGCACAAATTCTTATGTCTACTGTCGTTCTAATAAATCTCAGATAAAATCAGACTTAAAGACATATTTAGTTCTATCTTATTCTTTTATATGAACTAAGTAGGCACTAATTCAGTATAGTTGTACTGTACCCTTAATAGACAAGAGAATTAACGATATTTGTCGAGCACAAAACAAAATATCGTTTTCCATTCTCTTTATCTTGTCTTATTATTTGCTTACGAAGCCTGCATACGGGCGGCCAGCGAAGTATGGCAATACTGGATGTTCGGGGCTCTTTGTAAGCGCGCTTAAAAATAGAAAGGGAACACAATTTGAATTTGAAATCACATTTTTCGACGTGAAAAATAGTTTGGTGACAAGATTTTTTTGATAAATACAAAGTTGTGTAAGGATTCAATAGATATTTAAATTAAGATTTATCTGTCAATTTTTTTAAGTGATTTTACAGTTTTTTTTTTATATTTATAAGTTTTATATAAAAAAAGTAAACCTCTATTACCAAACATTCACGTTAAAATGTTATCCCCATACAGTGCCCGTTTCCAGTAACATTACATCTGTACTCATTCCCCCTTCTTCCATTCTATTTGCACAACTCCTTAATGCTTTATTTCGTTTGTGTGCTTAGTCTAATTAGAAAACTCCGAATCTACTAATGGCTAATATCGAATTTTAGCTCCTTTTTGTTTTTCTATGTCTTCGTATTATCAAATTATGTTCTTTAGACAGCTCATACGGGTTCAGAAATTCAGAATGGGAGTCAATTAAAAAAGGAGCTTTAGGTAAGTTACGTCGATTTTCAGTTACGACCTTTTTACTTGACATTAGTCTATGGTATTATTACTTTGACAGTTCAGAAGTACTGCCAACGTCTTAAAAAAATACGTTATACAGATTTCGCGCCATATTTTTTTCGGAAGCTTCGTTCTAAAAGTTTGACGTATCGAAGTATCATAGGATCATTGTGACAGGCACAATTTCGTCAATCTCCGGCGCGTTCCGGTGAATCGGAACGTGTTCCGATTAACAAAGACGTGATTCAGAGACGGAACACTTTAGGAAGACATCGGAATATGCTTGGATTGAACCGGCTTCCGAATTAGTTCGATTAAGACTTGAATAGATTTGCAATTGAAAATCTTGTTAGGGAAATGGTTTGTTTTGAGATTTTGATAGAATCGAAGCATAGTGCGTTTTATTAGTTATAGATTCTGCCTCGACTAATTTTTAAATAAACTGTAGTGGTTCAGACAGCTAAAATAATTTGAATAACTGATCTATCTTCAAATTATTTCCTCTAGTATCAGCTTCTAATATAATCTTGCAATTCAAAAGTAAACAAGATATCGCTTGAACGTTTATCTGTGATGAGTTAACATTTCTTGATTTCTCATTATTTCTAGTCCTACCCCCAATTTAAACCCAACACCTTATCGCACGAAAAGGTGGAAATTCTTGAAAAATAAATGTGATAGAAGCAAGCGATACGTAACTATAAATTAAAATAATTATCGCCTCTTTTCGGGGGTTGAATGCAAAGCCTTCGCGATCAGCTGTTCACCGCATACTGCACGAAGGCGCTAAATTCTGTTTTGTACTGATTGTAGTGATTTCTTATTTATTTTTAGTTATTTTTTTGGCTAGTTTTTTCAGGGCTGATATTATTCATTATTTATGACACAATTTTACCCAGTACTAAACAAACTAATTTTATTTTTGGATAGAATAATAACTAAATAATTTAAAATAGGTTACTCATGGTATCTGTTTATCATCTAAATCCTAAAAAAGCTGCTAATTTATCACATGATAATCATGTGAAAAATAAGCTGAATTTACTTTTGGTTACAAAAACCATTATTATTGAATCATTGATATTTTGAGACTTAGTTACAAATTAATTTCTCACGATATCTGTTTGCCTGAAAAATGGTTTTAAAATTCTACAAATACATTGTTCGTCATGTGAATATTAATATCACATTCTCACCCAAAAAAAGTTTCAATGCAGACATAATAATATATAAGAAAACACCCCCACAAGCGTTCTTGAAACAAAAATTTTAATTGCAACACGAAGCGATATTTTATCCATGGTATGCATTTTTTCCGACCACCCCGACGGGCGGGCCGTTACTCAAAATAATCTAGGCTAGATATCGCACACCCCACGTGATCTACTGCCTCTGCCACGGAAGAAACACGTTTCACTTGATATTTTTCTTTTAATCCCGAATGACGTCTGTACGTAATTGGCGGTTATTTTCAAGTCGCGTGAGGTTGGTAACATGCGATGTTATGTTGGTATTACTGGGTCCGTTCGTAATTTGAAAATGTGTGGTGGGAAGGTGTCTGACAAAATATTACACCTTTTTTACAGCTAGGAGTTTCACAAATATTTTCCACTCCTTTAGATTTTTTAAATCAAAACCATAAATTTCAAACACAACAACAGACACTAAACTCAAATCAAAACCCCCGCTTCAGTGAACCCTCACGTGCAATACTCAAAGCCAATCATCCTTCAACAATCGGTATCCAATACCTTCCCCACGTACAGCTCCAGAGCGAACTTATCATCCAAATCAAAACAGCGACACCCCAATAACGCCGAGTCGAGACCACAACAGGCGAAACTTAGTTTTCCATTCGGTTTTATAACGCCGACGATAGACAGGCAATAAATGAGCTCCCACAACTTATAATTGCTTCATTTCGTTGTCGACTCGAACCGAGAACTATGCAGTTTGCATTCGGCTTGTCTGTGTCGTGTTTCCAAACGATAATTGGATTTGTCAATAAAAAGTATCGCTGAATCGCATGACAGGTCTATAATTATGATTTGGTTGAATGCTTAAAATTTTCAGATTTGTATCATAATGTCAAAGTCAGCTCTTAGACGTTGACATTGACGTAAAGAATTGGAGACTTAATTAGTCCCGTATCATTTTTAACTCGAAAAGAAAAATCTGAAAGCTTTTCATTAAACCTAGTCCCGAGATTAAAAGAGAACAAAAAACTGATATCCCACCGTCAATCCCGAGTCTTAAATTTCGCCGCCGCTCCACAAATATCCTTCATTCAACGTTAATCACGTCTGTTACACGGTTCATTAAAAACTATCTACTATTTAATACTGACAGAATCTCCGCGCGTAAAGTTCCCCAACACGAACTGACAGCGTCGAAAAAGTAATAATCGAAATGATCACGATTCATCGCTATGTTTATCCGAACGCCACCGACGTATCATGTCAAAAGTGCATGGACAAGTTCCATGTCAGTGTTTGCCGGTAAAATATACTCCAAAAACAAATTACCAAGCCAAATTCAACCCTAACACCTACACAATAATAGAAATAATAATGTGCTTCAATTGCGCTTGTCCGTGCTTATTAATTTTTACCATTTTCACGCCGCACGTTCGATATGACACTTGATTGATGATTGCGACGTTCATTGTCAATCAAACTGTTACTGTAAAAGCATTTGCCGAAATGTGAATATTTATGAATCACAAATGTTTGTCCCGTACAATACGTTAAAATAATAATTTTCATCTGGCCGTTTTAATTCCGATAGATGCGATGACAGCTGAAGAGCACGTAATAAACGGATAGTAGGAATCTTTTTGAAACTCGCGTCCAACTGTTCAATCATTCGCGTCGTTTATCATCTTTTTTCGAAACGAAACGAAACTCGTCGCGTCAAACTAGACAGACTATAGATGACGTAAAAAGAAAAACCGCCGTCCCGCCGTAGAAGCTTTCCAAACGTCTTTTTGTTCGTTCAGTTGGTATTGCTCGCGCGTTCGAATACGAAATTTGAATTTTCCCGCTTAAACGTCGGCCTAATAAATGTTTCCCGACGACTCGCGATTTTCGTAGGGTCACCACCTACAACCGAAGACTTAGTACATGATTTAAACGTTTAATTAATGAATGAATAGGTATAATTTATAGTTCTAGCCTTAGTTCTCTAATGCGGAAGTTCAGTGCGGTGTAGTATAACAAAATGACTGACATTGAGGGGCACTGCAGGTAAATATAACAGAAAACGGATGTTTTAATGGTCTGATAGGCATTATTCATCTTTTCTTTAAATAGATGTGGTCTAAGAAAGCATTAAAAGGATTTAAGGCAGAATAGCAGTTCAACCAATTCCTTCTGAATACTTTTCCTGAAATACCGGGACGAATCCCACGAAACCCTGACAGATACTTCCCTTAAACTGTTTGACCACTTTGACAGATCGCCAACATGAACTCTTTCTGACATCAAAATGGCGTATTAGGTTTTTTTAATTCAGTAGTCTGTCATCACTTCCTTTGTGATTGAGCTCTGCATTGACGCATTGTGCTCCAAATTGATTCTGTTTTTTTACTTTATTGAGTTTTAGACAATCGACGTGGTCGCCATCTTTATTGCTTTTTCATCGATCTTGGAAAGATAAAAGAGGTTATGGTTTTTAGTAATAGAACTAAAAAGCGATCGTCCTTTGTAGCTCAATTTTGTGGATTGCCTTTTGGTATGCTGTTCTCATTTCGTGATTCTTCGGTTCGTTTCGTTTAAATTGACGCGGATGTTCAAATATTCATGCTGGTATTAGTACCTATGTTGCTGTCATTTTTAAACGAATTTCATCTTTATTCTCACCTTTTCAAAGTATCATCACCGCCATAAATAAGTGTAGGTAAGCACATTGCCACCATATAAAAGTAGGTGTAAGGTAGAATCGAGCATGTCTGATAAACCGCCGGGGACGCTGGCGGATTTATGGCCCAAGACTCGACCATTTGCATCGGAAGGAACACCGGTAAGAATCCGAGGCGACGCACGCAGGCCGTGTGTGTGGCTTGACAACTTTAGACTGAAAAATGAATTGCTTTACGGTGTTTTCTCTTTAAAATGCAAATGACGATGCTAGGTGTAAAGTTAAAGGAACATTGAACCTCAGCACTAAAATAAGTCGTCTCATTTCCCTTTCGTCAAAGTACAATCAACCAAATTAACAACTGACCACCTATTACCGAATAAACTACCAACTGCAAATTGAAGTCCCAAAAAATCCCATCTGAAACTCAAAACAAAGTTGCTAACACATGTAAATCTCACCAAATTGTGCAAAAGGTCTTTTTTAAACGATCCGTAGGAGAGAGGTATTCGAGTTAATCGGCGTCACAGTGGGGTGATCACAGACCCCGGCGGCCACGCTGTAATTATACTAAAAATGTGGTAGACTTCAATAAAAAGCTGAAACTGTGACGGGCGGCGGTCGAAAACATAATTGTCCATAGTAATGATTGTAGGTAATTGTGCGAGGGTTACCCTTAACCCTTCGCTGAAGGAAACACCCTTGGATGCTGGGTAAGATGCGGGCGGACGGCGGCGTACGAGCAAGTTACAAGCAT